>QEPC01012329.1:3817740-3847642 GCA_003113815.1 Sphenodon punctatus
GGTTCCCAGCCGTGGTCCAGGTCCCGTCACGTCTGTTTGGGTCGTTTTTCCACCCCGGCCCGTGGTTGTGATGTTCACCCCCCCTGGGGGTTCACTGTGGTGAACCGCCCGCCCGTAATGTCTGAAATGACCCATTCTTCCATCTTGGTCTTGCAATTTCTGAAGGGTATTTAAGAGTTTATTCTGCTGGTAGTTGGTTCTGTGTTTTGGAGTGTAAGCTCCTACATGTGTGTGATTTACCTACATGTGTGTGATTTACCTAATAATTGTGGCTCTGATCCTCAAAGCACTCCAGTAGCACAAGCCTCACTCGATTCAGTGAGTCTCATGTCATTGGGGTTAGTGCTGGTCCCAGCAGACTGCCTCAAGGATCCATAACACTTTTCTTTTAGTGGTCCTGTCTATTGCCCTGCCTGGTATAGAAAATGGAAGATGGCTCCCACTGGAATTTTTTTTTATGAAATGGAGTTTGTCTGAACATTGATCTAAAAGACTTTTAACAAGTGGTAAAATCGGTGGGTTTTTTTTTATCTTGGGTTCCCTAAGGTGGTATTGAATGTGTTTAAATGATCATGTTTGCTGACTAACATGTTTTAAATATGTGTTAGGTGGTTGATGTAAATTCAATGCTCTGCATAAAAGTAAAGTTAAATATGTTTAAACATGTGGCAGCTGGTCTATCTGGTCATTTTAACATGTGTTAAAATCACAGCTTTTACATTACCCTTTGCAGAATGAGGGTTCAGTGGGAGTAATGTTATGCATGCCCATAACTCTTTGCATGAGCAGGGTTCAATGTGTCTCTGTGATAACCTTGGTGTGTAGATGAGTGAATGGGGGATCTAAGGCCAGAGAAAAGGAGGTAATTAAAAGAAGTGAGTTTCTAATAAGAAATCGAATGCTAAGCAAAAGAGATAATTTGCATGTTGTGCTTAGTGCAGCTCCAAGGCTTACCTCATGTGGTGTTTAATTATATCTTAATATGAATGCATGCCCTGTTGTTCATGTTTATCATAGTCCATATTGTATTGTTTAAGGACAGGAAAGTAGATAAATCCTGGAGACATGTAACGCTAGAACTCTATTTTATTCATTTATTTAAATTTATATGCCATCCTCTAGAAACAATAAGGTTGAATAATTTCTTCTAAGGCTGTTTGTACACGTGTCCAATGCTAGCAGATTAAAAAAATCCGCTTTTAGAGACCTTGCATGGGTGACGTTTAGACGCATCTCCCCGCACCAGACGTTCCCCGGCCACCATTGGAAACAGCGGCGCAGGTGGTTAGTGCATTCTTTATAAAATCGTATTTGTAAAACCTTGATACCGGGTTTTTACAAATCCATTTGTATAAAGAATGTGTGAGCCGCCTGGTGCAATTGTTTCCAGTGGTGGCTGGGTGACTTCTGGTGCGGGGAAGCGCATCTCAACGCCACCCGCGCGAGGTCTCTAATATTGGATTTTTAAAAATCTGCTAGCATTGGCCATGTCTAAAAGTGCCCTTAATTGTTTTAGTGTGACCCACAAACTTTTTTGAAATAACTTTCCCACAAATTTAGTAAAATGTGCCAAATGCCTCCAATAAACAGGTTGAGGAATGGGCTGCAACCAGCAATTTGACTCTGTCTATAAAATAATTTTCTTACCCTGGTTATTTAGAGGCAGGAGTATTCTACATGACTATAGTGTGAAGGAGGGTAGACTACTATCTGCAAAAATGGAAGCCGTTGTTTCAAAAGTTGGCTAGAAGTAGGGTGTTTTCAGATGTGATGGGGCCAATTGGCCCCATCACGAAATCAATGAATTAATCCCTCGCCGGGATGACCCGTCACGCCCTAACAGATGTGCCGGGGGATCCCAGCAGGGGATTGGGGAGGGGGAGGGGCCGCGCAGCGCAACGTGCAGCCGCATGGCCCCGCCCCCTCTACGGTCCCTGCAGCCCGCCCTCTGGGGAGACGGGCGGCCATCGCAGCCAATGCGCCCGCAGTGCTCGCCCGCTATGGCCACGGGCCGGAATCCCTGTGGGGATTCTAGGCCGTGGCTGCCTTCCATACGTGACGGCGGGGGTCACCACGGCAGGGAATTGCCTTCACCACGCGACGGCCTCTGGCCCCGCTGCTTTGGCCGCTCACGTGGTGAATGTGATTCCCCGCTGTGGTAACATCTGGGGGGGAACATACGTTCCCCCCAACAGACGTTACGTGGTCCAAGCCACCACAAGGAATTGACTGTGGTTGACATTGACCACGTAACATCTGAAAATACCCGTAGTCTAAGTTTTTTTTTTAGACAAGTGCCTCCCCACTCATTACCCACCCCTCGTGCATGTTGTAGGGCTGCATAGGGTGCCAATGTGGCCCTGCAATATGCATGATGGGTGGGTGATGGGTTTGTAATGGGTGGAGAAGCATTTGTCTAAAAACACCCTGAATCATAGTCCATCTAGACCAATAAGAAAAATATAATATGCAAACAGTTACAAGAAGATAATAATATTTATATAGTGCCCCCCCTGCCATGGCACTTCCCACCCCCAGTCTAAGTACTGCACACTTAGCCATTACACCACACTGGCTCTTATGAAAGAGATTACATGATTTCTCATAGAGGTTTTGCATTTATTTGGGAGCTCAGGCAGTCTCAGGGCTACTGTAGGGAGGGTAAATCTGTATTAGCATGTTGGTCCTACGAATGTGGAGAGTAAGAAGGAAGAAAGAGAAGCCAGGAAAGTAATGCCATGGTTTATAAACATTTGGGTGTTATTAGGTCATTGTAGGCCCCCAGGCTGCTGAAATTTCACAGGGCTTCATTTTGTGTTACACCTCATTAATGTTATCTAGTATACAAGTCATAAATGTTATGTGGAGCGTGTTAGTCTGAAAGTTATTGAAATTTTGTCATAGGGTAAGCGAAGCCACCTACTCCACAAACTACATGAAAGAAACCAGCTCTAACCACTGAGTGTGGTCTCGTGGGGCCTGCTGCAATTCTTTAATTTATTTATTTTTATTTATTTCATTGTATTTATATACCGCCCCCCCATGCCTACGGCATCTCGGGGAAGCTTCCAGCACAGTATAAAACAATTTTNAAAATTAACCCACCCACCCACCCTCTCCTGCGAAGGCCTGGGTGAACAGCCAAGTCTTACAGATAAGTTGAAAGGCCAACAGGCCTGGGACCAGGCGAGCCTCCTCCGGGAGGGAGTTCCACAATGGTGGCCCGGCCACTGAGAACGCCCTCTCCATTGTGGCCCCCCGTCTTACATGGGGGACCTCTAGAAAGGCGCCCTTGGTGGACCGAAGGGATCGCTCTGAGGCACGGCGGGCGAGGTGGTCCCCGAGATATGAGGGGCCCAGGCTGGGCAGGACTTTATAAATCAATACTAACACCTTGAATCTGGCTTGGTACGCTATAGGCAGCCAGTGCAGAGCGCGGAGCACCCGTGTTATGTGCTCACGCCACCCCGTCCCCGTCAGGAGACGGGCTGCCGCATTCTTCACTAGCTGCAGCCTCCGAACCAGAAACAAGGGAAGCCCCACGTAGAGCGCATTGCAGTAGTCTAGCCTTGAGGTGATGAAGGCATGGACGAGAGTGACCAGATCGGGCCCGGAGAGATACGGTCGAAGCCCCCGTACCAGATACAGCTGGCGAAAGACGGCTTTAGCCACTGCCTCCACCTGCCGATCCAGACGGAGGCCTGAATTCAAAACCACGCCCGGACTCCAAACCTGAACAGCAACAGGCAGGCGAATCCCCCCTATTAGGGGGGCCAGCACCTCCCCCACCCTTCCCACCACCATCACCTCCGTCTTATCGGGATTGAGCTTCAGTCTGCTCTGCCACATCCAATCCGCCACGGCCTCCAAACATTGTCTCGTTACTCTCCCAGCAGGACCTGGGTCAGTTGAAAACAAGAGGTACAGGGCCTCCTTTCATATGAGGCTGAGTTCAGATGACAGCTGAGTGTCATCAGCATATTGGTGACATCGCACCCCGAACCCTCTCACGATCTCCCCCAGGGGCTACATATACACATTGAACAACAGTGGAGACAGAATGGAACCCTGCAGAACGTTGCAGGTCAAGGCCCGGGGGCTAGATGTTTCAGCCCCCAGCACTATCCACTGGCTTCTACCCGAGGGGAATGAGTGGAACCATCCAAGAACAGTCCCATCCAGACCTCCCAAATCTCACAGCCATCTCAACAGCAGCCCATGGTCCACGGTATCAAAAGCGGCTGAGAGATCTAGCAGGATCACAAAAGTCGAACATCCTGCATCCATCTCCCGGTGGAGATCATCCACCAAGGCCACCAATGCTGACTCAGTACCGTAGTCGGGGCAGAACCCAGATTGAAAAGGGTCAAGGAAACCGATGCTGTCCAAATGCGCCTAGAGTTGCAGTGCCACTGCCCGTTCAATAACCTTCCCTAAAAAGGGAAGATTAGAAATGGGTCGGTAGCTGACGAGTGCGTCCACATCCAAAGATGGCTTCTTCAGCAGGGGGCGCACCACAGCCTCCTTGAGACTGGGTGATAATCTCCCCTGCCGAAGGGACGCGTTCACTACCCTTGCCAGCACCGTCCCCAAGGTCTCCCTGGATGCTTTCACCAACAAGGACAGGCAAGGATCTAGTTCACAACTAGTGGCTCTGACAGACCCCAGGACATTCACCGCATCAGCCGGCATCACTTCCTGAAACTCATCCCAAAAATGGTTGGTGTTGCTATTCAGGCAGAATTTCTAACCCTCAAGTAGGAAGTATCTCGTGTTACTCTCTGCTGGTGACTCCTTTGGTTGATATGGGAATGACATGAAGTACTCAAGAGAATGTCATTTACTCTTATCTTGACTAAAGGAGATTTTTGTGAGAGGAGAGCTGGGAAAGAAGAAAGGATGATGTGTGGTGGCCTGAAGAAAGGAAGACCCAGTGTTGCAGACGTAATTGTGACTTGTAAAACATAGAAGAAATGATAGCTTTTAGCACTGTGCTGCAAATGATGCATTTTATTCATGTGGTGTGGCTCCTAAGGCTGGCAATGTCTGTTACATGTATAGACACTACCAGAGTGATTAATGAAATGAATGTAGTCTGGCTAGTTAAATTAACCATGTATAAAATGACAATGTTCCAGTTTGTGTCCTGAAGTAATAAAGATGAAACCATTCTGAAAAAAATATCCAAGGCTCCATTTCCCAGACTTAATCTACACCCATCTGTGCTTTGGTCTGTACGCCATTATATGTAAACATAAAGTTATACAGCTCAGAGATTAACTTTTTAGAGATACATCATGGGTGATCAGTTCCTCAATCATGAAAGGCACAGGACTGAGCCAAAAAACCATGTTGCAGAGTCATGATATATCTGTAGGAATGTCATGATATATCTGTAGGAATAAAGAAGTTTTATTTCTGTAAATTAAAATCAGCCCTGAAGCCTCTCTATTGTAGTGGAGACTTGTTTAAAATTCCAGAAGTAATTCCATTGATTAATTTGGTCTAGGAAGTTTACAGATTTCTGGGATGGTAAATATCTATTTAGTGATACAATTACAATCTTGATAGGGAAGGATGTTAAAAAACCCAAACAAATTGGGTTTCTGTGAGCTGACCAAAATCACGTCAGTTAGAAATAGAGTCAAATGGATAGCTTAAGTTGAAAGAAGTAACAATATTGCATCATCTTCTTTATTATGGCTCCTTATCTGGACAGAGCTCCCAAATGGTTGCTCTGAGTTATAGTTTCTATCTCTATATAGTATACCTATGCCAGTCTTCTCCTGGAGTACTAAGAGCTAATCTTATTCCATGACTTTTGAAAGGTTTTCTATTTACAATAAATGCTTAGATCCTGCCCTGCAAACACTTATGAGCATGCATAGCTTTATTACCTAGTGAGACTATTTACAGTAGGAATAAATCTAAGTACTCACAAGCTTTTGCAAAATCAGGGCCTTGGATTTGACTTAGGGTCTCAACACTGCAAGACTCTGTAAGGGAATAACAGAATCGTAGAGTTGGAAGGGATCTCGAGGGTCATCCAGTCTAACCCTCTGCTTGGATACAAGATAACTACAGCGACAACATCCCCAACAGGTGGCTGTCCAGCCTCTTTTTATAAAACCACCAGTGATGGAGAGCCTGAAATGTCCCTAGGCAGCTTGTTCTATTGCCACACAGCTCATCATACTGTTAGGACATTTTTCCTGATGTTTAACCAAAATCTACCTTCATGTAACTTGAGCCCATTATTTTTTTGCCTTACCCCTTGTAGCAGTGCAGAACAGTTCCTTGTTATCTCCTTGGTGGCAGCCCTTTAGATATTTGAAGACTGCTATCATGTCTCCCCTTAATCTTTTATTCGCTAGGCTAAACATACCCAGTTCCTGAAACCTTTACTCATAAGGCTTGCTTTCCAGACCCTTTATCATCTTTGTTTCCCTCCTCTGAACGTTCTCCAATTTGTCAATGTCCTTCTTAAAATTAGTCACCCAAAACTGGACACAGTGCTCCAGATGAAATCTGAGCAGTGCCCAATAGAGTAGAATCATTACTTCTGCTGACTTGGAAACAATGACCATATTCACACCTTCAGCCCTGGGCCAGTCCGTGCATATTTTGACTCCAGAAGAGAAGCCGGAAACCAAAACATGTACAGGGTTTGGCTGGTGCAAAAGCTCCTCCGTGCAGTTTTGACGGCAAACACCCAGAAGAGTACAGCTTTGCACTCTTCTGGATGTTTGCTGGGGGGAAAGGAAGGGGGTGAGTGCTTTTGCACCGGCAAAACCCCGCACATGTTTTGGCTTCCAGATTTTTTCCCAGAGCCAAAATATGCGTGGACTGGTCTGGAGCTGAAGGTGTGAATGTGGTCCATTTCTGTTAATGCAGCCTAAAATGGTATTAGCCTTTTTCGCAGTCACACCACGTTGACTCATGTTCAACTTGTAATCAACCACAATCCCTAGATCCTTCTCACATGTGCTGCTTCCAAGCCAGGTAGCCCTCATCTTATGCTTGTGCTTTTTTTTTTCTTCTTCTCCAAATGTAGAACTTTACATTCATCTTGATGGAATTTTATTTTGTTAATTTCAGCCCAGATTTCCAACCTATCCAGATTTTTTTGAATTTACCTTCCAAGGTGTTAGCTTCCCCTCCCAGTTTTGTGAAATCTGCAACCCTGAAAAGTATTCCCTTCACCCTTTCAACCAAGTCATTAATAAAGATGTTGAATAGCACTGGACCCAGGAAAGACCCCTATGGGATCCTACTCAATACCTCCCTCCCGTTTGATGATGAGGTACTGATGATCACTCTTTGAGTGGTACGGTTCTTCAATCAGCTGTTAATCCACCTTGTTGTAGTGTATTCCAGCCCACGCTTGGCAAGTTTGTCAATTAGGCTCTTGTGTAAAACTTTGACAAATGCTTTGCTGAAATCAAGATATAGTATGTCCACAGCATTCCACTTATCCACTAAACTAGCTACTCTGTCAAAGGCCCTTTTGAACAGATTCCCCCCTCCTCACCCATGTGTGTGAGTGGTGCATCTGTGAGATCACCGTGATGGTTGGGTGGGGGTGTGTGCACACTCCCGTACTCCACCCATCACCCACGCATAGAGCAACAGGCACCAATGGCGGGTACTCAGTGTATGGAGATGGGTGGAGGTGGGTGGGTGTCCGTGCGACAGGCCGCCCATACACTGCCCACCTGCCGCAGCCTTCATCCATCCACCCTGCACAGGCCCATTTGAAAAGGGCCAAAGAATGAGACAAGATTATTCTGACGTGACTTGTTCCTGACAAATCCATGCTGGCTAGGAGCAATCACTCACTGCATTGTCACCAAGGTGCTTACAGAACAACTTTATTATCTGTTCCAATATCTTCCCTGCTCAGGCTGACTGGTCTGTAATTTCCCAGATTAACTCCCCCAAGTCCATTTTAAAAATAGGGACAACATTTGCCCATCTCCAGTTTTTTGTCACCTCACCTGTTTTCCAAGTGTTCTCAAAGGCCTTTTTTACACAGATGGCGCAGCAGCACCGACGGGTGGAGACGGGTGTGGATGGATGGGTGAGCAAACCCAGCGAACACCCGAGCAGGGAGACGTTTACATGGACAGCACCACGGGGGTTGTGGGAAGGAAAGGGGAGGGGCCTGCAAACACCCAGTGTCCAAACACCCATTCCGGAAAACACCTGGCAAACACCCGTGCAAGTACACGGACAGACAGGACCAGGAACAGTGGGGAAACCCCGCACGGCACAGCGATGGCACAACATGGCCGACCAAGGGCAAATGAAGCCGTGTAATGCAGCCCTGCCCCCCAGCCGCCAGGACCCGCGCGGGCGGGGCGGGAGGGAGATGGAATGACAGCCGCTACAAAGGAGCCAGCTCCACGCAGCCCCGACACAGAGCCCAGATCGCCCGGTACCAGGCCCCCCCTCCCCTACACACACACACAGCAGAGCCGCACACACACTGCAGGCAGCAGAAGCACACAGGGATGGGAACAAAGCCCGGGGGGGGACAAAGAGGGGGAACGGCACCCGCACAACACAGGCAACACCCCCACAGAGGCACCCGCACAAGGGGAGAGGTCACAGCAAAGCACAACATGAACACACCAGGAAAGGAACACACAAGCCTTTATTAACATGGGGAACCAGCAACAGGGGGCAACGACCACAGGGCAGGGAGGGGGATGGGGCAACAGAAGTGTGTGTGTGTGTGTGTGGGGGAAACAGCACAAGCAGAGGCAGGCCCAGGACAGAACCCCGGTCAATAGGGCCAGCGACCCCGTGCCTGGTGCCAGCGGTTGGCCTATGCGTGGTCCAGCTGGTCCAGGACGTGCAGGAGGCGCTCCACAACTCCCCCTGCTCCCAGGTCTGCTCTGTGATCATTACCTGCATTGTATGGGACAGAGGGAGAGAAGACAGCCATCAGAGCCACCCCCGAGCACCCAGGAAGGAACAGAACCCCCCACGGAGGGACACAGGCACAGGGCCCAGCAAACAGGCAGCACACTCACGGATGCCATCGAACAGCCGCCCTGCCACCCTCATGTCCCACGCCTCCCGCTCCAGCTGCTGCACCATCACACCCAGGCGCAAGATCGCCAGCAGCATGACAACAATAGCTGCAGGAGAGAAGGGACAGGGCCATGGGGAACACCTGCACCAATGGGCCCTGGGAGGGCTGGGCGCAGTGACACCACCAGGGGCCCACCCCACATGCTGACAGCCCCCCCCGAGGAGCACCCTGGCCCCTGCACAAAGGGACATCGGTCGGGTCACAGGCTGGGTCCACATCAAGCCCTACTCACGCTCAGCCACCCAGTGCCCATGGTAATGCTGCCCATCCATCGCCACCACCACAGACGGCCCGCATCAACAGGGGGAAACAGCTGAGGGGAGCAGAGGGGAGGGGCAGGGCCACACCAACACACAGGCGAGGTCTGGGGGTGCCTGGCTGACCACCCACCACCAAAGTGTGACCCCAGGCAGCAGCACCCAGCAGGGAAGCAGCTAGGGGAACACCCACCTCACAGCCAGTGCCCACCCCACAAGCCCAGAGCCCCCCAATATACACCAAGCACCCCCCCCACACAACCACACAGATGGGGACAGGAGGGCCGCCAAAGGGGAAGGGGCACCCGGGCACCACAGCAGCAACAGAGGCAAGGCAGGATAGAACATCACAGAACAGAATTTTATTGGAGCTGGGGGAAAGCGGGCCCCCAAGCACAGAGAGGCAGAGCAGGGGGGCGCTGGGGCACCCATGGCCGGGCACGAGAGGCACAACAGGAGGGTACAGGAGCACCCGCGCAGGGTGGGTGAGGACACCCGGCCAGCCTCAGCAGGAAGGGGTCACACAGAGGGGGCAATGGGGTCCAGGGACTCCAGGCAGCAGCCAGCAGCAAAGATGGCAGCGTACAGTTCGCTTGGAGGCACGGGGTGTGTGTGTGCCTATGCACCGTCCCGGGCACCAGGGTGACAGCAAGTGGGTGGCAGCGAGGGGCAGCTCATGGACAGTCTGGTGAGTGCTCCTGGGGTGGCAACCCCGGTGCCAGACCCTCCCAGGCAAACAGGCCCCTTCGGAAACCTCGGGTGCGCATATGAGCATCCACCAGGTAGTGTGGAAGGAGAGGATCCGCACCTGCGGCCACAGCCCATACAGCTGGAGGGTCCCTCACCGATTGAAGAGCGGTGAGCTCTGCAGTGTGTTAGGGGGGGACGACACAGGGGGGAAGTGAACCTGGCTAAACAGTACGATGGGTTTTTAGTTCCCCTGTATGCACGCGAGGGGGCAACACGTGGATCGAGAACACCCCTCAGGTTGTAATAGGGCCGCTGGCTTTGGGGTAAGCGGCGGCCTATCTCATCATCGGGGGGGAGACAGCGAGGCCCTGAGTGAGCCCCCTCTCGTGCGTACTGGTTGCAAATGCAACTCCTTAACCCCCACGAACTCTCCCACTTCACACGTGCCCCGGGAATCCACACAGGGGGAAAGGGGGTGCTCACTGGTGCGGTGAAACGGGACAGGGACCCTATTAGTGCAGGGTCCTGGGGAAGGGAGGAGTCACACGCGCTGGCAAGGGAAGGTGGAGGTTTGAGGGATGCAACCCCCAGGGGGGGGAGAATCAACAGGACAGTGCCCCACACCCACGCCTCCCGCTCACACTCACCCACTTCCAGTACCACTACTCCCACTAACTACAACTATGCACTCACCGCGACCACACCCACGCGCCACACACTCACGCTCCGTCCACACTCCACACACTCCTTCAGGATTCCTCAACTCCGATCAGCACAAGGGGCCAGTCTGCAGCAACGCTGTTCACCGGCGTCGCTCTGCAGCCCCCAGGCCTCCTTTTATCCATCTCTTCCCAGCCCCGCCTTTTCCTGGAGGCGTGCTGAGCGGCGCGGCGTTTGTGCTGGCCCCGCCCCTTCCTGGGGGCGTGCTGAGCGGCGCGGCGTTTGTGCTGGCCCCGCCCCTTTATTCCCCGCTCGCCTTGCTCCCAGGCGCTTTTGCGGCGGCGGGGGTTGGTCCCGCTGCTGCTGTTGGGGAGGCTGTTTGTTTTTCCTCCACCCTCGAGCCCGGGTAAGTCGCGCTCTGACAGTACCCCCCCCCCAGGCCCCCCCCCCCGGGTCGGGGTTTCAGGGGGAAGCGTGCGTGAAACGCACGAACAAGGCGGGGGGCATGGACATCCGTAGCACGTTCCCAGGAACGCTCTGCGGGGCCATAGCCTTTCCAATCAACAAGGTAGTGCATGACCCCCCGCAGGCGCTTCGCATCGAGAATGGCGTGGACTTCATATTCCGGGAGTGCATCAATTGCTTCTACCGGCGGAGGAGGAAGGGGATCGGGAAAGGGCAGGGGATGGACAGGTTTCAGGAGGGAAACATGAAAAACGGGATGGCAGCGGACCTGGGGCGGTAGGGAAATATGGTACGTCACCGGGTTCACCTGGCGAAGGACTGGGAAGGGCCCCATGTATTTGTCGTCTAGTTTGGCGGACGGTCGTCGTGACGGGAACTGGCGGCGATCGACCCACACGAGGTCCCCTGGGGCAAAAGTAGGTGCTGGACGGCGATGACGATCTGCGTATTGCTTATACTGTTGCCGGGCCTTGTGGAGTAAGGTCCGGGCACAGGAATGAACATGGTGCAAGTGCTGGATCATGGCACCAGCGGCCGGGACCGTGGTAGATGGAAGTTCGGGTAAGAAAAGTCGAGGGTGATACCCGTAGTTCACATGGAACGGGGAAGTGCCAATGGAAGCGTGGGGGGCGTTGTTGTACGCAAACTCAGCGAGGGCAAGGTAATCCACCCAGTCGTCCTGGAGGTAAGACACGTAGCAACGTAGGTACTGCTCCAGTGACTGATTTGTGCGCTCCGCCTGTCCATTTGCCTGTGGGTGGTATGCGGTGGTAGGTGCCAGTTTTACCTCGAGGGCGGAGAACAGGGCGCGCCAGAAGCGTGCGATGAATTGGGAGCCCCGGTCGGAGACGATAACAGTGGGGAGGCCGTGCAACCGGATGACATGTTGTAACACCAGCAGGGCAGTCTGTTGTGCCGTAGGGAGTTTCTTACAGGGGATAAAATGCCCCATTTTGGTGAACTGATCAACTACTACCAGGATCGTGGTGTAGCCGCGTGCGGGGGGGAGTTCCACGATGAAGTCCATATTAAGTCGTTGCCAAGGTCCCTGGGCTTCAGGCGCCAGCTGTAATAACCCCGAGGGCCCCTGGCGGGGGGACTTCGTCCGACTGCATACCGCACACCCGAGAACGTAGGCCCGCGTGTCTTGTTTTACAGTTGGCCACCAGAAGTGCCGTTGGATCAGTTGTAACGTGCGCCGTTGCCCGGGGTGTCCGGCAAGGGGGGCATCGTGATGTGCTCGAAGGACTTCGTGCCGGGCCCCGGTTGGGACTACAATGACGTCTTGCGGGCATGGTACCCCTGTGGTCTTGGGCGCTGGGGCCCCTTCGGAGGGAGGTGGTCCTTGACGGACGAGTCGTTGGAATTGGGCCAGGGTCATGCCTGTGGCCGCAAAAGCCCGGGGCGGGCAGATAGTTTCTCCCTGGTGGGCTGGCAGAGGGGCCGTGTCCTGGTACCGGGAGAGAGCGTCTGCAATCGTATTGCTTTTCCCCGTTCGATAAGAGATCCGGAAGGTAAACCTGGCGAAGAACAGGGCCCACCGTGCGTGTCGGGCATTCATAATGCGTGCAGTCTGTAGGTATACTAGGTTCTTGTGGTCGGTCTTGACTTGGATAGGGTGCGGGGCGCCCTCTAAATAATGCCGCCAACTTTCAAAGGCCTCTTTAATCGCCAAGAGTTCTCTGTCCAGTACCGTGTAGTTCCTCTCCGCTGCGGTAAGTTGACGGGAGAAGAAGGCACAGGGTAAGGGGATGCCTTCCCCCGGGCTCTGTTGGGAGAGGACTGCACCGATCGCGACGCTGGAGGCGTCTGTTTCTACCAGAAAAGGCTGTGAAAAGTCAGGGTGCTGCAGGATGGGGGCCACGGTAAAGGCTCTTTTTAATTCAACAAAAGCTTCCTGTTGTTCCGTCTCCCAGCGGTAAAGTTCTCCCTTTTTCAATAGTCGTGTTAGGGGCGCCGTAAGGCGTGCGAAGTGCGGGATATACTGTCGATAATAATTGACACTCCCGAGAAATCGTTGCAAGGGTTTAACCGCCGTAGGTGGGGGCCACGCAGTGATGGCGCGTACCTTTTCCGGGTCCATCCCTATCCCTTGTGGCGAGATGATAAAGCCTAGGAATGGCACCACCTGCTGGTGGAAAAGACATTTTTCCTGTTTACAATATAAACGATTCTGGATTAGTCGTTCTAATACAAGGCGTACATGTTGCACATGCTCCTGCAGACTCTGGGAAAACACGAGGATATCGTCCAAGTAGGCGACTACAGAGATATCGAGCACATCACGGAAAATGTCATTGATAAGGTGTTGAAACGTTGCAGGGGCGTTTGCAAGCCCATACGGCATCACGAGGTATTCGAAAAGACCGTACCTGGTGCGGAAGGCCGTTTTCCACTCGTCCCCTGCTCGGATACGTAAAAGATTGTATGCCCCCCGAAGGTCGAGTTTCGTGAAGATGGAGGCCCCCTGTAATCGATCCAGAAGTTCTGGGATGAGTGGCAAGGGGTATCGGTTCTTTATGGTCAATGCGTTTAACCCCCTATAATCGATGCAGGGTCGGAGACCCCCGTCTTTCTTCGGAACGAAAAATAGGGGGGCTCCGGCAGGGGACGTCGACGGACGAATAAAACCCTTTGCGAGGTTCTCCTCCACGTATGCCTTCAGGGTTCGCAACTCGGGAGCCGATAGGGCATAAATTCGTCCATATGGAGGCACCGCGTCTGGGAGCAGCTCGACGGGACAGTCATAACTTCGATGAGGGGGGAGTTCGAGTGCATCCTGCTCTTTGAAGGCCTCTTGCAGGTCTTGGTATGCTGCGGGCAGCCCCACGACCCCCCTACTAGGTGTACCAAGGGTACAAAGCGCCACCCCCCGCACGGGTGCATGAAGAAGGTGTTGCTGGCACGCCGGCGAGTTAAACTTCACACACCGCCGTTGCCAGTCGATTGAGGGGTTGTGCGACTGCAGCCACGGCATGCCCAGTACGATGGGGAAAGCAGGGGTACGAACGACATCCAGCGTTAACCCTTCGTAATGATTCCCTATGGCGCTCTGTAAACAGGGAGTGCTGTACCGCACCGGCCCTGAACTCAAGGGCGAGCCATCTATAGAATAGATGGTCTCCGGGCGCACCTTGGGCACCAGGGAAAGGTGCAATTGGTCTACCAGGCGCTCATCAATAAAATTGCCGGACGCCCCCGAATCAATCAGGGTCCAGACCACAACTGTACGTTGCTCGGCGATGCGGAGGGTTAGGGGTACACAAAGATGGTTCGGGCTATCCCCCACGGGGGCGTTTCGTCTGGTCAGGGGGCCTACTGTCCGTACCGGGCTTCCCCCTGGCCAGCCCGGCCGTCCGCATTTCCCGCCTGGCGGCGTGCAGGGGGCAGTTGGGGGCATTCTCGTGAGAAATGACCCTGGCCCCCGCAATAGAAACAGAGCCGGCTCGTTCTCCGTCGCTCCTTCTCTTGTGTGGTGAGTGGGCCCCGAACCGCCCCAAGTTGCATTGGCTCTGGGGGCTCGGGAGTTCGGGTGTCTCCTGCCCCATGTACCAGGACGGGGGTTCGAGGGGCCCAAGCTCGCGCCCCTTCTTGTCGTCGCTCCCGCCGTCGTTCTGACAGGCGGTCCTCGATTTGGCACGTAAGGTTAACTAGTTTAGGCCAGGTCTCTGGCATCTCCGTCATAGCCAACTGGTCTTTGAGCTCCTCGCTTAGTCCTTTTCGGTATAGCACTTTTAGTACATGGTCTGGCCACCCCAGTTCTGCCGCCAGGTGTTGAAACCGCGTCACGTACTCCAACAGCGGGCCTCTACCTTGTTTTAAGGTCGTTATCGCGGCCTCCGCGTCTTTGACTCTATGGGGGTAGTCAAAAAGGAACTGTAGTTCCCGCAAAAAACCCTCATAGTCCCGCAGTAACGGGCTCTCTTTTACTAGTAAGGGGGTGGCCCAATCGAGCGCTAGTCCTTCCAAGTGCCCAATAATGAACGCCACCTTAGTTTCATCGGTGGGGTAGGTCAAGGGCTGCACCTGGAAGGCCAGCTTACATAGTGCCAAGAACCCCTGGAACTGCTTCCGGTCTCCATTAAATTTCATGATTGGGGGGTGCCGGGGTTCTCTGGCCCCTACCCCTATGCCCCACCGTGGCTCAGGAGGGTCTGGGACTAATGGTGGCGCCCCAGCCCCCGGCCCAAACTCTCGTTCCCTCTCTTGTTGTGCCTTAATATCCTTCACCTCCATGGCTAAGGATTGGATGGCAGTCGCCATCTCCTCCAACCGTTTAGCCAGATCCATGGCCGGTGAAACTGTTAGGGGGGGACGACACAGGGGGGAAGTGAACCTGGCTAAACAGTACGATGGGTTCGTAGTTCCCCTGTATGCACGCGAGGGGGCAACACGTGGATCGAGAACACCCCTCAGGTTGTAATAGGGCCGCTGGCTTTGGGGTAAGCGGCGGCCTATCTCATCATCGGGGGGGAGACAGCGAGGCCCTGAGTGAGCCCCCTCTCGTGCGTACTGGTTGCAAATGCAACTCCTTAACCCCCACGAACTCTCCCACTTCACACGTGCCCCGGGAATCCACACAGGGGGAAAGGGGGTGCTCACTGGTGCGGAGAAACGGGACAGGGACCCTATTAGTGCAGGGTCCTGGGGAAAGGAGGAGTCACACGCGCTGACAAGGGAAGGTGGAGGTTTGAGGGATGCAACCCCCAGGGGGGGGGAGAATCAACAGGACAGTGCCCCACACCCACGCCTCCCGCTCACAATCACCCACTTCCAGTACCACTACTCCCACTAACTACAACTATGCACTCACCGCGACCACACCCACGCGCCACACACTCACGCTCCGTCCACACTCCACACACTCCTTCAGGATTCCTCAACTCCGATCAGCACAAGGGGCCAGTCTGCAGCAACGCTGTTCACCGGCGTTGCTCTGCAGCCCCCAGGCCTCCTTTTATCCATCTCTTCCCAGCCCCGCCTTTTCCTGGAGGCGTGCTGAGCGTCGCGGCGTTTGTGCTGGCCCCGCCCCTTTATTCCCCGCTTGCCTTGCTCCCAGGCGTTTTTGCGGCGGCGGGGGTTGGTCCCGCTGCTGCTGTTTGTTTTTCCTCCACCCTCGAGCCCGGGTAAGTCGCGCTCTGACACAGTGGTGGGGTGCCTGGTCCGGAGCGGGTCACCAACCTTGGGGGACAGCAAGCCCAGGTCCCACAGGAGGGTCCCCACGTCAGAGGGTGCGTGCGGGATGCCGCGTGCATGCAGGAGGCTGCCGGTGTACAGGGCAGCAAGAGGGCAGCCTCCAGACAGGAAGGTGAGGCCATACCCGGGCAGCTCTGTCAGCAGGCGAGCCACCGTTACCTCCGCGGTGGTCCACAGCACCACAACGGTGGGTGGGTGCCCCTAAGGATGCTGGCAAAGGAGGGCGAAAACAAGCTCAAGGGAACGGACCCGGCATGCCGGGGCCCCAACCTGGTGACCCATCGTCCACATGTACCATGACAGGAGCCGGAAGCCATCCCCTGCTGACAGGGGGTTGCCCACCAACAGCTGCACGTTGCGGCTCAGCCAGAGGACCCCCAACAGCATGTCTGCACAGGGAGACCACCCCTCCCCGACATCCCTGGCTGAGGGCGCCTCAGAATGGCCAGCCATGGCAGCAGTGGGGCTCGCTCCGGGGAAGCAACAGGCAGGAGATGGAGGCATGCCGCAACTGGGACATGCACACACCAAGCGGATACCCTCACTCACAGATGGCCTTGCATGCCAGAGATAGGCAGGCCCGCTGTGGACAGGGCACCGCAACCCACGCACAAGACATCAGGGATGCTGCACAGCTGCCGAGATAAGAAAGGGGGCCATGGCCAGGCATTGCGCCAGGGCATGGAGCCGAGCCAGGCACTGCATCCATAGCAGGCACTGCTACAGCTTGCAAAGGTGGACCCAGGCTGTGTGGTTGCAGAGGCAGGGGTACCCAGGGGTGTGCCCAGTCCTATCCCCCCCGGCAGCCAGGTGGCCGACCCGTTCGTGGGGATGCGCAGCCGTACCCGGCACCCGCTTGCCACCCCAGCAGACCCCCTGCGCAGCACCAACTGCTGCCTGGCCCCCACCGGCCTACACAGTACATAAGGGACATGCTGCAGCCGGTCGGGCGTGGGGTGGAGGGGCTATAGCACAGGACCATGCAGCACATAGAGAACGGCGATCCCGGGCTGGGTGCACATGGAGGAGCTCCCACGACACCAGGGGAGAGTGGGCCGCAGGCACAGGCCGGACAGCAGAGTGCACCGTGCTCACGGCATGTGCCAGCGGTGTGTGGCAGGGAGTGGGAAGCAGCAGAACCATGCTGCCGGGGGACGAGGACCCACTGCCCAGGGCCGTGATGCTACACGTCCTGGGCATGGGCCTCCTGCTGCTGTGCATGCTGCTCTGGCAGATTACCATGCTCCGCCTGCAGGATCACCGGTCTGCCCTCCTGGGGGCATGGCGGCAGAGGGCAGCAAACCTCAGAAGGGCAGTGCTCATGCAATGGGTGAGGCAGGCGTCCGTCCGACACCGCACCCAGCTGGGCTTCGCAGCATCCCTGCACCAGTGCCCTGGGCCGGGCCAGTGCCCCTGTACCAACGTGCCCAGGAAGGGGCAGCCCCACGCAGCTCTGAGGGGAACAGGGATGGCATCTGCCACTGCATTGCTGCCCAGGCAGCCAACCGTCAGCCAGCGCCAGACCCACACCCATGTCTGTAGGCCTGGGACCCCCTTCCAAACTGCTGGGCCCTACCCGTTACCTGCATCCAGCCCTCCATTCCATGGGTGGCCTACTGGGTCCAGCGAATGGGTCCCTTGGGTTGTCCAGCAGTGAGTGCCCTCCTCACGCTGTCGGCCACAGGGTGCGCTGGCCCCGCACATGCCCACCGGCCAACACAAGCCGGTTCGCATGAGCAGGTCCAGTGCACACCTGTTCCTGCCACCTCAACTGCATGAGGCATCACTGGTCTAGCCTCCGGCCCCACCAGCTGACCAGGGAGTGCACAGAGGCCCCAACCTGCCAGTGCCCCCCTGCATGCCGCACAACCCTCACCATGTCCCCGGACAGAGGAAGTGATAGCAAGGTATAGGTACAACACCTTTATTGGAGGGGACATGTACAATGGAAGGGGGTGGGAGTCAATGTCTGGGGCAGCCTCTCCCCCTCTTGGCCGCACCACCGGGGCTCACTGGTCAGCGTGCCCTGGCCGCACCTGACTGCAGGGCTCTCTGGGTTGATGGTCCAGCCTCCCTGTCATCCACTGGCCACTCCACACCAGCCTCCGCCGTTGGTCCCGGCTTGAAGGAGCAAGAATGAGTTACAGGATCACTGTGTGCACTCACCTCTGTCCCTTGTCAGTGCACGGGCACTTGGGTGCCTCATAGGTGTCTGGGGAGCCCCCTACTCCCCACACGAGCATGGCATGTGCTGTAGTGCGCTCCCTGAAGGTGCCCCCCTGGGGCGGGCTGCCCATGGTATCACGGCACCTGCCCAGTCATGTACTGTGGCACCGTGCAGGTACACATGCCCCTGGCAATGGCTGTTGCTCCCCATCTCGTGTACCGGGTGCGCTCAGTGTGGGTTCCACACTGTGTTCCCTACCGGGGCCCTGCCTCGTGCAGTTCCCCGGATTCCTAATGGGCCCCCCCCGGTGTTGCACCCCACAACCCCTGGGGGCCTGGGGTGCTGCGGCCTTACCTGTGGGGGTGGTGCGGCCACCATGGGCGGTTGCTGGACCTGGGGTGCACAGTCTTGGGGTGCGGGCGTCGCCGCCCGGTGGAGGGGTCAGGGTGGCAGTGGAGGTGGATCTTTCTCTGAACTCCTTTATTTAATATAAGTTAAAACTTGTAAAGGACTCCAAAAGACTGCTCCAAGCTGAAGACCCCTCATGATTTAGTCTTAGTTTGTTTCCTATCCTTTTATTAGTTCCCGATCCATGAAAGGACACTTCCTCTTATTATTTAGTTTTCTCAAGAGGTTCTTGTGAGGGATCTTGTCAAATGCTTTCTGAAAATATATCAACTGGATCAACCTTATCAAATGCTTGTTGAAGCCCTCAAAAAACCTACAATAGACCAGTGAGGCATGACTTCTCTTTGCAAAAACCACGTTCATTCTTCCCCATTTTATCATGTTTGTGAATATGCTTGATCATTCTGTTATTTATAATGGTTTCTTCCAATTTTCCCAAAGCTAATGTCAGGCTAACTGGTCTGTAGATTTCAGGGTCACCTATGGAGCCCTTTAAAAAAATTGGTGTTATGTTTGCTACTCTCCAATCCTTAAGTACAATGGTAGATTTTAACAATAGGGTACATATTACCAAAAGTAGTTTTGTGATTTCATATCTGAACTCCTTCAAAACTCTTGGATGAATACTATCTGGTCCTGGTGACTTGTTACTGTTTAACAAGTATTTTGCCCCTGTCAGGGTGGTGGACCAGTTAGGATGATCTGCTCTTGGAGACTAATCGATCCAATAGGATTCCAGAACTCTCTGGGGGACTTACCTGCTGACTTAGACAGTCTCTCTGTCACTGCTCTGGCTGATTTGTGATATGCTATGTTGACCCAGGCTATCAACACAGTGGCACCCAGGTGTCCGCTTCCTCTGCTGCGGTACCGCAGGTCTCTCTGATATATGGAAGACCTGAAGCTGCTGAAGTGTGAGGGTAGACAGAGCATAGGTGGTGCTTGACTCATGCCAAAACCCATTGACTGTGGCATAGTCCGTTTTTGAAGAACTGTACTGTGGCTAGGGTGGCGGAGAAGAAAGTTTTCTTCACTGCTGCCATAGCAGCCGCAAAGTGCCATCCAGCAGAGCTCCTCCAGGTGGTAAAAATAGCTTATTAAATCCTGGCTGTCTCTACCTGGAGTTAGAGATGCTAGTTGCCTGCTGTGACAAGTTTACCACCTACTTTGCAGATAAAGTTGCTAGTATTTGGCTGGACTTGGGTGCTGCTACTTTGAGTGCAGAGTCCGAGTTTGGGGTTGAGGCGGCCTGGTCTTGCCCAGTTTGCTTGGATTGACTTCAATTGGTCTAGCCCAGCAATGTGGAGTCTGTGCTTGGAGTGGTGTGAGCGACCAGCCGTGAATTAGATTTATGTCTGTCCTAGCTGGTGAAAGCTAGCCAGGAGACATTGGGGCCATTGCTGCCTGGGGTTGTCAATGCCTCCCATCAGGAAGGCAGGGTGCCTGGTGGCCTGAAAACTGCATTTGCTCAAGAAACCATCTGTTGATGTTGATTTCCCAGCCAGCTACTGTCTTGTTGCCATCCTTCCCTTTTTAAGGAAGGTTATTGAACAGGTGATTGCCTTGCAGTTCCAGGTGGATCTCAATGCTACTGGATTTCTGGACCCATGTCAGTCAGGTTTTCATCCTGAGCATGGCACCAAGACTGCACTTTTGGCCTTGGTTGACTATCTCTGCTTGAAAATTGACAGGGGAAACAACCCAGTTGATTCTGTTAGATCTTTCAGCGGCCTTTGATACAGTTGATCATAGGATGTTGTTAACACAGCTGTGGAACCTGCCTGGGGTGCATGGGACCTTTCTTGAATGGTTCTGCTCATTCTTGGATGGGAGAAGCCAGAGAGTGGTAAGAACTGATAGCTCATCGTCCCCCCAGGAGCTCCCTTGTGGGGTCCTGCAGGACTCCATCTTGTCCCCAATCCAGTTTGATGTATACTGAGGTCCCTGGGCAAGATCATTAGGAGATTTAGAGTGAATTGCCATCAGTATGCTGATGACACCCAGCTCTCTCTCTCGTTTTCATCTGATCCAGGACCTACAGTTCTTGTGCTTACCAGGTGATTGGCTGTCATTGGGGACTGGATGAGGGCAAGCTGATTAAAGCTGAATCCAGAAAAGTCTGAGGTGATGATGATTGACTGGTCATGAGGCCTGTTGTGAATGATGTCCAGCCTTCTTTGGCCTCTCAAGTTTGTAGTCTTGGGGTACTCTTGGATCCACTGCTGCGCCTGGATGGCTAGGTTGCAACAGTGGCCAGGAAAGCCTTTCACCAACTTCATTTGGTGAGAAGGCCGTAACCTTTTTTTTGTCAGACTCAGATTTGGCCACTGTCATCCATGCCTTTGTACCCTTGATGCTAGCCTATTGCAACGTGTTCTATGTGGGCCTGCCCTTGATGACTGCTAGGGGTGTGCAATTCGTTTTCATTATTCTAATTACTAAAACTTCATTCATTTTAGTAATTAAAATATGCAAATGGATGAAAAAAGTAACAAAACAGCAGAAAATGAACAAAAAAGTCTCAATTTTCATTAAAAAAAGAGAAAAAAAACCCAAACAACCCAGACCCTGTGCATGTTGTTTTATGTGTGTTCTAAAGATGTTTTTAAAATAGTTTTTAGGTTGGTTGGGATGGGGGTGGGGTATGAGCAGGGTCAGGGTTGGGAGGGGGAATGTTTTTTTTATAACCCCCCCTGTGAGGAGGGGGCTTGTGGGTAGAGGGGGTTCAGCGGTTGAATGGAGTGTCCTGGCCCCCCTGTGAGAGGGAGGCGGGTCAGGCAGGGGGGAGGGAGGAAGAGGTGGGATTGCGGTGCCCTGCCACCCTTGTAAGGGGGGGGGATGGGCATAGGGGAAGGGAGTGGGAAGTGCCATGGCCCCCTGTGAAAGAAGGAATATGGGGATGGAGGAGGGGAGGGAGTGCCATGATCCACATATGAGAGGGGCCCTGGTGAGAGGGGTTCTAGTACAGAGGAAGAGGGTGGGAGACATTTTGTGAGTTATGGGGTGGAGGATTGTGCCATGACGCCCTTGCGACAGATGAGGATGTGGGTATGAGGGATTTGGGATATGGATTAGATAGGGAGGAGAGGGAGGAATGTGGTGGTGGCGGGTGCTTTGGCACCCCAGTGAAAGGGGAGGGTAAGGGTATGAGGGATTATGGGTGGTATTGTTTGGCTAGGGACTGGGGAGGGATTTCCTCACCTCCGGCCTGCCTCTCAGAATGCTGGGCTTGGGAGCCCCTCTCCAACCATTCCCTCCCCCAGGCCCTGATGGGATCTTTGAGTACTGTAGTTTTGGAGGGGGCGGGAATTTTTAATCAGGAGCTGGGGAGGGGAGCCTTTCTTGGGTAGGGAGGAGAAAGGGCTATCAGGCTCATGCTGGGCATGGCATGGGGAGGTATGGCAGTGGGAGGAGGATAGACCAATGGGCTCTCAGGAGAGACACTTGGTGTTGGTTCCCTTGTCCCACTCCCCCATGTCTCGGGATATTTAGGAGTTGAGGCCAGCAGGGCCCCTGATCTGATGCTGATGCTGCTTAATGGAAGGTTGGTGGAAAACAAAACATCTAGCATCCATGATTGATTCAGGATGAGGCCTTCGGCCTCATATGCATTACAGAGACCTAGCCGGATGAGGCATCTGGGCCAGTATTGTCCCAGGTGATGCCAGTCCGGTACTTGGTGCAGCATCAGCTGAGGCTTGGGGGTGGTGTGGTGTGGAGTGGCTATGGTCTGTAAAGACACCTTGGCCTTTTGGAGGTATCTGGTGCCTAACTCAGGGTGTGTACACCTTGCGCTGGATTTGGCTGGGGATAGATTAGGGATCCTCTTGATGTACCGGTCACCCCGCAGCACAGTTGATTGCCTGTTCACTCTAGCAGTCAGGCAAATAAAATAAAATAAATAACGTCACCATTGGGCTCTTTCTACACGTGTGCACCCTTTCCAAAAATGGCGCTGGCGCCATTTTGGAAAAGGGCAGCCAGTGTGAACATGCACAGTGGCCATTTTGTATATGTGCAGACCTGCTGTCCTTTTTCAAAATGGCACTGATGCTTCCAACACCATTTTGGAAAAGGACTGTACATGTGCAGAATGGTCTAGTGGCCATTTTTTGCACATGCAGATTTTTTTATGATATTATTTTTAATAAAAGAAACAAAAAAAAAACCCAATACAAAAAATAAAACTAGGTGTCGTTTACGACACACACATCCCTGAAAACGAAGGTTTTTTTGTAAATGAAAACTAAAACTAAAACAAATGATATGCCTGTCGCACACACTTAATGACTGTTTGGAAGCTGCAGTTGGTGCAGAACATAGTGGTCCACTTTCTGTCGGGTTTGGGACAGTTTTCATTTACAAAACCCCCTTCTTTTGTTTTAGTTTTAGTTTTCATTTACAAAAGCCCCTTTATTTTTGAGAGAACATCACATCAGTGCTTCAGAGTCTGCACCGGCTGCCAATAGCTTTCTGGGCATAATTCAAGGTGCTGGTTGTGACCTATAAAGCTCTAAATGGCTCCAGTTATCAGAAGGATCGATTCTTCCCTTATGTTCCATCGTCACCTCTGAGGTCGGCTGAGAGTGCCCTCCTGCGAGTATCAAATGCCTGTGAGGTTTGTAAAACAAGGGCATATAGGAAAATTTCAGACGTGCCGGGCCCAGAGGCCCGCCACGCTGAATTATGCACCGGGATCTGTTTCGGATTCCGGTCAGGAATAAGTCCGGCCATCCTTTAGATGTGCTGTCCTGATTCCTACCAGGGATCGGGGAGGGGGCAGGGCTGCGTGACATGTGGCCACACAGCCCTGCTCCCCCATGCTCCCCCGGCTGCCTGCCCTCTGGGAGACAGGCGGGCACAGCGGCCAATCCGCCCGCTGCGCCTGATCCCATCCTGTGTTCGGGACCACAATCCGGGATGGGCCAAATGTAACAGACATAATGTTTGGCCCATGCCGGATCGTGGCCAATCTAACCACAATTCTGGACCTCCGGGCGCCTGGAGGTCCAGAACTGTGGTCATTTTTATCCCCGCCAGTGGGTTCACTGTGGTGAAATCTGGCGGGGAGCAAACAGATGGCCACCACAGGAGATTCACTGTGGTTGACCATGGTCGTTTTGTCTGAAATTACCCACAGAGAGGTGTTCTCAGTGGTTGCTCCACAATTATGGAACTTCTTCCCATTGGAGGTCTGCCTAAGCCTGAGCCTGCTCATTCTTTGGAAGAGATGTAAGACCTTCTTGTTTGGCCAGGTGTTTGGCAAGCTCTCACCCTGGGCAGGATCCGACCTGGCCACCACACAGACATGCCAGTGGCCTGGGCTGGGGAGGGGATGGGGAGAGGGTAGGGTGACATGCGGACATGGTCCTCATGGCTCCGCCCCCACGCTGCATAGCACGGCCTGCCCTCCTCCCTGACATGTGGGTGCGGTGGCCTATGATGCCACTGCGCCTGCCAGGAAAAGCTCTGGTCCAAAACCGGAGTTAGGTAGAATGGGTCATCACATGTGACAGCCCGCTCTACCCCGGCCTGGGGATGGCTTCCCTGAACCGTGGCAGGGCCCATGCTGTGATTTTGCAGGGAGCCCAGGTCACAGCATGGGCTAAGTCCTGTCACGGTCCGGGGAGAGCCATGATCCCGCCCGCGGAAACATCTGCTGGGTGGGATCAAATGTGACGGCACCGCCAGTGGTCATGCAGTTTAAAGTATGGCCACCCATGGTGGCATCATGTTTGAAAACACCCTTAGAATACAGCTGGTTCTTCATATATTCACTGCATAGTCCCATTATAGAGAGCATCAAGGAGGTATTCAAATAATTACAGCTGTTGTGTTGCAAACATCTGCTTACTGGTAACTGGAATGAAACCAAAGCATAAGTCAATAGACCTGAATGGGGGGTAAGTGTTAGCAGCACACACTTGTGTTTCCGGATATGGGTCCCAAGCTCTACAGGTTGATCATTTATTCATCTGACTGCTACATATTAGGTAAATACAAAATGGTCAGATGAACAAATGATCATCCTGATACTTTCAATAACAGCTACCAAGGGCTGGATATGAAATTAACAAAATATTGGTAATACGTTTCACATCCCATTGCCAATGCCCAAGACCTAAACTATCTAGTCCCTCTAAAGTTATGTTTAAGCAACATTTGGATAGTCAAGCCTTAGATGTACTAGTTAACAGTTATCTTTCTAGAAATGGCTGTAAGTAAATAATAACAATCTAAGCTCAAATTCTGGTGTTTTTGTGTATTCACAATATTAATTAATATTAATAGGAAAAATTGTGATTCCCAAATGTCTTACAAAGTTCATTGCAAATTTAATAATCTGAGGTTAATTATCAATTATGTAGTATTCTCCTCTTTTAAAATATTATAGGGAACAGAAAATCTGTAACAAAGAATTGTACAATTTTAATACTGAATCTGAACAGTTAATAAACAACCTGCAAGCTGAAAGTATTTAGCAGGCCCTTCTGAAGAACAAGACAGAAGGTTTTTGAGTAATCTACTACCTAAGACGTGAATTGCACTTGTACTTAATACTTTTTATACACCCTTCCTTGATCCTGAATTTGGCTATTGGCTATTGTGTGGAATGGAATTTTTGAAAATGGTATCCCGTTTATTATTGAGGGGAAATTATGTGTTTGATTTAGATAAACACACACACGCACACACACACGCACACACACCAATTGTCTAGACCAGAAAATTCATCTGCATTTTGCAAAGCCCTAGCAACTTTAACAGTGCTCTTTTGCTTTAATATTGTGGCAGTGGCTGGTTCTGACTGAATGCTAGTAATTAGTATGCTGTCTTGTATGAAAAAAAGTGAGGAGTATTGATCAAGAGGTCAAAACTATTTCAGCTTGTACAACTGAAAATAAAATTATCATGCAGAATAAAATGAGATCTCTGCTTACAAAACAAAACAAAACAAAAATAAAATAAGTCAGGCTCATCCCCCTACTTTCCAGAACTTTTAAAAAAGTGACATAGCAGCGGGAAAATGGATGAGGCTTCAAGTACTGGTGGCTATAGAAAGATGTTCAGTCGTTTTAAATTATAGGTTATAGAAGCATTACACTGAATCATTTAATCTCTAACTTCTGGTTGCATTACCATAAACTCTCAACCGCAGATACCAAAGATATCTTGCTGTACAGTGTAGGTGGCTTATTAGTTCTAATTGGAGCTAGCATGAATTAATTTAAAAATGCTCTTCAGATAAAGGAAAGATAGGATTACAGGAAAGGAGATTTAAAAAAGCTCTTTCCTTCTTCAGTCTTGTGTTTTTACATACTACATGCTCTTTCATGGAACCTTTGCTTTTAGAAATAATTTTGTTATCTATATGTGCATGTACCTGAATCTGCACTTCATCAAAACTCTCCTGGCTGCACCTAAGAAATCTCGGAGGGCTTTGCATTGTGCATGCGTTCCACAACTTCTTGGAGTGCATGACGTGCAGAAGGTCAGTTTGGTGGGCTCTGTACTAGATTGGCTTTATCAGAACAGTCAGCATCAGAGAGAGTCACGTGTATCAGTGTGGCTTGTTAACTACAGTGTCATCATTCAAGAACTAAACAAGCTGCAAGTACTTAGAATGAAAAGATACTTTTAAAAACAAAAATCCATCTGTTCATAAACTGCAACTTTATTAAAATGACTCCTTTTGGACAATAATGAGTAGCTGTATCTTTAAAATAGCTTTGATTCAGGGTTTATGTAGGCTTTTAATCACCTTTATTAAAAACAAGTGGGCTGGCTGTGTTGGGGAAGCAAAGCAGCACTATTTTTATGGTGGAATGATGGGAAGTTTGAAGTGCACCTGGGTCCCACAACATTAGCAGAGGACAAGCAACCTAATTTATCCCATTGACATGATATTTTCTCCAGCTTGCATTTCTTAAACTGAGTTCTGATTATGCTGTATTTTAAATAGACTAATAGAGGTGATTAGAGAGAAGCTTCACCTGTCTTCAGCCAAGGAAAAGAAGAATTTAGGGAGTCACAGAATTTAAAACAAATCAAGGGAACCTACAAAGAAAAGAACACAGATGTTGGTTGCATTGAATCTTAACTGGGCAATTCCTTTCATGCAGGCTTGTGAGCTGAAAACAGAAGTCAGAGTAAATGCTCTAAAAATGTCTGTTTTGGTTCTCTTTCTCCGTAATGACAAATGAGGTTTGCCAAAGCTTTGAGGGTTGGGGGTTGTTCAAATGAACATGTCTGCTCTGGGGATCTTGATATGGAGAAGCTCCAACTGCCTTTCTCTGCTTCTGTCCTCACAACCAGAGGTTAATTAGCTCGTCCATTTCCCTGTATGCTTCCTGTTGATATCAGGGAAGTAAAATAAATCAAGGAGATTCAGATTTGTTCAAAAGAGCAGGTCCTCTATATTAGGACCCTCCCTTGCCAGTTTAAGTCTGCTTCCTTGATAAGGTAAGTACTCCCTCCTGTTACCCTTGTTTAACCTCTTTGCTTGTGTTAACACATGCTGGTAAAAGGAGTATGGGTTTAATAACCTTAGAAAATGTGCTTGTGTGAATGAGTCTTAGATAATTGTTAAGTTACATGGAGAAAGATGAAGATGTCTAGCTTTGTGCATGGATTCCTACCAGAAATGGTAATTAAGCCATCACCCCCCCCCCCCTCTTTTTTGGATCCCTTGGAGACTTCTCTCTAAGTAGGGTGGTGGTGAGAAGAGCCCTGCGAACTAAACCAGCTAGGTTCAGGAGCCTTCCTGGTCCAAGCCCCTCAAGCTGGGCTCCTTGTAGTGGGAGGTCCTGTCCCAAAACTGTGATGTCCCAATGCTCCATGAGAGTGGGATTATGTCAGTAAAGGCATGGGGTTATGGTGTCCTCCTGCCTTCTCCTGACATGTCCCCCTGGGGAGTCATCTGGTCTTGGCATTCTGTGGGGGACAGGGCCCTCCAGTTACATTGGGCCTGGGCTTGGAAGAGCCTGTCTGCATCAGGACTGGGTTTGGGCCAGTCCTGATGAAGTTGTGCTTGGACCGGGGTTTTTGACCTAAGCAGGGCTCTAATGGAGGGCTCCCACACTTGGAGGAGGGGGGCGGGACCTGGGTGCGCGGCCTGGACTTCCGGGTTGCAGGCGCGACCAAAAGCAATCTGCCACCTGGCCCTTGATAAGCTGCCCCTCCCACCACCGCTGAGGGGCCTACCGGGGGCGGGATGTCACCACCACCACCATCGCTGGTGCCACTGCTGCTGCTGCCGCCGCTGACCCAAACCTCAGCTCGCTGAGGATCTGTGCTGCCCACTCTCCCAGGTACCATTTCCCCCCTCCCCTGCTTGGAGGAAGGGGCAGGGCCTGGGCGCACGGCCTGGACTTCCAGTTGTGGGCATGGCCAAAAGCGGCCTGCCGCCCGGCCCGCCATAAGCTGCCCCTCCCACTACTGCTGAGGGGCCTACCGGGGGGGGGCTGTCACCCCCACCACCATTGCTGGTGCTGGTGCTGCTGCTGCCACCGATCCAGACACTAACCCCGGCCCGCTGAGGATCCACGCTGGCCGGCCCCTCAGGTACCATCTTCCCCCTCCCCAGCTAGGGGCTGGGAGCTGTTTTCCCTGACTCGCCACAGGGACTTTGGAACTGTTGCTGGAGAGCCCTTTTCCTGTGCAAGATTGTCAGCGCATGGAGGGGGGCAGGGCTAGGGTTTCTCCCCAGCCGGCAGCTTGGTGAGAGGCGGGGGATTTAAATGCAGGAGACAGCGGAGGCATAGCCAAACTTCAGCTAGGCACACTACCCCGCTGCCCCAGCTGCCCCCAGGGACCATCTGCCTGCTCACAGAGCTAGGAGCTGGGAGCTGTTTTCTCTGGCTTACCCCAGGGACTTTGGAACTGTTGCTGGAGAGCCCTTTCCCCATGCAAGCTTGTCAGTGCACGGAGGGGGGCGGGGCTAAGGTTTTCCCCCAGCCGGCAGCTCAGCGAGAGGTGGGGGATTTAAATTCGGGAGACAGCAGAGGCGCAGGCGTGGCTGTGTGCGTGTGCCAAAGGGTCTTTAGGGGCTTTTAGGGGGTTTAGGGGAGATGTGGGGGCAAGGGGGAACGGAATGGGATATACATGGGGAACAATGAGGGAAGGAGGAGGTAATGCAGGGAGCATGTGTCCTGGGTGAGAGACAGGACATTGCTTCCAGTAAGGGAAACCACATGGTGGCAGCTTGTGGAGGAGGGTGGAAGCCCGAGTGGTGAGAACACTGGGTGGGTGTGGGAGGGATATGCAGGGGGGAGGCGAGGAGTATGGGGGGGTAATGGGGGAGGGGGATGGGCTTTGCCCCCTGGTGAGATGGGGGGGAGGCATTGCCCAAAGGACAGCGGAAGGCGACTCCCTGTGAGAGAGGGAGACCTAAGGAGTACGGGCGGTGGTTGGGGAGGGAATATGGAGGGATATTTTGGGACAAGGGAGTCCCAAAATATCCCTCCATATATGAGGGTTCTGGGGGAGCGGCCAGCAGGTGGGGGCCAGGATGGTGTGGATGGAAAGGGAGGAGCGGCGATAGTGGTGGTTCTGGGATGAGGATGGTATGATCCAAGGGTGTGTGTGTGGTATGGGCCCCCAGGGGACTTAGGTGCCTTGTGGAGGTAATGAGAGCCTCCCTCCCCACTGGGGGTAAAGGAGGAGCAGGGTCTAACGTCTGCCGGGGGGGAGGCCCTGATGCTGCTAAATGCAAGGTCTGTGGTAAATAAGGCCCCAGTAATCCCCTAAATAAGGCCCCTTTGACTCCCTCCTCAAGCCTCCCTGTCCTCCCCCTCCTTCTTCCCTTTCTGCTCAGGATCTTGCCTCCTTCTTCACCTCCAAGATAGACAAGATCCGCCTCGACATCGCTTCCCACTCCTCTCTTCCCACTCCCACCCCTCTCCCTCCTCCCCCTCCTTCTCTCATGTCCTCCTTCTCCCCTGCCTCCCTTAAGGAAAT
>QEPC01012329.1:3862080-3913931 GCA_003113815.1 Sphenodon punctatus
GAGGGAGGGGACAGCGGAAGAGCGGAGAGCGCGCGCAGGAGCGCGTAGGGCGATTAGGTCCGAGAGGTAAGGGGGAGCTTGGTCATGGAGCGATTTGAACGTGAAAACATAGAGCTAGTTTACGAGCCTATGCCGTGGCTATGCAGGCAGCAAAGAGGGAGTTCTTTGCTGCCCTCATAGCATCCACAAAATCCCATCTGGCAGAGCTGTTCTGGGTTGTGCAGGGGCTGGTCAGTCCAGCCTCCCTCAACCATGGGGCTGAGTCATCATCTGCCCGCTGTGACCTTTTTGCGGATTAGTTTGCGGAGAAAATTGCTTATTCATCTCAATGCTGCAGTTAATACAATGGAGGAGGTAGAGGTTGTAGAAACCCCGGCTTGTCTGATTTTGTGGGGTCACTTTCAGTTGGTGACACCTGCTGACATGGTGGATGTGCTTGGGGCGGTTCGAGCCACCTCTTGTGAATTAGATCCTTGCCCATCCTGACTGGTTAAGAGCTGCTGGGAGACAGTGGGGCCGTTGCTGGCCGGGGTGGTCAATGCCTCCCTGCGGGAGAGCAGAGTGCCGAGCGGCCTCAAGGAGGCGGTGGTGTGGCCTCTGCTCAAGAAACCATTGCTTGACACTGATCCCCTGTCAGCTATTGGCCTGTCTCTAACCTTCCCTTTTTAGGGAAGGTTATTGAATGGGTGGTGGCTCAGCAGCTCCAGGGGCATCTTGACCGCGTCGGTTATCTTGATCCTTCTCAGTCTGACTTTTGTCTCGGTCATGGCACTAAGACAGCACTTGTGGCTTTGGTAGATGATCTCCGCCATAAAAAGGACCGCGGTCGCTCGACCCTATTGGTCCTGTTAGATCTTTCGGCTGCATTTGATACTGTGTTGACCATGAGATGTTGGTGATGCACCTGTGGGACAGTGCAGGGGTGGGCGGAATAGTTTTTGAATGGTTTCACTCATTCCTGACTAAGAGAACTCAGCGGGTGGTTCTCGGTGACTGTTTTTCATCATAGCAAGACCTCCCATGTGGGGTCCCGTAGGGTTCTGTCTTGTCCCCTCTCCTGTTTGATGTGTATATGCAGCCACTCGGTGAGGTGATCAGGGGGTATGGGGTGAGGTGTCATCAGTATGCAGATGACACCCAACTGTACCTCTCATTTTCAACTGACCCAGGCCTGGCTGTCTCGGTGCTTACCTGGTGTTTGGCAGCTGTGGGGGACGTGATGAGGACTAATCGACTGCGACTGAATCCTGACAAGATGGAGGTGATGTTAGTGGGTAAGTCGGTGGATGTGACGACTCCCTTGATTGATGGGATCTGTCCTCCACTGACTTCCCAGGTGTGGAACCTGGGGGATGCTCCTCAATGTGCAGGTCTGCCTCGATCTCCAGGTGGAGGCTGTGGCAAGGAGTGCTTTCCACCAGTTACATCTGGTGCGGTGGCTTTGGCCACTGATTTCGGTTCCGGACCTGGCCATGATCATCCATGCTTTTATTACCTCTTGGTTAGACTACTGTAACGCACTCTATGTGGGCCTACCTATGGTGATGGCTCGGAAGCTGTAACTGACGCAGAATGCAGCAGCCCGGCTCTTGGTGGGGCTGGGTCGCTGGGAGCACATTACACTCTGTACTGGCTGCCAGTAGTCTTCCGGGCCTGATTCAAAGTGTTGGTTTTGACCTATAAAGCCCTACAGCGGCCAGACTATAAAGGTTCTAGTCTGGCCGCTGCGGTCATCCGGGGGAGCCGTATTGGAGGTCCCCCGGGTTTCCTGGGGGGCCATGCAGGATAGGGCAATCTCAGTGGCAGCACCGTGCCTCTGGAATTCCCTCCTGACCTTTCGCCGGAATTGTAAGACCTGGCTGTTTCGTCAGGCATCTGGCAAGGGAGAGGGGGGATTGGGGGAGGGTGGATTTTTTCTACGTTTTTATTATTGTTATCCTATGCGAGGATATATTTGAACTATTATTGTATTTTATGTTTATTATTATTGTTGTTAGCCACCCCGGGCTGCCTGTGGCAGGAGGGGTAGGATACAAATTTGCTAAATAAATAAATAAATAAATGGGGAGAGGAAAAAAACTATGATGGGGGGTGGGGTGGGAATACCAATCCATCCTCATTGTATGGTCCAGAGTTACAGTCTAGAGCTGTATTTCTCTTCTTTTCTATAGCACTAGCCTCCTGAAAGAATGGGGGAAAGGGTGCCTATGGACAGGGGGTGTAATCATTATGTGTGTGTAATCATTATGCTAGGGCCAGAGTTAAAGTCTATGTTCCAGGCCTCCTACTTTATACTTTGGGAATATATATTATTATTTTTTGATATAGCTTTCTTTGACTGCATCACACCTCAAGGTTAATCAAGAGCCATCACAGGCATGTTAAGTAAGAAAAATCAGTGTACAGGGTGTAACAAAGCAAGAAAAGAAAGGGGACCTGACGATGGGGGGAAATTAGTAATAGTGTATTGGATTTGGCTTTTCACTTCTATATGTTGTGGTGTTATTATTCTCCTCCATGATTATTTGGAGGGAAGAGCTGAAGAATTGTGCAGCATCAAAATAACAAAAATCAGCAGCTCTGATTTTGGCATTTAAAAATCCCAATGTCAGCAAGGGGCAGGGTACAATCTGTAAGTAGAGAGGAAGACTTGCTTTTTATGATACTACTTGTATAACTGAATAAGTTAAAGACAAGTAGTGCTACGGAATAGTTCAGATTATTTTTCAGGACAATATTCTTCCTACCCATGCCAGCCTTTGCTGTCTCATCTAAAATCTAATAGAAGTTAGGAAGTTATTCTTTTAAGTTCTGAAGTCAGCAAAGCATTTGAGCACATCACAAGGTTTGACTAAAGGAACTTTATTAAGTCCTTTCCAACTCCATGGTTTTATGAATATCAGCGTGATCCTCTAGTGCTGCTGTTAATAGTCCTCACGTGAGTCCCATTCACTGTAATGGGATTTGTGCCAGCAGTAAGTGCCATCAGCCAGGAGGATCATGCCACAAATTCCTCTGAAGTTAATGGAACTTACTCGCACCAGAGTTAAGCAAATACTTAAAGTTTTCTGTTGAACGAGAGACAACGTTTTAAAGGCCATTAATCAGAACTTGAGCCACAACAAACTCTTGAACTGCCTGTTCCACAGACCGTACAGGTTCCACATCATAAAAGAGTTTCTTCAGTCACAAGTTGGTACTGTGGTTTCCTACTGTGCACTATATGACAGCTCCATCCCAGTCTATATCTGCTTCTGGCAACTTTCTCCAGGATTAGAGTGTCTCGAAGTGAAGGTTTAAAATAGAAGGTTCTGCAAATACTTGGCAATCTTGCTGACCCTTGTATAACCCCAACGTTTGTTACATGGGATATTTCATTTTAGTTAAGAATGAATGGTAACTTCTATTGCATTGTCTTCTTTCCGCACAAGTAGTAAATAGTCCATATGAGCAATTAATTCATATTTACAAAACATTTTGACATCCTTTGGCAAAGGATCCTGTAGAACAACTAAGTATTATTATGGTTCTTTTAAGTTTCCCTCTGGGTTGATAATAAATTTATGAGTCTAACATATTGCTGATTTTTTGTTTTGTCATTGAAGCAAAGTTGCAAAGTGATTAGACACAAATTTAGGCCCATTAAATATACAGTTGACTTGGGTTTCCCTGAGGTTGAACAGTTAAACTAAATAGGCAGTTGCTTCTGTGATGCCATGTGATGTAAAGGCTATTTTAGGCAGTTTACTGTAATCGCTCAGAGTTGCAACGTAATAGTCCATTGGCATGAGTTCAAAATGATATTGAAATATATGTACAGCCAGTTTATGCCAAGATCCATCAAGTAATTGTGTAGATTTCTTTGGGGGAAAAGCAACATGAATTCTTTCAGGTTTTTTGGGGTTGTTTTTTTAACCATTAGACTAGCATGTCTTTAAAGTAGATTACACCAAAACAACCATTATAACCAATCTTTATAGATCAGGAAATCCTTCTGTGCAATAAATGTAATGACTTTCATTAGGCAGTTTAGCTAAAAATATGTGAACTATGATTTACAACAGCTGGCAACTCCAGCAAATCGGGGTTCTCTTGCAACTGAGTTTAAAGTATGGTGCTTATGCTGAAGTAATGCCAAGAGTGCCCAGTCATTATTAGGGGCCAATGGAGTCAAGCTATACTGATAATGGCACAATTGTGACCAATGCCAATTTCTGCTCTGGGAGAGATGTACTAGCCTCTGGAGTTTGCAGTACATCTGGCTGCCACTTGGGGATTTCTAATCCCAAAGCAGAGAAAGGAGGTGAAAAATGGGTTTCTTTTTCACTATCCTCTTATCAAATCCCAGTATAGGTATTTGGTGCCATCTAGCACCTACATCAGAGTATAGCAACCACATTTTTCTCTTTCTCTGATTTCACTGTCATTATATCATCACATCATTATAGTAAATAATATAAACTTAAATAAAATCCCTTCCCCATGGCATATATAGCCCTCACCAACCAGCCCCTTCAATTCTTTTCAAATAGGGAATCACTTGCAAGTAAATCTGAAAAGATTAAAGCCCGGGAGGAAGTTCTGAATCAAGTAGGAAATGTGATATGTATATCTCAGGAGGTGAATATGGAAACAGATATTTTGTGAGGGACATAAAGACCACCCCAGTATATTTTATTTATTTATTTTATTTATTTTGTAGATTTTTATACCGCCCCATCCTGCTATGCAGCTCGGGGCGGTTAACAACAATAAAAACAGTTTTAAAACATTTAAAATACAAATATAAAATATATCAATAAAACAGGGCAGTGTACAACATAAATAAATATATAGGTGGGGGATTAAAAATCACCCCCCCCCCCCCCTAAAGGCCTGGGCAAACAGCCAGGTCTTACAGTTCCGCCGAAATGTCAAAAGGCTTGGGGCCAGGCGAGCTTCCTCCGGAAGGGAGTTCCACAGCCGCGGCCCTACCACCGAGAATGCCCGCTCCATCGTGGCCCCCCGCTTAACACGGGGGACCTCCAGGAGGGCACCCCCGGCAGACCGCAGGAGTCGTTCCGGGGCGCGAAGGGCGAGGCGGTCCCTAAGGTAAGAGGGGCCAAGGCCGTATAGGGCTTTATAGATCATTACTAGGACCTTGAACTTGGCCCGGCACACTATCGGCAGCCAGTGCAGCGCTCGGAGCACCGGTGTAATGTGCTCCCGGCGACCCGTCCCCGTAAGAAGACGGGCCGCCGCATTCTGCACCAGCTGCAGCCTCCGGGCCAAGAACAAGGGAAGCCCCACGTAGAGCGCGTTACAGTAGTCGAGCCGCGAGGTGACGAAGGCATGGATGAGGGAGGCCAGGTCCGGGCCAGAGACATACGGACGCAGCCTACGTACCAGATAAAGCTGGCGGAAGGCAGCCTTAGCGACTGCCTCCACCTGCCGCTCCAGCCGCAGGTCTGCGTCCAATATGACCCCCAGACTCCGGACCTGCTGAGCTACAGGGGGGCAAACCCCCCCAATCAGGGGGGCCACCACCCCCTTCGCCCTCCCCACCACCATCACCTCCGTCTTATCTGGGTTGAGCTTCAGTCTGCTCCGCCGCATCCAATCCGCCACGGCCTCCAAACATTGGGATAGCACCGAGACAGCAGGGTCTGGGTCGGTAGAAAACGAGAGGTACAGCTGAGTATCATCAGCATACTGGTGACATCGCACCCCGAACCCTCTCACGACCTCCCCCAAGGGCTGCATATAGATGTTAAATAATAATGGAGACAAGATCGATCCCTGCGGAACGCCACACGGTAAGGCGCGGGGGCTCGATGTTTCCTCCCCCAACACCACCCGCTGGCTCCTCCCCGAGAGGAATGAACGGAACCATTCAAGAACAGTCCCGTCCAGACCCCCCCGGTCACGCAGTCGTCTCAACAGCAGCCCATGGTCCACGGTGTCAAAAGCGGCCGAGAGATCGAGCAGGATGAGAAATGTCGAACATCCCGCATCCATCTCCCGGCGGAGGTCGTCCACCAAGGCCACCAACGCCGTCTCGGTGCCATAGCCGGGGCGGAACCCAGATTGAAACGGGTCAAGGAGCCCGATATTATCTAGATGACCCTGGAGCTGGAGCGCCACTGCCCGCTCAATAACCTTCCCTAAAAAGGGAAGGTTAGAGACAGGTCGGTAGCTGGCGAGCGCGTCTACGTCCAACGATGGTTTTTTCAGCAGGGGGCGCACCACAGCCTCTTTTAAGCAAGGCGACAACCTCCCCTGCCGAAGGGACGCATTCACCACCCTCGCCAGCACCGTCCCCAACGTCTCCCCGGAAGCTTTTATTAACCAGGACGGGCATGGATCTAGTTGACAACACGTGGCCCTCACAGACCCCAGGACATCCACCACATCGGCTGGCGTCACTTCCTGAAACTCACCCCATAAAGATGGACCAGACGGACCCTCCGCCCCCCCGCGCTCTTCCCCTACTGCTATCAACCCAGCGTCGAAATCGGCCTGAATCCGAGCGATCTTGTCTGCGAAGTAGATGACAAACTCCTCACAGCGGGCCCGGGACAAGTCCCCATCCAGGCGGAGGGAGGCCGGACTCACCAGCCCCCGCACCACCCGAAACAGCTCCGCTGGACGCGACTTCGCAGACGCTATGAGGACGGCGAGGAATTCCTTCCTCGCCGTCCTCACAGCCTCCACATAGGACCGCAAATGGGCCCTATGGAGAAGACGATCGGAGACAGACCGAGTCCGACGCCAGCGTCGCTCTAGCCTCCTGCCCACACGCTTCATACACCGCAGCCCCTCAGTAAACCAAGGGGTCCTGCGGTGACGAGACCGAGGCAGAAGGCGCCTCGGAGCCACCCTGTCAATGGCCTCCTCCAGCAAGATGTTCCAATGCCGGACCAGCTCATCCACAGAGTGACCGTCCACATCCAGGGTAAGCTCCCTCAGGACCTCCTGGAACCGCTGGGGTTCCATCAGCCTCCGAGGGCGGACCATCCTAACTGGTCCCTTCCCCTTCTGGAGGGGGCACGCTAGAAGACCGGCCTGAAGGAGGTAATGGTCCGTCCACGACAAGGGCATCGCTGTCACCTCCCCCACAACCGGACCCCCCGCCTCAAGGAACATGCAGGTTCTTGAGCATTCCTCTACTGCCTTAGCCTCGATAGAGCAGAGGGAATTTTTAGAACATATGGAAGCTCTGCATTTGCAAATAGGGAAGCTAAATGAGAAGACCTTGCAACATTCAGTATATAGACCCAGGGAAAAGAGACAGAGGAGGGAGGACTATGTGGGAACACAACCCCCTGAAGTTTCTATGAAAACACAAGCACCGACCTCTATAGTACAGGGCTCCAGACTGAGTAGAAAGATGGTGCTCCTGGAGGAAAATGTTATTTGTGAGCAGGAGCATGGAGACAGAGCATCATTTGATATTTCACTTAGAGACTCTATAGTGTTCCAAACCTCCTCTAAAGAGACCATAATTGAAGTAAGGACTTCTGAAATCTTGGAAAGAAGTTTGGTGGATATTAGTGGTGGAATAGGCAGTTAGATTTTTACGGAGCCGGGTCAGCTCAGGTTAGGGCGAGTGGGCTTTTGCAGCCCCTGGGAACTTCTCTATCAAAGGAATTGGTTTATAAAATGAAGGATATAAAGGAAAGGGGTAGCAGTGGGATTATATTGGAAGGTGCTCTAGGGATCCCTAGTGTCTCATCATCTCTTATCTTACCAACTTTCGCTGTCCAAGAAAAACCTCCGGATTTTTTCCCTCAAGAGGTGGTAAAACCCCCTCTTTGACAGGGGGACCAGCCCTGGGCTTTATCTTTCATGTCCTGGAACGTGCATGGATGGAAATCGTGTTTGGATGGTGGTGGGGAGAGTGTTTTATCAGCGCACAACATCATCTGTGTACAAGAAACATGGGTAGAAAATGTGGTAAGTCTGGAGTTAGCTGGATATTGGATTTGGGATACTCCAACTACCAGAGTGGCCAGGTATGGAAGAGCGGCAGGGGGGCTGGCTGTCCTGTTAAAATTGGGCTTCAGGATAGAGGGGGAGGAGATTCCTAATTCTCGGCATACTTTAGCAGTAAAACTCACTGGGGACCAGCATGCTGGAATAATAGTAATTAACATCTATATCCCATGCTCTAAGGACATTGCAGAGAGAATTGCCATCTGGTCCAATTTAGAAAACTTTATTTTGGACTGTGAAGTAAAGTATCCCAACTTCATCCCCATTTTGGCTGGAGATGTAAATGCTAGAATTGGGAATTCGGATTATAAAATGTTTGACATATTGAGTTTAGAAGAGGACCAGGGCTATTGGGGAAATAAGCGTACTTCTCGGGATCCCATTTGTAACTCTAAAAGAGTGCAATTTCTGAAACGTTTATTTAAAATGAATTGGTGCCCCCTAATTGGGAGATGGAGTGTGGATTAATTTGGCGCATATACCTATATAGGGGAAGCAGGGGCTAGTGTCCTCGATTACATCTGTGTTCCCAATACTCATTTTGATAGCTTTTTTAATTTTGCAGTTATCCTGTCTGGGATCAGTGACCACCAACCAATAAAAGTGGAAATTAATTTAGTAGGATTCTGTTGTAACTCCCTGGTTTGTAAACCTGATGATAGGTTACAAAATTTCTCTGGTAGGAAGAGTACAATATGGAACCAAAGGTTGGCCGCTGCTGTTTTGGGGAAACTGATGGATTCAAGATGTCTACAACTAAAAGCCAAAATCAGAGACGTGGTGACTAGTGAGGATGAAGTTATAGCCTCTTATGATGCCCTTATTAAGGAGCTGTGCGATGTATTGGACTCTCTCTTTCAGGATAGTAATAGGAATAACGGGCATATTTGGTTTGATGGGGAATGTGTTGCCCTTAAGCGAGCTGTAAATCAGGCAGCACGGAAATTTAAGCAGAGACCAAGACAGAACTTGGATAAATTACGGTCTGCTAGGGCCGTCCTCAAAAGAAGGGTTAAGGGAAAGAAAAAGAGATATCAATTGTCCCAATGGGAGAAATTAGAGTTGGCAGTTAAACAGAAGGATGGCATTAAATTCTGGAACTTAGTTAAAAAGGGGAGTGGCAAGGAACGTTTTGTTTTGAGTTCCGAAATCCCCACGCACACATGGGATACAGCATTTCCAGAAGATTTTTGCACCTGCTGTTAATAATTATACTAACCCCATGATAGATTTCGGTTTAGTGGATTGCCCTTTGTGGCTTCCAGTTGACGAGACTGAAGTACATGCCCTAATTGCAGCTATACCGCTTCGAAAGGCCCCTGGTGAGGATGGGATTTCGGGAGAGTTCTTCAGAGAAAATATTGACTGGTGGGCACCTGTTATTGCCAGACTGTTTGACAGCATAAATGCCACAGGGATCTTTCCGATAGGGTGTAACAAGAGCATAGTGGTTCCAATATACAAGAAAGGCCCTAAAGGCGACCCTGCAAATTTTAGACCCATCAGTTTGCTAGATGTAATGGCCAAGCTATATGGCAAATATATTTTGGTCAAATTGGAGGCTTGGACAGAAAGGGAGAATATTTTTCATGAGGAACAGGCGGGGTTTCGACTAGGTAGGGCGACAGTGGACCATTGTTACGTTTTGGACCACTTAATAAATAAATATTCCCATATTAGGAAGGGCAACCTCTTTGTTGCTTTTGTTGACCTTAATTCAGCGTTCGACCTAATTGACTGTGATCGGCTCTGGGCAAAGTTAGCTTCCACAAACTTAGATAGGTGACTTCTATTTTTAATACGCCGTTTTCGCAGGTTGCTCTGTGCATGGGGATGCATTGTCTGCAGTTATGACACTGAAGGGCTTCCCAATCCCAACAGGGAGGTGTGGGCTCATTCTACCCAAGCCCTGGCCATGTTACTAGTGGCACTCAGGCATGTGTCTCTAGAAGAGTTCTGTTAAGTGGCTGCATGGACTTCTCCATCTCCCTTTGTTAAGTTCTGTACTATGCCAGATTTAGCCAGGTTGTATTGATTCATTGTTTTTGTATGTTTAGGGATATGGGTTTTGACTGCAACTCGCCTTCATGGTATGAGTTTCTAGACTGGTTCACACCTGCAGGAATGCATCCTTAAAAGTTTGGGAGACGCGCATGCAAATCATATGCATCTTTGATCAGGTGGGAATGCCCAGAGGGTTGTGATTAAAGCTTGTATGCACGTTTACAAGGGCGATTGCCCAACCTGTGAAATCCATCTCTGTTGATTGCCCTTGTAAATGTGCATAAAAGCTTCAGTCACGTGCTTCTTGCCATTCCCACGTGATCAAAGACGTGCCTGATTTGCATGTGCGTCCCCCCTCTCAACCTTCAAAGGACACGTTCCCACATGTGTGAAAGCAACCTTAGTCTATCTATATTGGGACTTGGTCAGAGGATAATGAAGTGGTGATTTATGAACTGAAGGAAGTGGTTGGTGAGGGCTATTTATATGTCCAGGGGAAGTGATGTCAGAGAGAGGTTAAAAAAAATTTGCTTGCTATACTCTGACACCGGCACTAGATGGCTCCAAATACCTATAATGGGACTTGGTGAGGGGATACAACTCCCAAGAATGGTTGTTTCAGGTAAGAAACTGACCTTTCTCTGGGGTTAGTTCTTGTAATCTGGCTCTGTCTGTGGCTTCTGATCGTGACCCTCTCCCCGCAGGTCATCTGACAACAAGTAGGAAGGACTTCTCAGCCTGACAGGAGTCTGGACAAAGAGGAAAAGTTCTGAGCTTGGCAGTGGTTTTTCTATTGATGGTGTGAGGGTGTATGTTGAGTAACTGGGAAAGTATCCTAGCTGAATAAGTCGTTCTTCGCTTTAGGGTGGTTAATAGGGATGGGCGAACGTGGTTCAGAAGTTTGGAGTTTGGCCTGAACTCGGCCTGTTTGGACGACCGAACCCGAACCCGGACATGAACATACCAAACAGAACTGAACACCGAACGGCAAAATGGTCGAACAGTTTGGTCAGTTCAGATCGCGTTCGGGTGAGTTCGGGTGGCAAAGAAAGGTTCACTGTAAGGTGACAGGGAGGGGTAGTACTAGTCACTGAGGAGCAGACTTCCAGGCACCAGGGGTGGAGAGGCTTGCAAGAAATGAAATTATCTGCCTCCCCCCTTCCCAACACCTTCTGAGCTAGTCACTGTTCCTGAACAGCAGGCGTTGAGTAGGATTATTAGATTGCTTTAAGTTTCATTTCAGTTTTGTACTGAAATGAAACTGAAACCTTGTGTTTGTGATTTCCCCCCCATCCCATAGATAGTAGATAGGTTAGGGATAGTAGTTGTAGGAGCTAGCTTAGTGATAGAGATAGTGTTAGTGATTTAGTTTTAGTGTTTGTAGGAGTAGGCCTGTGTACTTATTAGATAATCCATTTAGTTCATAGCATTTGGAATAGTTAATAGCAGTTAGATTTAGTGTAGATATAGATATATTTATCAGATAAAAAAAACAAAAAAAACAACCCATATAAAAACAAAAAAACCAAATAAAAAACAAAAGAAAACCATATAAAACCCAATAAAAAACCAATAAACAAAACACCCATAACATTTCCTGAACGGCTGAACTGAACGGCTGAACCCGAACCCGGCGAATTAACCGAACGCTGCCGGACCGAACGGATGAACCCAACACAGCCAAACCGAATGGACGAACTGAACGGCCGAACCGAACGCAGCTGAACCGAACGGCCGAACCCGAACCGCGATCTGTTTGCCCATCCCGAGTGGTTAAGTAGGTGGAGGGGTGTTATAAGTAGGTGGAGAGTGAAAAGAGTGAATGTGTGTATAACAGAGATTTCTAAGCGAGTGAGTGATTACAGACAGAGAGATGTGTGAACGTGGAGAGTCTAACAGAGCCACCCTGTACTGGTGCCAAGTTGTTGGTGGAGCAGGCCTAACAACTGCTATCCACAGCCAGCTTTTTTTTTTTTTTTTAACATTTAGATCTAAATTGGGGAGTGCTCAGCTCTGCGGTTTTCAGATCTGTATGAACTGTATTACTACTTTGTTATCCTCTAACCAAGTCCCACTAAAGGTACTTGGTAATAAAAGTCTGAAAATATTATTTTTTGTTTTCAGCCTGGTAGGTTTCTGTGCAATCAGCGTGTCTGCGTATATATGCCCCTTACTTTCAACCAAATTTGGTACTTGGTGCCATCTAGGGGTAAGTTCTAGCAGCCTGATCTGGTCACTCTGAAGCCTGGTATTCCCACAGAACAGAAGAGGTTCTGAAACCATACAAAAAGTTAATAGAGTTACACTGAAGTGGACACTAATTTGTCTTAATCCATCAGTTTTGGGCCGTTTTTCACGGGCAGCACCCATGCATGAACACCCAGAAATCTGGGCGTTCATGCGTGGGTGCCACCCGTGTAAATCTCATGACAGGTGGGAGTGCGTGCGCGTTCCCGCACACACACATCTCCCCCTCCCCCATTCCCCATGCACAGAGCAATCTACGAAAACGGTGGTTACTCCAGGCGTGGAGGTGGGTGTAGATGGGTGTGCGCCCGTCTACCGTTTCCCCCCCCCCACTGCACACAGACTGCGGTGCACACTTGACACCCCCCGTGCCGTGGCCCGTGTAAAAATGGCTTATCTTGGGATTGTTTAAAATGTGTAGATGTTCTTCTCGGGAGTGTACAGGGCTAAATTCATCCCTGGCACCACTGAGGCTAGAGAATCTGGCCTTTGCTGTCAGTGACATTCAGTATTGATTCTTTTCGAGAGGGAAAGACATTATTTCAGACATATCAGTAACTTTTAGCTGAACTAGGTCTTAGCAATGAAATTAAAGGAGCTGCACCTTAATCCACTGACTGCAAAAACACATTTTCTATATCCCATCCCTTAGCACACAAGCTTTAACTTCCTTTTAGTTAATCAGTTCTCTTTGTTTCTGGTAACAGTAGCTTTTAATTTTATAGCGATAAAACCATGGTTGCCAGTTCACGTGATACTTGATGTACTACTTATAACCTCGCTACTGGAGTCTTGTCATTACACAAGAATCTCAGTTTTGTTGTACAAAGTAAGTTTCTACCCTCTGGCAGGCAGGGAAGAAAAGGTTTAAAATAAGTGGATTCTGAAAGAGTTCCATCACAAGAGTTCCACGCTTGCACTTTTGCAGCACTTTGAGGACTGGAACTATAGGGCTAAAGAAAATGGAAGGTAAACAACTTCCTGACCCAAATGTTGCTAAAACCTCATGACTTTAAGCCTGTCTCATGATTTATGGCCTCTGGCTCATGATTTTTGAATGCTTGGACTTGGCAGCGTTTTGGGTGCATGCTTGGCTGAGAGGCTAATTCTCCTGACAGTGGGACAAACTGCTGTTTTTGTGTCTTTCGGTGAGCTGAACACACAGAACCAGACTTTTCATAGGTTCCATTTCTGTTTTTACAGGATTATTTAGTCAAACTGAGTCAGTCTATGGCAGGGAACCTACAGCTTGCGAACTGAATCTAGCCTTTGTTCAGATCCTTTCCAGTTCATGGATCTGGCCTTATGGCATACGGCCAGATCCATGAACTGGATGGATCCATTTCGTGCCCTCAAGCACCGAAAGAGCGAGCTCAGGGGAAGGGAGTGGAGATGAGGGCACACGCTAAAGTATAGAAGATGGATGCCTGGCATAGCAGATCCATAGTTACTCCCTTTTCTTCCCCTCTCTGGAGTACTTCTGCCACCAACTTCTATCTGCTGTGAAGAATTTGTACTTATTTTCAAAGTACTCATGGAAGAGAGAAGGTTTTCAATCCCTGATCTATGGAAATACCCTTCAGTTTTAATTGTAAATGCTGGTGCTTTAATACCTTGAAAAATTACTTTTGATTTGGGATGCAAGACAAAAGTGCCATATGCTTTGGAGTTATATAATGTTGTGTTATAACATTATAACCGGGTCTATCTTACTGTTCTGTAAAGCGCCAGGTACATAGCTGGTGCTATATAAGTGCTAATAATAATAATAATAATAATAATAATAATAACTTTTCAAAAATACTTCAGTCCTCTGGGAAAGATCTTATTCAGGGACTTGGGAAACCCTGCGCCTATTTATTTCAGTTGTACCAGATTTCACCCTGCACAAATATTTGATCTGGTCAAAACAAACACACACACACACCAGTTCATTAACTTTTTTGCCGATTTTTAAAAAAATTCAAATTGTGGAAAATTTTGATCAGCTTGCAGCTATTGTGCTAAGAGATCTCACATGAGATTCTGGGTGAAAACAGACAACACTAACTCCACTTTAACATTTCTTATACAATTGTACAGCTGTATTGGTGCCCTATGCAGCCCTGCAAACTGCATTGGAACTGTTAAAGTGGTGTTAAAGTGGAGTTAGCCTTATGTCTGTTTTCACCCTCTCTTTGCTCAGTGTTTTGTGGTCTGTGTCACTGAACACGGGAATATGATGCAAGTCACTTGCTCCATTTGAGCTTGGACAGAGCAAGTATGATACTGCAGTGCTTGGACACTGTCAGGTTTAGGGAAAGGAGTGCTCTTGTGACTGGTGCCTCATTAGGAAGAATGTAATGCTGTTCAAAGAGATTACCCACAGATGAACAAGCTTGCCAACATTATAAGTCTCTTTCCAACCTCCAAGTCCATTACTGCTGTTTGGCATTGGCATACATTTCAGTTACTAGGACTGTATGACTGTAGCTGAGAGAAGAATTTGTCTCTATATTCCTATTCTTAGTATGTCTTTTGCCTTAAATGCATTATTTGAACTTTATTAAACAGCATGTCTTTCATTTGTGTTTCATAGATTAAATGCAAGTATTAATACATAAACTTGTATTAGACAAATTTATGGCCCAATACTGCAAGGTGATGAACACCCTTAAAAGAAAGATGATCTGAGTGCACATAATCACTTTTAAGTACCTTAATATTTGCATGATGGCACCCCTGAGAGCTGTGCACAGAAAAGATAGCCAGCACAATGATCTCTTCTCTGAGTGTAAGGGGAGGTCAAGCAATTTAGTGGCATCATTAGCTTTCCATCTGGAGTCTGTGGAACATTCTGGGATTGGTTGTTAGGAACAGTGGTGGACTGACTAGGGCTAAAGAAAATGGAAGGTAGGATAAACAACTCCCTGACCCAAATGTTGCAAAAACCTCATGACTTTAAGCCTGTCTCATGATTTATGGCCTCTGGCTCATGATTTTTGAATGCTTGGACTTGGCAGCGTTTTGGGTGCATGCTTGACTGAGAGGATAATTCTCCTGACAGTGGGACAAACTGCTGTTTTTGTGCCTTTCAGTGAGCTGAACACATGGAACCAGACCTTTTACAGGGTGTGTGTGTGTGTATATACACCTATATGTGCCTTCAATAGATTTTCCCATATCCCCCACAAGTAGATAGCTCTACCTTTCAGATATCTGCTTGTTGCCTACAGCTTGGAAAATCCTCACTGGAAATCTTCAATTAAGTGTTTAGAGCAACAGCTGACTACAGAGGCTCTGACACAATAGCTTCACTTGCACTGCAGCATCTCTAGTTCCGTGGAGTATCAGGACATCAAAAGAGACATGGTGCTGTAATGAAAGTCTGAAAATATTATTTTTTGTTTTCAGCCTGGTAGGTTTCTGTGCAATCAGCATGTCTGCGTATATATGCCCCTTACTTTCAACCAAATTTGGTAGAGGGAAAACAAGACCAAAAGGAAGTAGGGACCCAAAATTAAGTCACTGAGGCACCTGAAGGGGATATATAGTTCCTGTCATAGACAAAAAAATCCCAGTGACTTACACTGAGCATTGTTCCCCTATAAGAAACCAGGCTTCATTGGTTTAGGTGTTTGCCACCCAGAACTGCTTGTTCTCATTTAAACTGTAAAAGTTTAGACATGCTATTGCAATTAGCATGTGTGATGTTCTGTCACCGGCAGTAGTGGTAGCTGCCTTTTGAATTTCAATTACACCTGTGCCTTGACATTTATATTGGGCGATCCATAAATGACATCTGTATTACTGCTAATCAGGTCTGACACACTCGGTTAATGCAACATCTGTTAGCACTCAGCTACGTGTTGGCTACTCACTTGCCCTACATGGTGGGCTGAAATTGCTCTTTGATCCACTGTGTGGGGTAAAGACCTGGCCTGCACACAGCTGTTGCAACTACTTGGAGACAGAGTCGAGCAAGAACAGCATGGTGGCAGCCACTATACTGTCCCCACTTGTCACCCCAGCCCCAAACGCTTACCTGGGCTCTGGGGAACAGGGGAGTGGCAGGTCTGGGTTACGCTGAAAGGGGAAACTGGCTGGAGCAGTGGCATGGTAGGTACAGTGGAAGCAGGAACAGTGGTGACGATGGCAGCGGCAGCAGCATGGCAGTGGGAACAGTTGGGTGGTACGTCTGGGGAACAGCAGTGTGGCAGGAGCAGCTATGACCCCTGCCACCATTGACTCTCTTCCAGGGACCTGTCAGCACTTGCTACTCCTGGTAAGTTGTATGGTAACCATTCAGCCAGGTGTGTGTTCAGGATTGTCTGTGTTGGTCGTCTTTAACATTGACAGGCATACAGTCTGATAACTCCCAAAGTGAAAGCATTAGGTTCATTGTAAAGAGAGCAAAGCAGGATGGCTGTGTAGTCAGGATGGGTGTAACTGAAAGCAAGGCTTGACCTTCAGAGTTTAAATATAGAAAAGCTCACATCTTGTGCTCAGGTTAGAGTTATGAATATGCTTAAAGGTCCATTTTTAAATACAAATTTTGAGGGCTTGCCAAGTTAGGAGCAATTGAGATAGGATCTTTTGTAGTATTAATTGAAAGCTATGTCTTTATTTCCTTTTTGTTTAAGCTTGCCGTATGTGGTGGGATATATCTTGCTGCTGCTTGGATTCAGTCCAAATGGTGTTTCCGCTTTATCCAAAGCAGCAAAACGTATTCTGTTTGATATATGCTAAGTATCCTTTGTTAAATACTCTCACTTGAGAATAGCAGATACTTTTGAGGTGAAAGGGAAACCAGATCAAGATGCTATTAACTGCCACTAGAAAGGAAACCTACAGTTGTGTCATGTGAGTTAATAACTTTCAATAGCCTGTAAGATGCTGCAGTGGAATTAAATGCTTAACAATAATTCAAAAATGGCTTAGAGAAATTTAAGAACGTGGATCATTTAGTGTGGCTGAAATTATGCTCCTGGCATATATGTGTGACACATGAGAGCACTTACCTGGAAATTTATTACCCAACTCTGAGCAAACAAAGCATGACCTACATTTGACTAAAGTCAGCTGTCGCTGGCTAATCCTATGGGTTTCTTTTTATTAATGTCACAATTGCTAATGTGGTATAACATTGTCATTACTGAATAGCACAGCGGGATAAGCTGCAGCTGTTACAGCTCTTTCTATACCTACTAACTCATTAAATCTGAGTTTCAGGGAATACAAATTGTAAAGATTATTCAAATTCTGATTGAGAAATAGGACCACTGGGAAACTGTAGGTAAAACTTTGAATCCAGGCGTTTTTTCTTTCATTCTAGAAAGCCATGAATGTTCACAATTGATTTTTTTTTCTCTTACGTTGACATCTAACTCAAAATTAAACATGAGGTAGTGTTTCAAAATCTAATGGTAAAACCTTATTGCATGGTGGGTGCTATTCTTTTGAGAGAGATAATGTTCACAGGGAACCCCCCTCCCCCCCGAAATAAATCAGTTTTGTTTAGAAGACTGGTAAAATCTCAAATAAGATGTTTCAAATAATAGCTCTTTCTGAATAAAGTGCTTTACTTGGTTTAGAGAGTTTTGCTATTTTTTAAAGATGCTATAAAATACAAGTGTGCAGATATTCAGACTGCATGTTTCCATACTAAGAGGTGATAAATGATTTCCCTCTAGAATAACAGAGAAATCGGTTGTACATTTTTGTATGGATTTTTGTAATTAAATTGAAATGTGCTGGTGATTCCAATGTTAAGTTTGACTCTGAATTCTTTGTCATAATGGGCCAGATTCAAAATCCGCTTCCATTTGCTTAACGTGCTTAACATGCTTTTAACGCAAAGGTAGCTTTTGGATACTTGGCATTTTGAAAATGTGGGTCTGGTGTTTTTTTGTTTTTTTGTGGCGGGGGCAGGGGGGTATGAGGTTTATTTGGATATTTTTCTGGTGTGCTTTGCAAAGTGCCGTGTGTATGTGTGTTGTGTTTATAATGGAATAACGATATCGGATGTCACTACCCTCCTCCATGCATTTGTCACCTTGAGACTGGACTATTGCAATGTGCTCTGCATGCATGAGGCTGCCTTTGGTGATGGTTCGGAAGCTGCAGCTGGTGCAGAATGCTGTGGCCTGTCTCTTGGCTGGGATGGGCTGCAGAGAGCGCATTACATCAGTGCTTCAAGCACTGCACTGGCTGCCTATTGTCTTCCAGACCTGATTCAAGGTGCTGGTCTTCTCCTTTAAAGCACTTAATGGTCTGGGTTCTGCTTATCTGAAAGGTCACCTCACCCCCTGGGCAGCCCCTGCAGTTGTCTGGGAGCACCCTCCCGAAGGTCCTGTGTTTTAGGTGGGTCTGTACAAACCTTTGAAGTATTAATGTGTTCTCTATATATTATATTCATATTGTATTTATATTTGTATAATTTGTTTTTATTGTGAGTCCCCTTTGGGCGAGATATAAATGTGAGAAATAAATAATTATTGTAAACACCTGAAAATCTAGATAAGAGCACTTATAAAAATCTGCCCCCATGCTTTTTCTGTTTTAATTTCCTTGCATTGACTTTTGATTCCTACTAAAAATGATGTCAGTTTATTCAACAATAGAGACGGTAACCTACTTTCAAAAATTCTCTACACAAGCTATGCTAGAATAAAGTGCCTGAAAACAGTCCCATGGTTCCCTCCTTTCCAGAAAGAGAACCATCTACACAAGCTGCCTTTCCTCTGCAAGAGTCAAGACATGGTTGGGAGGGCACGTGACAGAGCTTTCCTGTATCCTGAATATTGCCTGGTTGCTCAATAGTTCATGGAAGCTAAGAAAAATAGATGCAAAATAAAGTCAAACATGGTTTCCCCATCCCATGGGTCAAAATGACACATTGGGACCTTAGGGCTGTAGAGAGGCAAGTTTAGTTTGACCAGTGGAGATACCATAAACTGGATTATTATACAAAGTGCTACTACAACCTAATACTTTTTAAGAAATCAGTGAACATTAGTAAACTTTGACTAATACAGCTAAACACTTTAGGATATGTGGAACCAGACCAAAAAACAAAACAAAAATCTGAGACTGGTGATAAAATCATGGGAAGGCAAAAAGGGATGATTTCACACCCACATTGGCATTTTAATGAAAATTCTGAAGGATCCCCCCCCCCCTCCAGTGTTGAGCTGGAGCCCTTCATTCTACAAGACTAGAGTCAAATTTGGCACCTTTTAAAAGAGGAGAAGCCTTTGTAGTATGGCCAATAACTTCAGTGGGTACAGAGTTGACCTATTTAAACCTCAAAAATGATTTTTTAAAATTTTTTTATTAATGAACATCCACCCTGAGAAATCCAGACACAGATCTGAATGAAAAATAATGTTTTTTGTGAGTGGTAAAATATAATAATGAACTGAAAAAAGTAAACAGGATTTTTGAGTGGATACATATTTGTATACTTTTCCATTCCTCAAAATGGACTAGATTTTAAGCTGCTGTGAATGTGGCAGGGGAGTATAACAGTGTTGTAGGGTGTTTTTAGACAAGCGCCTACCCACCCATCATGCATGTTGCAGGACCGCATTGGCGCCCTATGCAGGGAGTGTGGAGGTGCTTGTCTAAAAATACCCATAGAGAATGTGGGTATGGGGCACAGCATGTTGAAGAGAAGAGCTGTGTGGAGTTGGGAGCATGAGGATGGAGTGTAATAGGACAGTGTCTGGGAACAAAGCTTTACAGAGTAGGTGTAACAGTACTGTCACATGGCAGATGTGAATCAAGCTGTTGGTTGGGTTAAGTGTCTGCGGAGCAGATGTCTACAATATGCAGGACACTAGTCGTTGGCACTCTTTTTGGCTGTCTGAGAAGGGGAAAAGAGCAATGAATGAAATTTAAGGGTGTGCTAACCTTTTATCCCCATAGTGGGGTCTCCCCAGGATGGGGTTTTAGAGCAAAATGATTTAGACAAGCTTGCACTCCTATAGAAATTCAGTTTCCACAGTGGTTGGTTCAGCAACTTTAAGGACTAAATGCATTTAAGAACGTGAATGAATTACTGCAGACAACAATGATTGTGAAAGAGCTTGCACTCCTTAGCCACATCAGTTGTAGACTACTTAGACTGTACATTCTAAAAATTGTACTGTACGACATAGTCATCCAAACACGAGACACTGATTTTTGAAAGGTAGGGTATTGCTTCACTTCTGCCTCTTGTGTTAGTGAGGATAGAATCTGGGTGTCATAAAATGAGGTCTTTCTGAATTGAGGCTGCTGGCATAGTTGGGCGAGTTTCCTGAATGATCATTCAGCACTTTTATCAATCTCATGTGTAGTCTGTGTGCATTTGCAAATGCAGGGAATCAAGCAGGTGAATTGATGCTACGCAGAAGACTGTCAAATGCAAAAATGAAATGAGCTAGTAAATGGAGGAAAGTGGTGTGTGTTTTCTTATTTAAATGATTTGCAAAAATATATACCTATTTGTCGTGGTTGTTTTTTTTGTTTTTGTTTTTTAAAGAGAAAGTCTTTGACTTTAGACTGTAACTCAGGCCCCAATCCAAGGTGTCCATGCATGGACTAAAACTGCAACCGCACACCTTGTGTGTACAAGCAGGGTGGCCCAGGGAAAGTCCCCCGCCTCCCGACTCCGCTGTGAGCAGGAGAAGCAGTGTTGAAGTGACTGTCACAGTGGTGGCAGGCCTGGGAGGCAGGGGACTTTCCCTGGGCCACCCTGTGCGCGTGCACACTGTATGCACAATTGCAGTTTTGGCCAATGTGTACACGGACCTTGGATTGGTGCCAAAGACTAGAATGTAATTCAAGGTCCACCGTGTGGCAGAAGCTGCCAGGAGCATCCCTGCCCTTTCCATGTAACCTTCACTGACACTTCAGCTTCCAGGTTGACTAGGCCTGATTTCGCAACCGACCGCATGGCAGGATTTCGCAATACCAGGGGAAGGTACCTACAGCCAGCATGACTGGAGGGGTCATTGCCTGATTGGACTAGGTACAGCCAGGTAACCCCCAAGAACCAATCACGAATGAGGGGTAGTGGGCTTTTAAAAAGAAAGACACACCTCTCAGGAGGAGTCTTCCATCTTGTCTTCTGTTTGCTCTGGAATACTGACCTTTTGCTGTGGAGCTAAGGGAATGGCTCCTGTTTGGACTAAACTGAACCTAAGGACTGAACCCCTTTGCTGCAAGGCAAAGGCGCACCTAAAGCTGTGAGTAATTGACTGTTACATCTGAGGGACCAGTTTAGGCTAGATGCTACAAAAAGGCCATCAAGCCTAACTGTGTCTGATCAATTGCTTTTGCTCAAGGATTCAAAGTACCTCACATGTTTGTTGCCTGTGATGCTGTGTTTAAAATACCATTAAAGTAATATTCCTTTTTCTGCTCTAAAAGATCTGTGTGTGCGTGTGTGTGTGTTAGCAAATACGCCTCTGTACGCTCAGGCGTGAGAAATTGGGAACTGTTTTATTCTGGCTTGTGAGCCTGGCTGTTTAAAGAAAAAGATAGAGGTCTCATTCTCCCCAGAGTGATGGGACTTGCAGTCTAAGTAAATATTCTGGGTGGTGGCAGCGGAAAGATACCAGAGAATAAGTGGGTAACAGGGTGCTGGAAATCTGGGGTGAACCCCAGTTGGCTCTGTTATGCCACACACTGCACCCCATGTCTACCAATAGGAAGACATTTATTTTGGTAGAATTTCATCTAGTTTAGGGGGCGCGGGAGGCTGCACTAACAGAAAAACATGCTATTAGAAGCAGGTGGTGTTTCACTGGTGTAAAAATGGGTATAGCCAATTCCTTACATAATCCTATGCACAGTGTATATTTTTCACCTTAGCATATTGCTTCCTGCAAGAGCAGGAGATCAGTTTTTGTACAAAAGTGCAATCCTATATAGTAGCAATTTGTTTCCTGGAGCAGAAGGCAGAGGTAACCAGTATAATAATGTGCGTTGCTGATGGTTTTTTCAGTCACAGTAAGGGAGGCAGAGGTAGGTACTCTATGGCTGAGAGGAAATCTGCATTTGTGTAGGTCTCTGACCAAAGCTCATTGTTTGAGATAGTTGAGCTGCATCTGAACAGAGAGTGGTTTTTATGAAAACACAAATTAGCCCCCTCAAGTTATGAAAGTAGCCATTTGTGACTATATCAATTATTCTACTGCATTATCCTATGAACTATTGTATAATTTTGTGTCTTGGGTGAGATTTCATTTACTGAAATAACACTGGGAAGCAAGGGGGAAAAAACCCCTTCTAGTACGATTAAAGAGGTTTTTTCTGTATGCAGTAGAGATTAAAACTGCTTGCCACAAGGAGGAGCTGAAGTACCAGATTACAAGTTATCTGTACGCTCATCCTGAAGAGGTCATTTTCACATCAAATTATTCCTATAAACTAACTTTCTATAAATACTGTAGCTGAATTTTACCCTTTCATGTGCATACAAGGTTCCTAGTGAGTCCATGGGACTCACATAGGCATCAAAGGGGCTTAATTTAGCCCTGTGTCATTGATAACAATATTTCCCCCCTAATTAGTAAGGGATATATTGTGCTATGTCAATCCATTCCGAAGATCTGTACTCCAGGGTTTTGTTTGAAATGGGTTATTTAGTCATTAACCACTGAGTAGACTATGGCACAGATGGTAGAGCGCGTGCATGCATAAGGTCCCAAATTCAATCCCTGGCATTTCCAATTCAGCTCTCTGGTAGCATGTCTGGGTGAGGCCTCTGCTGGGGATCCTGGAGAGCTGGATTTGAAATCCTGATGCCGTGTCAGGCTGTGACAATACTGGGCTAAGATGGACCATTGGTCTGACTCGGTTAGGCAGCTCCTTATATATCTCAGTTTTTGCAAGTTACCTGCAAAGAGCATTATACCAGATCCATCCAACTTCTTGGGGGAAAGGTATTCAGATGTGTTGAATGGCATCTGAGACGCACCCATCACCCTCATTGTCTGTTCGACTCAATGACAATTGGTTTTTAATGGGAGGTGAAGGTGTGCAGCACTATTCAGGGGGTTCCCAGCATATGTCTGAGCTGATTCCTCTTTTAAATAAAGTTGGTAATTCCACCATTGACATTGCTTTCTTGCTAAGCCAAAATGGAAAGGGTTATTGGCTTTCTGTATCAATTCTTGGAACTCTATCCACATCATGGTATTAGCTAGGACTGTTAGAACCCGCTATTGCTGCCACTGGGGAATGGTGCGAGGAGGGCGGGGCTGCCGGCTGCAGGTGGGGCCACCAGCTGTGGTGCTGCTGCCGCCGGCACAGCCAGAAGCAATGGGCTCTGACTCAACAGGGGCCGATGAAGCGCGGCTGCAGATGGAGCTGGGGGGGCGGTGATGAGTCCCCGGTCGCGCTGCATTGCTCCGCCTGCCTGTGCGCACAGTGGGGCAGGGCTAGCCCTTCATAGAGGGCTCAGTTGCAGGAAGCGGTGCCAGTGATCAGCAGAACTGTGAGGAACCGGCCCCCTCCCTGATTGTAGAGTGTGAACCTTGTTTGTTTGGAAAACTGTGAGTAGTATTGAGTGAGAGGCTGAGTGCAAGTGTGGGTGTAAGAGTTGAGTGAGTGGTACAGTGAGCGTGGCATTAGTGGTGTGTGGACTAGCGATATATATTGTGGGTGCTTGGTGCATTGGGGTGGTTGGGGGGTGCAGGGCGGTGTGAGAGTTCCTTCCTCCCCCTTTCCTCTCTAGTTGGGTCCCATCCTTCCTGATTCCTTCCTGTGTTCATGTTGAACTGTGGGCACCACCCCCTTGCTCCTGGAGTGTTCCCTTGCCTTCCCCACATATTCACCTCTTCCATCCCCTGGGGAGTTTGTATGGTGGGGGGCACAAGTTGGGTGACAGGTGTGTGGGTGATGGGTATGTGGTGTGAGAGTGGAGGCGCCCCACTCTCAGTAGTGCTGTATCTCTCTCTTCCCCCCCCCCCATGATGATCTGGCCTCATCCCAATCAGGATTACTAGGGCCTTCTAAGATCCTGAGGGGTTGTTTTTCCACCCACGAGAATGTCGAGACCCTGAGCGACTGCAGGTGTGTACCCCGAAGCCCTTCTGGTCCTACCTACCCTAACAAGGATGCCGTAAACATCTTATTAATTGTCTTCAAGTTCATTTCTGATACACTAAAAATAACTTTTGAAACTTCTTCCTCCACTGATTTGAAACTACTTCTTCCCCTTTCACCCTCCCCACCCCCAAGATACACAACCAAATTATCCCCTCCTCCTGTGCAACTGAACTGGGAGGAGAAGGACAGAAGAGACTGTGTCCTGATTGTATGGAGTGGTTATGAAGGGGTTTCTCTGTAAGGAAGGGAGGGAAGATTGTGGAGTGCCCAGTGCCTATGCTTCTCACACCATTGTTTTCATCTGTATTACAGCAGCATCTAGAAGCACCAATGGAGAGGAGAGTTCTATTGTGCAGGTACTGGGCAAACATATAGCTAGACATGGATCTGGTTCTTCAGAATCTGCAGGTAATCTCTGCCCACTCTAGTTCCCTTCGACTCAAAGAGGGAAAGAACTAGGCTCTGTTTTCCCCCCTTTCTATTCCCTCTCTCTCTAGTAAGCTAAATTTAAACAGATATATTACCATTGGCTCCTCCACATGAGTTAAATTGAAATTTTATTTGAGTAGCATGCTTTAAAAGCTACAGTTTTGAGTGCCTTAGAAGTAAATAAATGATTATGTGTAAGGGAACAGAGTGATGAATAAACTACATTTTTTGTTAATTTATATATTACATCTTCTATATATTACATCTTCTATGTTTAAAAACTTATTCCCAAAGGCTTTGCAAAGAAACGTGTACCTTAAATCTTTAGATGGAAACAAAGCTTAAAGATACTGAATTAATTATCCCAAATCCAGCTGCCCTTAATCACACACGAAGTCCTGTTATAAAATCACTGGGACGACTTGCAGGAAAATTATAGTTTCCAATTTGTTTTACAGTGCTATTTCTGACAGAATTCTGGAAAGTTATAGTGTATGACCGCATGTCAAAAACAGTGTACAAAACTTTCTTTTTAAAGTTTTGCCCAGGCCTTTGGGGAGGTTAGGGGGTGTTTTATCTTCCCCCACCCTTATTTATTTATTTTTATCCCAGCCTGTTTATTGTAGTGTTTTAATGGATTGTTTAATATTTTGTTCTATAATTGTTTTTATGATGAAATTGTTAGCCGCCCTGAGCTGTTCGCAGGAGGGGTGGGATACAAATTGAATTAAATTAAATTAAATGTTGACTGATAAGGTAATGATGACAGAGCTCAGTAGACTTTCAGATTAGAAGAGCAACATGTGATATCAAAAAGGGAGACCCTGACTTTTAGTACAAAAGTCCTTGTAACAGGGTCCCTGCTTGCCCCAGTAAATCCTCACAGCATCAGGGCCCTAAACACGCCGTCTACATGGGAAATAGCTCTATTGTCTCTCCCACTGTAAGACATACTATACGCATACATTGTCACTCTGTGTTTCTCTCAACCCAAGCCACCTCCAGCCTTGGTAGTAGTCCACAGTAGGTTCTTGGCCTTTCGTCTGCTTCTCCAGCAGCCTCTGGTACCCTTGGGTCCTAATTTAGCCTCTAGGGTTTACTGCTTGTCTCAACTGCTCCTGAAGCTCTCTTAGATTGCTTTTAAATGAGCGTCTGTACATACCGGCTTGAAGGAAGTGCTTCGTGAAAAGCCGCGCGGGGTGCATTTAGCTGGCCGCTTTAGGAATTGCGCCTTGCACAGTCTCTTTGAAGCTGTATTTGGAAAGCCCCAATATCAAGGCTTTTCAAATGCAGCTTCAAAGAGACGGCATGAGCCGCAATTCCTATGGCGGTCAGCTACGTCTGGTGTGTTTAAACGCATCCTGTGCAGCTTTTCTGGAAGCGCTTCCTTCAAGCCAGTAAGTACAGTTGCTCGTTTAAAAGCGATCTTCGACTTTGGGTCAGGTTTCGAGGAGAGCTCCCTCTTCTAACTCTTGCCTTCTCTCCAGAGCAACTCTTGCACCAGTCCTTCTCCCTAGGACTTCACCACAGCTCTGCCCTAACCTCAGACTTGGCTCCCTCTTGGCTGGCCCACACTTGGCTGATAACTAACTAGGTACTATTCTCCCTCTCTGGCAGCACCTGCAGCTCTCTCAGCACAACCCCTTGCTTAGGGCTAACTAATTTAAAGGGCCCATAACCCACTGTGGTTCAGTCTTGCCACAGACTTATTGTTGATTGTCTCATTTCCTATCTCCTCCTACACCCCTACTTGTGACCTCCATTCATTGGGCAAGATGCTCTTATCTGCACCCTTCTCCTCCATTGCTAATTCCCAACTCTCTGCTTTCCACCTTGCTGCATCGTATCCTTGGAACAAACTTCCTGAGGTGGTGTGTCAGGCTGCCTCCCTGTCCATATTCAACTCCTGTCTAAAGGCCCACTTCTTTGAGATGCACTTTTAAATTATGAACCCAGGCCCTGTCCATATCATAGCCTTGTTTATTTCAACCATACTAACTGAAATAAATAAACTTATGGAATACCTGCATCCTGTAGTCCATTATTCATAGGAAGATTCTTTTTTATAGCTGTCTAGGTCTTTGTGCCTTGATTAGATTGTAAGCTCCATGGAGCAGGGACTGTCGTTATGTTGTGTATATGGCACTTTTCACACAGACACTCTAACACTGATAAAATGGGTGTTACTGGACCCAGGACAGACCCCATTTGATACCTCCCAATTAATTATTACTCATTGAGTGTGTCTTTTCAGCCACTTGTGAGCACATCTAATGACAATTAGGGTAGTATGGGCTTAAAGGAGCGACATTGTTATCCAGCACTTTGCAACATGAATGGAAACATGACAAGCACATCTGTAATCGCTGGAAGATAAGTCAATACTAGTCCCTTTAAAAAAGTTTCTTTGTTTCAAATGCCCTCTGAGATGCTAGTTATGGTATCACTCCAGGGCTTGCCTTAGAATTTGCAGTCCTCAGGGCTAAGATAATGTGGGGCCCGTGGTGGTCCCTCCTCCATGGCTCTGCCCTGTCACCTCAAGGAAACCTTCTGCAGAGCCCTAGAGGTGATAATGCTTTGGGTCCCATTTGGAGAGGGTGGGGGCCTGTACCCTGCCCTGGTGAAAATAGGGACCATGTGGAGAGGGGCACCTGGAAATAAAGAAAATAATGGGGTCCAGCATGGTCACCCCAGGTCACCCTGTGGTAAGGCCAGCTCTGCACCACTGTAAGGGCCAGTACAAGGAGGAAGGAATTTAAAGGCAGCAATTCTACTCTCCCCACCTGAAAATGAGACCTCAATTTCTCTCTTGAAATTTAAATCCTAGTTTAATTAAATGCCTTAGTAAAGCCAACTTTTGAGCTGCTGCCCTTCGTCTCGTCAGTGTTAATATGTACTTAGAAAATGTTATGAAAATTGCTCCAGAGGATTTTCAGACATTAATAACTCTACTCATTTTCCTTTTTAATTGCTGAAGGATTTCATGAGTACTTTTTTTTTTTTTTTAATTTTTTTTTTTAGCCAAAGCCAAAAAAGTACTTGCATTTCCAATTTTCAGCTTGAATAGTGACATGGGGTGGCTTCAGGCCCTTTTCAGATGAGATGTGCCTCCTCTCATGCCCATGTGTGGGAATGTGTGTGGGGTGCCCATGTGACCACCACAGGCAGTGGGTGGGAGTGCACGTGTGCTCCCATGCTCCACCAGTCTCCACCCATCGCCCACACATGGAACCATTGGCCAAAACAGCAATGGCTCCACGTGTGGAGATGGGTGGAGTTGGGTGTGCATCGGTGGGATGGCCACCCATGTGGCGCACACCTGCTGCGGTGCACACCCATTCACCCACTACAGGCTTAAAAAGGGTCTTAAAACAAATTTGTGTGTTTGAATGCTTGTTTCATGGGTGTTAACACCCATCTTTGGACACTCTTCTGAACATATGTTTGTGATGTTGCACTGTTTACACACGTTTGTGATGAGTTTCAGACTGCCCCACAATGGAAGGACTCATGCGGAGCCTGCTGCTAGGTTCCTGTATGATATTCCATCATGCAGGCATTTGTGACGTGCTAGTCAATATCGCATTTCACTAATGTCGTCACAGAAAGTAGGTGTTAACAGGGAGAAACAAATCTTGTCTGACAGCTCATTTCATCCAATCAAAGTGTCTCTTCTTTTTTTCCTTTTCACTGGTCTAAAAATTTCAACTGCCTTAACGTTTTCTAACCCCCATTTTGTCTACATGTTTAACTGCATCGGGTGTGCACACGCCTCATAATTTCCCTAGCCCCTGTCAATGTGCTCTTTCTATGTGTTTTTCACGTGGATCCATGAAATCCCTTTGCTCCTAAATGGGGTGAGGGAGAGAAAGGAGTGAGATTTCTTATTCTGCCCATCAGAAACCTAATCAGCAAAGGAAAAGCCTTTGCTCCTAAGCGTTGTGTGTGTGTGTGGACTTTAAATTTATTTATTTATTTATTTTACAATTTTATACCCCACCCCTTCTGCAGAGCAGTTCGGGGTGGCTTACACATTTTTTTTTTTTAAAATAAAACATATAAAATAGCAATATAAAATGTGGTGAAGCCATAAAAATATAAACATAAAACAAAACCCCACCCACTCTAACCCTCAGCCCCCCTCAACCCATCCCTCCCTCATCTGTTCCCTCCACCAAATGCCTGGCGGAACAGCCAAATTTTACAAACCCGACAAAAAGTCAGTGGATCCAGGGCCAGGTGAGCCTCCTCTGGGAGGGAGTTCCACAGCTGAGGTGTGGCCATGAGAATGCCCTCTCCATAGTGGCCCCCCGATTTACTCAGGGGACCTCCAAGAAGGTGCCCCCAGCGGACCACAGCGGCTGATCGAGGACCTGGGGAGTGAGGCAGTCCCACAGATAGGTTGGGCCGAAGACATGGAGGGCTTTAAAGGTAAGGCTCAACACCTTCAATTGGGCCCGGACGAAAATAGACAGCCAGTGCAGAGAACGAAGCACTGGTGTAATGTGCTCCCAGCGACCCAACCCCGTAAGGAGCCGGGCTGCCGCATTCTGCACCAGCTGCAGCCTCTGGACCGTCACCAGAGGTAGCCCCACATAGAGTACATTGCAGTAGTCCAGTCTCGAGGTAACAAAAGCATGAATGATGGTGGCCAGGTCAGACTTGGAGACGTAAGGCCGAAGCCGCCGAATCAGACGTAACTGTCAGAAAGCCCCCGAAATGCAAGGAATCACAAGAGAACCAAAGAGTTCAACCAGATAGGAGTAAGAACACATCCCATCCCCCAAACCCTGTACTCTATAGCTAGAAACATTTTATGCATAAACACACCCCACATCTGCTTAGATGCAACATGAGACACGCAAGTGCTGAAAACACACATCTGCTGCCTGGAAGAAATCTGGGCAGCACATGGGTGTTTGAAGAGGGGTAAAGGGAGGCAAATGAGGGGTGAAAAATTGTTCTATTGCTTAGACAAACAGGTAAACGTGTTTACATTCACAAGCACCCAAATTGTGTTCTGTCTGAAGTCGCCCATGGTGTTCAAAGGCCCAGTCCTGTCCACAATCCAGCAATTCCAATATGATTACCTATGGGAATTTTTTGAGGACTGAACTACAAGCATCATAACCAATGTGGAAGAGATCCGATTCCAATGGATCTAAAGGGCAGTGCACAGAATATCACCCTTACTGCTTCATGACTCTTCCGTGAGGAAGAGCATTCATTTCATATACCTGCAAGGATGGTCTTCCTCTCCAGACCTACTTCATGCTATAGTGACTATATGGCAGGAGCCTCTTCTCTGACCTTGCAGTGTGAGCCTCCCCCATTCCTTGTTCACCCAGGCCTTTGGGGAGAGGGGAGGGTGTAGTGGGTTTTTATTTTCCCCTACCCTAGTATTGTTTTATGAACCCTGGGCCCTGTTTTTATGTACTTTTTGATAATGTATTTTGAATCTGTTTTAAAATGTGTATATTGTTGTTTTTATATTGTTGGAAGCCACCCCGAGCTGTGTTCAGGAGGGGCGGGGTACAAATGTAATAAATAAAAATAAAAGAAAATAAATTCCTACATTGGGTGCCGAGTCAATTTCCCCATTTTATAAGTAGTCAGCTAGCAAGGTTGCCTAGGTGACTGGCTCCTGAGACCATTCTATGCAGGAGCAAGGCAGAAGAAGCACTGATGCCTGTGCATCTGCCCTTTCCCCTCCACCCCCAACTTGCCACTCCCTTCCTGCTCCTGTATTGGGTGGTTCCGGTCTAGCCAGCTCCGTTCAATGAGGCTACAAGATGTAGGCTGTGCAAGATGCAGCTGTACCAAGTGCACATGAGTCCCACTCCTCAAAGGGTGAGAGGTTACCCAACTGGGTCACTCCACCAGTAGCCTTGGTCTTGGTTGGCCAGTTTTCTGGGGGACAGCTGTGCCTTCCAAGCTAGATTTCGGATTCCTTGCTTCCCACAGATTTGGGCTGTACTTTCTGTGAGTGGGAGAGTGGAAGAAAGACTTGACTTGAAGGAGGGCGGGAGGTGTTCCTGTTTATCTAGAGCATCTTACTTGGAAGGAAACAGACCTAAAACACAGCATAAGTGAACAAATCTTGCCAAATCTAACAGATGATCAGCCTTTTGCAGAACAACACTGTTTTTTGCAGTCAGATTGCTCACTGCTCTGCCCCAAAGTGTTAGGCGGATAAAGAACAACAAGGAATTACACACAGATACGCAAGCTGCACCTGAAGGACTCAAATACAATGCTACCAATACCTTTAATATTATATAACCTCTTTATGTTGTGACATGCCTAAAGGTCTCTCACATAAAATAGCTGTCAGTAGTTCTCTCTTTCTACTATTATTACAAAAAGAATGGCCAGTAAATTCCTGCTCTGATATTATTATTATTATTATTATTATTAGACATTTATATAGCGCCAGTCGTATGACCTGGTGCTGTACAGAACACAGAAGTAGACGTGGTCCCTGCCTGTGGCTTGCAATCTAAAAGACAAGAGAGGGGAGACAGGGAGACGGGACAGTGGGAGAGACATGGGAGAAGACAGACAAACATTCAAGCGGATGCGAAATCTCAGGTGCGTGTGCTTGGCTTGGTTACAAAGTGGTTGGTAGCAGCAGTCATCAGAGGAGGGCAGACAGTACGAGTAAGGGGTAAGACTAGCCGGCATTGGGAAAGGCAGCAAGGAAAAGGTGGGTCTTGAGGAGGGATTTAAAGGAGCGGAGGGAGGGGGCAAGGCAGATGTGGGCCGAGAGGTAAGGGGGAGCTTGGTCGTGGAGCGATTTGAACGTGAAAACCAGGAGTTTAAACAGGATATGTTCAGGAAGGGGGAGCCGGTGAAGGGAGACGAGGAGAGACTGGCGGGGTCAGTGAGAGAACGAAAGGCCCCCAGAGCATAGAGTGGCTGGGGTAACAGAGTTGGAGGGCGAGATCCAGGTTTCTGTAAGAGCAAGGAGTTGAAAGGGGAGAGAGAGGAAGAGATCATGGATGATGGGGGCTTTAGTCACGGATGAGCGGCAGTTCCAGAAGGAGCAGGAGAAAAGCAGTTGGTGTTTTGGAAGGCATGGGATGCGGATGAGATTGGGGGATGGGGAGTGGCCAGGTTTGCAGGGTCTGGGTTTTGGATAAACTGAACAGTACGCTAAGCTGCAAGGTCATTCTAAATTTTAAGCTGTTTCTTCTGATCAGATTGCCTCACTAATATACCCCTACCCCTTTCCTGAATGTAAATCTAGACAAGCAAAATATTGGGATAACATCATTTGTACTTCACAGTTTTCTTGCTAATGGCTGATATTCAAGACAGTTTCCACCCATCGAACACGTTTCTGATAAAAATAGGTACATTTCTATTGGTGCAAAAGCATCAGTTTCCATGGATTTATCCCATTAGCATGTGAAAATTACTTTGTAGGGAGAAATTGCCTCATTTTCTCCACAAGAATAGTTTCTCAGGATGAAACAATGGCTTTTTCTCCTACCAAATGGATTTTTCCTGTTGTAAAAAAGTTACAAAAACTAGAAATATTTTATTTCCTTGAGCATGTGATTTTTTTTCTTAGAAGTTTATTTTTCTAGAGCTCTACTATGCTCTACTTAAAAAAAAATATTGCCCCCATTAGTAACACAAAACAGGGGGAAAACAAAAATAATTCCACAATAATGGGTAGCGTTATAGGTAGATATGGAAAACATCTGGTAAGTCTCCATTTCTATTACATGATTTGAATATCTTCTGCTAACAAAGCACATGCATAAATCTAGTATTGTTTTCTCTCTGATAACTCAAAAGAGTATGAGCAGCACTGTCTCTGTTTCTTTTGGCACAGGCACTTACTATTTGGAGCAAAGTCCATTAAATCTTTGCAAGGTGTATCTCTTTTGTAACCTTTATGCCAAACCTCCATATGTCAAAGGCAGTCTTTTTGATATCGAGGAAGATCTTTGCATTGCAGTACTTCAGGATCTCTACAAGGATAAAACAGTTAGGACATTTTAAATGGCTAACCACTTATGTCACACATGCGCACATTTATACAGAGATATGCAACTTAGGGTGATTTCAGAAGTGATGTGGTGAATGTCCACCACAGTCAACCTCAGTCAAATGCGGGTGGTGGTGAAAGCGCTGTGCATGTCTGTTTGCTCGCATCCAGATGTTCACCACAGTCAAATGCAGCCCGGGATGAAGCTAACCACGCTTCGTGAGGTCGGAGCAGGAGGAGGTCCGGAAGTGTGGTGAATGGTCACCACAGCAGGGGTGAATGAAAAGTAACTTCTGAATGGAAACCCGCAGCCGCGGTGGAAGGAATCTACCCCAGCCGCGGTACATTCTGGGGCTCGAACAGCGGTCCATGTCTCCACTGCATGTCTGTTGTGTTCCCCCGGCCCATGTTCTCTCTGATTGCCCCCGGGCGGTGGTCATGATCCTGTCACTTTTGTTGGGGCTGCACGTGTCACCACAGCCCGCGGTGAATCCATTCACACTGGGGTGGGATTCACTGTGGTGAACTGGAACACGTCACTTCACCCCGTCCCGGAATCATCCTTCTGATTCCCCGCCGGAATCGGCCCGTCACGTCCAACAGACATGCTGGCTGATCCCGGTGGGGAATTGGGGAGGGGGTACCCCCTGTCTCTTATACACATCTAGATGTGTATAAGAGACAGGTCCCGGAATCATCCTTCTGATTCCCCGCCGGAATCGGCCCGTCACGTCCAACAGACATGCTGGCTGATCCCGGTGGGGAATTGGGGAGGGGGTGGAGCCGCATGGCGCAATGTGTGGCCGCATGCCCCCCCACGCTCCACCCGCCGCCCGCCCGAATTGACCACGGCCCGGAATCCCTCTGGGGATTCCGGCCCGTGGTTGCAGTCCAGACGAGATGGGCCCCTTCATCGTGGCGGGGAATCGCATTCACCACGCGATCGGCTCCGGCCCCACCAGGAGGTGAAAGTGATTCCCCGCCACGATTGACCGTGGTAAACATCTGGGGGGGAACTTCCGGTTCCCCAACAGACGTTACAGGACCATTCCCCACCACAGGGTATTGACTGTGGTTGAGCGTGATCTCGTAACGTCTGAAAATACCCTTAGACGTTTTCCCAAGAAAGCTAATAAGACCAGAATCTTTGAGGTAGATTTTAACTAGTTAGAATAAGGCTCTTAGTTATGGTGCTAATTTTAAATCTTCCAATGTATAAGAAGACCTGTTTGATTTATATTCAGAGTAGTGAAAGTAGACTCTGGAAAGTGAAAGGTCAGACTCTGAACTAATTGAAAAAGCAAGGTGAACACAGAACTATCCAAAGATATTTATGAGGAAGACTGTCTATATATTAAGATATTTATTTTATTCCATTTACAGTTTTGGAGTGAGGTGTCATCAGTATGCTGATGACACCCAGCTCTCTCTCTCCAGCAGTGTCTGTGCTTACCTGTTGCCTAGCTGCTTTGGGGGACTGGATGAGGGTTAGCTGCATGTGGCTGAATCCTGACAAGACTCAGGTGGTGATAGTTGGCTGGCCTTGTGACTTGCGGTGGATTGGGACCCCGGTTATTGATGGGATCCAACCCCCTCTGGACACTCAGGTTTGTAGCATTCAAGTGCTCCTGGATTTATTGCTGCACCTGGAATTTCAGGTTGTGGCAGTGACCAGGAGTGCGTTTCACCAAAACCATCTGGTGAGAAAGTTGTGGCCTTTTCTTCCTGATTTGAATCTGGCAACCATCATCCATGCCTTCATCACCTCAAGGCTAGAATACTGCAATGAACTCTGCATGGGGCTGCCCTTGAAGACTGTTTGGAAGCTGCAGCCAGTGCAGAATGCGGCAGACCGGATCCTTATGTGTATGAGTCACCGGGGCACATAACAGCGGTGCTTCTACCCTGGTTGCCTATTGTTTTCAAGACACAATTCAAGGTGCTATTTTTGACCTTTTAAAGCCCTAAATGGCTTGGGACCCACTCTTCTGGAAGATCATCTGACCTACCATGTCCAATCACGGCCTTTGTGGTTGGCTGGAGACACCTGTCTGAAGGTACCAGTTTTAAATTTGTGTGCTTGTTTTTGTGCTCGCCCAGCCTGTTATTGGCAGCCATGGCTGCCCATCATGACAAGGAGCAGGGCGCTGGCCACAGTGTGGTGGCAGAGCCAGCCAGCTGTGTGTGTCTCTCCTCCCACCCACCAGCTGGGTCAGGCTAGGGAATGTTTGGTTCCATCCCCCAACCTGACCTGGCTGGAGGTGGCAGGGACAGCTATCCTACCCCTGGATGGGCAGCTGCAGCAGTGTCTGTGCATATGTTATCACTCCTTGTGTGCATGCTGGGCTCATCTCTCCTCTGTTACACTGAGCTCAGTTTTCTGTGCTTTTCTGTGCTTAGGGGTAGGAACTGACCCCAGGAGCCAGATCCAGGTGCTTGAGAGGGGCCATATGAAAACTAGCTGTGGACCACATTTGGTACCTGGGCCAGAAGTTCCCCACCACTGTCTTAAGGTCATGTGACTTCATGCTGGCAAAAAAAGAATAATAAAATAAATGGAAAGAAAATAATGTGGGAATGTGGACCAGCAGGAATCTTCCATTATTGCTGACTTTGCGTGAAAGAGAATCTCATGCAAAAATTGGCATGTGTGCAAGCAGCCTAAGACAGCAATTGTAAAGCCATTTCCTCTGGAGTAACTCTTCTGAACACACTAAGCAATATGAAAATTGCAGCCTTAGTGTCAAATGCCACTGGTGTAAGGCCATTCTGCCTACTGCTTCATAGAAAAGGACCCTTTTAAGTCCTGGATAATATAACCTATCACTTTAGAACAGCCGTGCTCAGCTATTTTGTTGGAAAGCCTTTCTTGGTGACTAAATGGTGGGTGAACAACCTTTCCTTATGTACATAGTAAGTATATATAATCTATCTAAATACAGTGCATATAATGAGGAAACTGCAACTGTGCCCCCCCTCCCTCTCTCTCTCTTCCCCCCCCCCGTTCATTCTCACTATTTCTCTTATTCTTTCCTGCCTGTTTCCCTTTTATTCTTTTGATCTCTCTCCCTTTCACTTTTAGTGAAAGATTGTTTCTGTCCAGAATAAGGGGATAATGAGACAAGGCTATCTCTGTAGGGCTGGAATACATTGCAGTGCACTTGTAATCAGATCCAGGACCATGACTCCTAGGGTGAAAACAGACACAACACTAACTCCACTTTAACTCCACTTGAACATTTCTTATGCATGTTTCAGGACTGCATGGGACACCAATACAGCCCTGCAACATGCATAAGAAATGTTAAACTGGTTGTGGCAGAGTGGAGCCACAATAGGGCGATGTGCCCTTTAAGACTTGTAGAGGGGGTGCCCACTCCTGGGATAAAAGAGAGGAACCTGAAGAGGAAGGGGCAGAAGCTGTCTTGTCTTGATACTGGAGAGTACAGTACAACAGCTAACTAACACCAGAAATAACAGACTGATGGTTCTGGTAAAGGGGGGGGCGGGGGGTGGGAAAGAATCATATATGCTATAAAGGACAAACCTCCTTCTTAGTACAGGCAAAATTCGCTCTCAGTTCCTTAAGATAAAAGGATCGTAGTTTGAATCAGAACTGCAATACATCATACAAATTGTACCTTACAGAAAATAGGTCAGTAAGTCAGCTGACTCCTGGGTGGAGCTGTGTTTGACTTCGCCTTTCCCTTAAAGTTATCTCAATGTTTACGGGAGAAAGACCCAGACTAACCTTTTGTGAATTCCATATTGCGTGCCTTCTGATTAGAGCGGCCTAGCCGTTTAGATCTGGGGGAAAAAAGAAAATTTCTCCTCCTTTCTTTCTGCTGGCTTGAAAAACTGTTGTCCCTGTAGCTCAGCACAGAGAGTGCTTGCTATATTTAAGCTGGGGACTTTGCTCATATGATCTTAATGAGCTGGCTAGAGAAAAACCTAATCACTGTGTGTAAAGAGGCTCAGCCTGACGGTGATAATTGGAAAGTCTTCTAATTTTAAGATGAGGCAGGTGAAGATAATTATCCAATAATGGAGTCCAATAGATCATTCAACCCGCTGGGTTCAATAGTATCTAGGGTGATGATCCAATAGCCCTCCTTTTCTGCCCGTAATTTAGGGTTAACTGGTGGTTTTATTTTTTCTAGTCCCCAGAAGTGAAAATAATTAATATCTTGATGGTAACGGTTGAAGTGATCAACTAAAGGGGCGTTTGGAGTTCTATTTTTCAATTTGCTTCCATGCTTTATAATCCTGGTTCTCAAACTCCTAGATGTTTTTCCAATATATATCTTGTGGCAGGGGCACTGAATTGCATAAATAATTACTCCCGTAGTGTTACAATTAATGAACTCTCTAATATGGTGATTTCTCCCTTTGTGGTCAACAAAAGATTTAGTTTTTAAACTGAAAGGGCAATTCACACATTGGCCGCATGGATAATTGCCTACTAATGGCTTATTATCCAGGGTTTGTTGTACTACCGAAGGCTTCTGAAGTCTAGCATTAACTAAAAAGTTCCCTAAATTCTGGCCTCATTTGAACACAAATATGATGCATAGCGGTTTTGATTCAAACGATGATCCTTTTATCTTAAGGAACTGAGAGCGGATTTTGCCTGTACTAAGACGAAGGTTTGTCCTTTATAGCATATATGATCCCTTATTTGGTAAGTTTGATTTTCCCCTTTACCTATGCATTTTGCACATGAAGGTTTGTTTAGAAAGTGAGACCACTGGCTATGTTCACGTTTTCAGAGAGTACCTTGTGTTGCTACAAGAGACATCAAGAACACACCTCCAAGATCGGAGTGAAATCCCTGAGGAAGCCGCATAGTGGCGAAACGTTGGACTTTTACTCCTCTGTGATCTTGTTTGGGACTTGTTTAGTTCCTTGTGTACTTTTCAATTTTGTTATATTTTTCATTATTTAAAAGAATCTTCACCCCCCACCCTAAACCATCAGTCTGTTATTTCTGGTGTTAGTTAGCTGTTGTACTATACTTTGTGGTATATACTACACCATTTAGCCCTTTTTCTTGTTTCTTTGCTACTGGAGAGAGCACATCTCTGCTCTAAGCTGAAGGAAGCTATAGACTGTCTACCATGGAGTGCTGACCCAAAGAGTATGGATGTGAGTAGCAAGTCAGAGGATTGATGCCTGGCTAGGCTTCGGCTCACTGTGATAGACACTTGCGTATGGTGAAGACTGAAACTATGGTGATCGCTATGTGAATAAACTGTAATTATATGCTTATCCCCTGAATGACTGCGTGCTCTAGGCCTAACCCTGACAACAGGTAGCCATGGCAAGACCATCCCCTGCTGCAGTGGTGTTAAAGTGGAGTTAGTGTTATGTACTCCTAGGGTGCAATCCAAGCGGCGGTGTATGTTGCCCGCTGGTGCAATGTCTGGCTAGGCGATGGGCACATATGTGGGCATGCGCCCTGTGCAATGGTGCATCCCTGCCAATACAACACCACCATCCCCGAGCCCACACACTCTGCAGCTTGGAGGATGGAGCTCCATCCCCTGGGCTGCGGGGTGTGGCTCAAGGGGCGGGGGGCGTTGTATTGGCAGGGATGCGCCGTTGTGCTGAGCAGCTTGCTGCACGTGCGTTGTGCATGCGCACATATGTGCTGATGTAAGAAAAATCCGCCTGGTGTAGGCTCACATTGCACAGAACTGTTGCACCCATAGTCTCTCTTGTGAGACTTTCAAAGATCTAAGAACTTCTGGGGAATCTGCTACAGCCACTGAGCCGTGAATGATCCTTAGTCTCTTCCCTTGGTTTGGATCAGATTCTGGTTACAGTTTCAAAGATTGCTACTTTATGTACAATTGGTGGGAAATGCCTAACATTTGTGAGTGGAGCTGAAGGAAAAAATTTCCCAAGGGCCTGTATACTTTGAGTGTGTGGGAAAGATGTGTTTTCCTGCTTTCTGAAGCATGGCCTTCATTGGACGTTGGTTAAAGCTATATTCCCTTCCTATTTAGCAAGGCTACTACCCCCTCCCCTCCAATATTGCTGCAACTGGATTAATCCTCCTTTTTCTCTCATCTGATTTTTTTTGCCTGTTTGGATTCAACTGGCTGGAAAGAATCAGTAGAGCCGGGATGGGGAGCCTTCTTTGGTCCAGGAGTCATGCTGGCAATTTAAAAATGATCCGTGGTCAAAAGATACAGAGAAAGGTTGGACTAAACAGCCTGGGATCTATGTATCTGAAGAACTGCCTCTCCCTTTATGTTGTTAATAATAATAATTAAGTAATAATTAATATTATTATTAGCATTTGTATAGCGCCACTGATGTACCTGGCGCTTTACAGAGAATAGGATAAACACGGTCCCTGCCCTCACGGCCTATATGGTCACATGAGAGCACCCTCTTGCAAATTCCATCATTGCAACATTACCCATACAGGAAGGATGTGATGAAGAGAGGTATTCTCATTGGTTACTCCACAGCTTTGAAACTCCTTTCTCTTGGAGGGTTACCAAAGCACTAGCCTTGGTAATTTCCAGAGGCAATGTAAGAGTAAATTTATTTGGCCAGACATTGAACAGGCAGGGTTAGGTTTTGGAGTATATTTTACAGATGTTTTATGTGTGTTTATGGGTTTTATCTTTGTATTTCATATGTGCTGCATGATGTTAGCTGGCCTGAGCCTTCGGGGAAGGACACACTAAATATCTAACTAATTTAAACTAAAACTACATCGCGCAGCATTCTCGTATTTCATATGTGTGCATAATCCACAGTTATTTCAGTGCAAAACCAGAAGCATTTTCTGACACAGCAATGAGGAGAAATGTGCAGATCATGGGTTAAGGGTGGCAGGGTGTTGACTACAGAAAGATATTAGTGTGATAAAGAGATACTCAAAACTTGAGCTGCAACAAGGCACCCGACAACCTGGGCACCCCAACGAATCTGGGGGTGCCCAAATGTAACATTGATGGCATGCCCAAATGGGACCTGACTGGCTGACCAATCATCATGCTGGCTGGCCTTTGAAAGTTACAGACCCCAGCTGGGACCACTGTGGAGCCCAGCTCTACAGTAGTTCTGGCCGGGACTGTCACTTTAAAAGGCCGTTTTCTGCCCCCCCCCCCCAAGTCATTTTCAAAGGTCCCCTGGCAAGCGCCTCTCAGCTGAGAGGTGCTCTAGGTCGGGAAGCATCAGGTACCTGAATGGTCCTCACGTAGTCCATTGGGTGCCCAAAAATGCGGCATTACTGGGGAGTATTAATTTAAGTACCTGTTGCAGCTTTATGGAAGGCATGTTGAGTAGGACTTGCCTTTACAATTTGCAGGGCCCAGGGTAAAAATAAAATGTGGGGTCCATGGTCCCACCCCTTTTCGCAATTGGCAGTCTGTTGTTTGCTTACAAAAACAAGTGACATAAGTTTTCATGTGTACACACTGTCCCATGTGCAAGAACAAGCTTGCTCTCTCTCTCTCTCTGACTTGCACACACAGAGACACACACACGCCATCCCTAGCAAAGTGCATTCAGAAATCAGTGATTTACTGGTCCTGAGGCTACCAGGACTGGCCTCCCTGCAGGGCCCCCTCCAACCACAGGGCCATGGCCATGGGTCCTACTGGCCCTGCTTAAGGCCAACCGTCATGCTGAGAGAATGCATGGTTGGGTGGGGCAAGAGAAGGGGGAAGAAGGGTCTTGTAAGGACCTGGTCTTGAAGTGATGCACTTGTGGCCCTGGGGCTAGTGGCTGGTGCCCCTGCACCATCAGTACATTCAGGCTTGCTCCTTGATTTGGTCCTGTTGACCCATTGGACAGCCTGTTGGGTTTTCCTCCCACCATGCCCTGATTGGCCCTTGACCAGGCAGGCTCTTTATAAGAAGTATATGACAGGAAGCAGGAACCAGTGAGGCAGAGCAACAACCTGCTTCCTAGCCTGTGTGCTGCTTCCTAGTCCAGTTTGTTGCCTCCTGAATGATTGCCTCGGACCCCTGTCTTTGTCTCCTGCTTCTCCTATCACCACGCTCCTGACCCCCTGCTGCCTACTTTCCACTCCGGTGTTTCCGTTTCAGCCTGACGCACCTGCTTCAGGCTGCCTCTGGATTGCCCGTTTCGATTTGCTGCTAATGTGGCCTGATTCCACTGGAACTCTGCTGGGTCCCAATCCTGCTGCCACTCTGCCTTCTCCATAGTGTGCACCTAACAGGTCTGGATCTGGTGTGCAGATCCACATTCTAACCTTGACCATACACTGTCCTTTCTGCTGCCTTCCCCATGAGCATCCTCTTTTAGTGTTTCCTAGTGGGGGCTAGATCTGGGGGTCAGATCCAGGAATTAGAAAAGGGCTAAATAAAGTCAGCCACAGGCCCCATATTTGGCCCATGAGCTGGGGAATTTTCACCTCTGTAGTACAGGGTGTACATCCCAAGAGTTCTCTTTGGTAGACTATTAGCACCAGTTCTATATCACTGATATTTCTTTCATTGTGGTGTGTTGTGGGCTTTGAACTAAATAGGCTTGTGGAAGAGAATGAAAGTTGATCAGAAGTTCATTGAACCCTCCTAGTGATATTACATGACTGTATGTACAACAGGCGATAGAGTTCCTGAATTTTGGCAATTGAGATCTTTAGCTGGTGCAAATGAGTGTTGCTTCTGTAAGGGTTTGCTCACACCTTATGGTGAAGGTTGAGTTATAATGCTCTATGGTAAAGAAACCACAGGATAGTTACATATGAACCATGAACTAAGGGGAAATTTAGAGTTAGCTTATTACTTTTCAGGGTAAGTTATCCCGTGATGTGTAAACATTAGCAGAGGTAACAGTTCCATTGACAAGGAACAACAGGGAGTGTAAAGTAACTTACCAACAACTCTGAACATTCCTATGTTCAGAGCTATCATGGGGTAATTGTTCACCTTTGAGCAAGCTTTTAATTTGGTACTTATACTAATTTACACCAGCTGTGACTGTGGCCCCTAATTTCTGTGCCCTAGCCTCTTTTCTTGCTGCACCACAGATTACAGCAAAAGGCAAATACACATTCCAAAAAGTATGTTGGGTTGCTTACGAAATTAAACCTGACTAAGAACAGATACATCAACAAACTGCTAGATGATGTGAAAATTGTATGGGAGAATACCGTACAAAGAAATCTGGAGAGAGTGGACAATTTTGTATAATGAAAATGACAGCATATCAGAAAACGTGGTGTTTAATGGGATATGGAAGTGTATAAGATGTGGTTCAGTTTAAAGGAATAGGAGACTGGTTTACTGAGCTCTGTCTCTGAGGGAATCTGAAAGTGTATTAGACAAGTATGTTCGTATTATATTGTAATAGACAAGGGGACTGGAAGTATATTACTGAGCTTTGTGCTTAAGAGAAACTGACAGTGTGTTAAACTGCTCTGTGTAAAAGAGAGCTTGAATGCACACTGAACTTGGATGAAAGTGATCTAAGATACTGATTTAGTGTAAAGGAAATCTATTAATGTCTTCCTCCCTTTGTATAAAGCACCAGTTACAGAAGTATATATGTGATGACTGGCTAGATCAATAAAGGGTATTCAAGACTGTTTATGTTTACCATTACTTCAGTAATTTAAAATCTGGACAGACTGTTTACAAACAAAAGTGGTTACTCTCTAATAGCTGCTTGGGAAGGTGGATATTTGCTGATCTATGCTTTACACTTGCAATGACTTCATTTCCAAAATAACGTTGTTTTCCAGTAGCAAGAGGACATTGTGGCTCTGCCGTTACGACGGATCAAGACCGCTTTTTGACCTTAACTTTAGGGCACTTAAATTCCAGACCCTTCTAGACTCCTAGGCCGGGGATAACCAGGGTCAATGAGGAGGAGCTTCTGAAGAGGAGAGGGTCAGACTTTTAAAAGTCGTGATCTCCCTTCCCGTTCCCTAAGCTGGAGCCCTTGCTATGCCATACACAAATGCTGCTTATTTGGTAATTGACTGTCCCTAATAGACTTTCCCTAAACTTTGCAATGAAAAAACATGCATGGAAATTGTAGTAATCCCTTAAAACAAGGGGAAATGAGGTTAGGAAAGCATTTAACATCTTTCCCCCTGTATTTTGTTGTTACAGTGCTCCTCCCCCTGGCCCCTGGGTTCCTGGCTTTGGCCCACCGTGTCTCTTTCTCACCCAGCTTCTGGGTCCTGTCTAAGTTCTTCCTTACTGTCTCCCAACTCATCTTTCCCCAGTGGGGTCACCCGCTGCTCTTAAGAATGTACATGCCATACTGAGTGGGACCAATGGTCCATCAAGCCCAGCATCCTGTTCTCCGACAGTGGCCAATCTCTATCACATGGGAGAAGAACCAACAGTCACAATGGGCAATCCATTCCCCATTGTTCACTCCCAGCTCCTGACAGTAAGTTGATCCCGTAAGCTACTTGGTTAATAGCCATTGATGGACCTACTCTCCAAGAACTTATCCAGGCCTTTTTAAAATCCAGCTATACTACTGGTCTTGACAACGTCTTCTGGCAACCAATTCCATAAGTTAATTATTCGTTGAGTGGAAAAGTACTTCTTTTTGTTTTAAATCTGCCGGCAACTAGTTTCATGGAGTGTCCCCTAGTTCTAGTACTATTTGAGAGGGTAAATAACCATTCCCTAACTACTCATTTCCACAGCACTCAAGATTTTATAAACCTCTATCATGTCCCCTCTCAGTCTTCTCTCCTCTCTGGTCTCATTCTGGTCTCCTCTCTGGTCTCCGCTCTGCTCCACACTAGTCGCCTGTCAGGGACAAGCCAGCGTTCTCACACTGCCTGAGCTCTAGCCACGCGTCAGATGAACCTCCTGGATGTCCTCTCCTGACTCCTCCATGTCGGTCTCTGTCCTCGCTTGCCCTTTCATGCTGCCACTCCTTTCTAGCTTCCTCTTCTTCACCTGGCAGGGTCAGGTCAGGGCTTCCCAGCCCCTGACCTAGCTCCTGCCTCCTGTGTGAACTTCCTTTTCTTGGTACTTCTCTCTGCTCTAGCCCACCAACCACCCCACAGGTGTCTGAGTCAGCTCAGACGCCTGTGTCCCTGATGACTTCCCTTGTTCTCTGCAGCTTCTGTTCTTTTAAAGGCCCTCGCCCTATTACTTGCATCTCTTCTTAAAGTGGCAGGGGGCTCCTTGCCACCCTTCATATTTACAAATGAGGAGGAGAAGGAACCAGCATTATGTGACCAGAAAGCTCCATCGGACACAGTGGGATACTTTTGTTCTACTACCATCTTTTGCAGAGGCTGAATCCCCCCCTCCAGCTATGAAGACCCACAAGAGTGGGTGAAATGCCACCTCTAGGGCCAATAGATTGGCCTGCAGGTGCACAAATGGGTCTTTTAAATGAATTTAACAGTTGGTGTTCGTGTATACGATACTAGTGAAAAATCTAGGTCACTCAACAGGTGGCATTGTCATTCTTTACACCCGCTTAAATTCCAGATGCATATGAATGTCACTTGCCAAAGGGAGAGACCTAAGGCCATATCTCAGCTTGGAAATCCATTTTCCTCAACTCAAGCTAGAAGGCAAGTCAGAGCTGAAATTCCAATTCACTACTGCTGCAAACTAGTACTATCAGTACTGTCCATTGGAGGACAGTAGAACACAAGAAATCAGAAGCAAGTACATGCTGATGTTTCAAAAGGATTGTGTAATTCCATACTACTCTGAAAGAAAAATCACAAAGAACTTTTTTTTTTGGTGCATAGCAGGATGATCCTCATGCTGCTTACCACTCACGTTAGCTCTTAGCAAAGAGGAAAGTCACATTCACTTCAGTGAGGGTCACATTGGTGCTAAAGGCTAGGGTTAGCACTCAATAACAGGATCAGGCTGAAAGTTTCACTCCAGCCTCCCCACAAATATTTCCTTGACTCTCTCACCACCTACATTTTCTGTTTTGACTTGACTTGGCAATCGAGACTGACTGACTTGTACTTTGATGAAGGCTGTTTGGCACAGTTTGTAACTTCTGTAATACATTATCTATTGCCATGATGGCCTCTATCTTAAAACGGATAGAATAAAATCATGTTCTAGCATTTATATTATTATTTTTTAAAAATTATTTTTATTATTTATATAGTACCAGCAGCATACCTAGCATGTGTACAATCAGTAGTTACCGACAAGTCCCTACCCCAAAGGGCTTAGAAGACCAGGGGGAGGTGAATATCTGGAGAGACAAGGATACATTCATGAGATTGAAAAAATGCAGGTGCATGTGCTTAACTTAGTTACAGGGAAGGGATTTGGAGGGAGAGAGAGATGAAGATACAATTTCACTCATGACAAGCCTTTTGATTCATGACCAGGGAAAGTCTGACGGAATAGGGAGGTTTTCAGGAGGGATCTGAAAGTTTGGAGGGAGGGAGCAAAAACAATTGTATCCAAGGAGGGAGTTCCAGACATGGGGGGCAGCAAGAGAGAAGGGATGAAGATGTTTAGAGGAGCAGGTGAAGGAGGAGACAGAGGAGGAGCAAAGCTCCCAGGCAGAAGTATGGTGGGATACAAGAGCGGAGAGATATGAGGGAGCAAGGCCATGGAGAGTCTTGAAGGTGAAGATCAGGAGCTTGTGCTGAATACATTCCTGTAGAAGGAGCTAGTGCAGGGCAGAGAGGAGGGGCTGAACGTGGTCAAAACGATGGGCAAGGTGGATGACTTTTTTATTAAAATATTTGATATCCCACCCCTCCTGCCAAAGGCAGCTCGGGGCGGCCTACAATATATAAAAGTATAAAAATACACGAGCAGCAACATAAAACATCTAAAATAGGGGGAAGAGGAAAAAGGGGGGGAAATCCCCATGGGAAAAGAGGAGGGAGGAAAAAAATACCCCACACTTACCACCCTCCATAAAAATAAAAACCCACCCTCACCCATCTCCCTCATCAAAGGCCTGGAGGAACAGCCAGGTCTTGCATTAACTTTGAAAAGAGGAGAGGTCTGGGGCTACCCAGGTCTCTGCCAGGAAGGAGTTCCACAGCCTTGGCGTGGCCACTGAGAATGCCCTCTCCATAGTTGCCTCCCAGGATACCTGGGGGACTTCGAGAAGGGCGCTTCCAGTCAACCACAGGGGTCGATCCAGAGCATGGGGAGTGAGGTGATCCCACAGATATATGGGGCCCAAGCCGTATAGGGCTTTATAGGTAAGTACCAGCACCTTGAATTGGGCCTGGAAGACTATAGGCAGCCAGTGCAGAGAATGGAGCACTGGTGTAATATGCTTACGGTGACTCGTCCACGTAAGGAGACGGGTTGCCGCATTCTGCACCAGCTGCAGTCTCTGAACTGTCACCATAGGCAGCCCCACGTAGAATGTGTTACAATAGTCCAGATAATGGCCAGGTCGGAATCTGAGATGTACGGCAGAAGCCGTTGCACCAGGTGTAATTGGTGGAATGCACTCCTTGCCACAGCTCCAACCTGAGCATCTAGAAGAAACTGGGCATCAAGGAGCACTCCCAGACTACGAACCTGGGGAATCAGTGGAGGACTAACCGCGTCAATGACAGGGGATGCCACACCCACTGCCTTCCCCATTAGCATTACCATCATCTTGTCGGGATTCAACTTCATTTGGTTCGCCTTCATCCAGTCCCCCACACCTGCCAGACATCGTGTAAGAACCAAGGCTATGGGGTCTGGGTCAGATGAAAAAATGTCATCAGCATATTGATGACCAAAAACTCCAGAGCTTCTTATGACCTCACCCAACGGCTGCATATTCACATTGAACAGGAGAGGAGACAGAATGGAACCCTGCGGGACTCCATACGAGAGGTCCCGGGGACACGAAAAAATGGTCCCCGAGCATCACTTGCGGAGTTCTTTTGGCCAGGAGCTAGCAAAACCATTTGAGAAAAATTCTGCCCACCTCAGTATGATCTCGCAGGCGAGTTACCAACATCTCATGGCCAATGGTATCAAAAACAGCCAACAGATCTAATAGAATCAGCTGTGTTGAACGACTCTGATCTAATTCACAGCGAAGGTAGTCGACCAAAGCCACAAGCGCAGTTTCAGTGCCGTAGCCCAGATGAAAGCCAAACTGCAGGGAATCTAGAAAACTGAGTCGGTCCAGATGCTCCTGCAATGGCCAAGCCACTACCTGCTCAATAACGTTCTCTAAAAAGGGAAGGTTAGAGACAGGTCTATAACTGGTGAGGGACTCAACGTCCAGAGATGGTTTTTTGAGTAAGGGCTACACCACCATCTCTTTAAGGCAGCTCCGCACCCTGCCCTCCCTAAGGGAGTCATTGACCACCCGCCACCAACGGCCCCAGCATCTCCCTGTTAACCAGCCAGGGTGGTCCAGTTCACAAGAGGTGGTTCTGACCATCCCAAGAACATCTTCCACATCAGCAGGTGAGACTCACTGAAACTGATCCCACAAAGGAAAAGGTAGGGCTTCCATACCTTTGGTTCTCCTATTGTAATAAGTACAGCATCGAAGTCGTGGTGAATGCAAGCAATTTTATCAGCGAAGTAATCAACAAACCTGTCACAGTGGGCGCTGAAAGGTTCCAGTTCCAGGAGGAGGGAGGCCGGATCGACCAGCCCGCTCACCGCCTGGAAAAGCTCCGCTGGACGAGACTTCACTAATGTTATGAGGGCAGCAAAGAACTCCTACTTTGCTGTCCGCACAGTCATGGCATAGGCTCACAAACTGGCTCTATGTTGCAAACTGTCGACTTCAGCATGAGAATGATGACACCGTCGCTCTAACCACTGCCCTTCTTGCTTCAACAACTGCAGAGCCTCAGTGAACCGAGGAAGCCTGCGGTGCCGATGCCTAGGGAGTGGATGCCTAGGAGCCGTCTGGTCAATGACTTCAGTCAGCAAGAGTAATTCCTCCCCACCCCAGAGCATTTTGGAACCTCTCCGGTTCCATCAGACTCTGGGGGCAAACCAACCAAATTGGTTCCACACCCCTCTGGGGGCAGACGTGCCAGATACAGGCCCGCAGGAGGTAATGATCCATCCATGACAAGGGCACTGTTGACACCTTCCCCACCAATGGATCGCCCACCTCAAGGCCAGAGCAGAAAATCAGGTCCAGGGTATGTCCCCCATCATGTGTTGGGGACTTTGGCAGCAGACAGTTGAACGGAGATGAGGGGGGTGAGATCAGAACAAGGGAGACTAGTAAGGAGGAGGTTACACTAGTCAAAGTATCTTTTTCTGCGTTAAAAATATTTCAATTCATCCATGTATCCCAACTGCTGTTTTTCTTAACAAATTATTAGAGGTGACCAGGCATTTTCAGCAGGAGCGTACGCTGCCCAGAAAATGGAGAGGTTCTCTTTTGCCTAAAGTAGAACAGCAGGGATCAGACAGTGCTGCCAGTGCTGACATAAAAGGACAGGAATGAGACCAAGAGGTCCTGATAAGTACCTAACATTCCAAGCCTAGAAGGGAAACTTTTATCCCCTGCTGCACTATTGCTCCCCAGATGGTAAGATGTGCAGCCAGCAGCTCTTCTCTCTGCAGCTGGAGCCTAAAGTTACACACTGCACAGTGCAGGAGCTGAGCCAGCTATGAGCGAGTATATAAGCACTGAGCTTCCTTGCAATAGCAGACTCATTTATTCAGAACTACTAATGCTGGCTAAGTGGAACTCAATCTGTCCTGGGGTTGAGGTGGTGGGTTTTTTCCAACCCAGTGTTATCCATACAACTGTTACAGAGGGTGCTTTTACACGAGCGGGTCGCCGTGGTGTGACCCACTCATGTGATATTTCAAAATCCCGCAAGGCAGGATTAGACGAGACGGAAGTCTGGGATCAAGCACGTTTGAAGGCAGTTGTGCATTGTTTGGAGACCGTGAATTAAATACCTCACAGTCGAGGTATTTAATTCACGGTCTGCAAACAATGCGCGACCACCTTCAATGCGCATGATCCTGGACTTCCATCTCATCTAATCCCGCCTTGCGCGATTTTGAAATATCGCGCAAGCGGGTCGCACCACGGTAACCCGCTCATGTAAAAGCAGCCTTAGGTTAACCTGTTGGCCCTCTGTTAAAGGCTTTGACTGAACAGGTCAAGGTTAGTTGAACTTCTATGGACTGAGTTTATTTCTTGTATGACTAAAACACTAGTCTCCTAAGGATACCCAAGTCCCTATCATTTTCCTCATTGTTGTTAATATACCAAGATGGGAAAAATGGATCTTTTGGAATATCATGATGGATCCTGTGTTAGGTTGAACCACCGGATGTGATCTACATCTGCCTGGGCGTTGCACCAAGGACTGTGGGAAATGTAATCTTTTATGGGATAAAGCTATGACTTGTTTTTTCTAGTGTCTTGTACAAATGGGTTCCTTCCTGACTGGGGACTCTAGTCAGTACTGTAATAAGAATAGTAAGAATACTAATTTTGTTACTCAGGCAGTTTTATATTTGATGAAACTGTGTATAAAATATTTATCCTGCTACAAGTGATAATGTAATGAATAATAAATAGCCACCAAAAAGGTCCCTTTGGCATAAAATTTTTGATATACTTGAAATCATGCCAGTCTTGCTGCTTTTTACTTTTGCATATATTCAAGTTCTGGCTTGCTAAGTATCCCCACCCACTTGATCTTTATAAACACTGTTGATACTGCTGCTAGAATTGAGTCATTAAGTTATGTACTGCATGATTCTGCATCTTTGCCTAGGAGCACTCTGAGCATGCTTTTAGACAGAAAGTCTTTCACTGGACTTGGTCTGGAAGGATTTACCATGCCAAATTTCCAAAGGTTTGCAAATGTAGCATACATGTGCGTCACCTACAAATCCCATGATTTGATATTCAATTGTTGTGATTGGGCAGATATATCCAATTCATGTACGCTATCTAACGGCAACTTTTGCATGTGTCATTTTCCAGTTTGTGTGTCTGTGCATTCACATGCTTTGTGTGCTGCCCTCAGCTTTCAGTTTTGAAAATGTCATCTTTCACATACAATACACAGATGGACAGGTAGTATGAAAAGAAAGTAAGCAGTGTCATTTTCTAGTGAGATCTGATTTGTTTGTTTTTTTTGTGGTGATTTTTATATGTAAACACTAAAGCATTATCAAACCAATAACATCAAAAATTACACAAAAATAACTTAATTATAGAGCCATGGTAGTGGCTGTATAGTTAAGGCAGTTGCAAACTTTCATTGAACAGTGCCTATGCTGTTTAGTGTAGTTTATGGAGCAAACACTTCCGGTTGGAGACCGAAAGTGTTTATCAAAGTTTTAGATTTCTCTTCCCGTGTATATGTGATGTAATGGCTTTCCCAAATTAAGGGGAGTGTCATGTACATGCTGATCATTTTGTATGCAAAAAAAGAAAGAAAAATAGCTTAGATTGTGGTCTCCCTTTAAGGGGAACCCCCCCGCCCCCAAACACAAGTGGTGGTGGCCAGCAACGGGTCGGGGGACTTATAAAGCACAGAAAGAACAGCGGGATCCCAGGATGAGGCTGTAAGATGCTGCAGCAGCGAGTAGGGGGCCCTGTACACCGTCTCCTCTCTGGCACACATGGCCCACTTGCCTGAGGGTCCCACGGCAACAGCTTGGGCGTGGGGAGGAACTGCCACCCCCGCCCGCCCATTGCTGGCTGCTCTAATCAGGCTGTTGCCCCCTCGCTGTTGCTGTTGCCATCACCTCTGCCGCCAGGAACAGCTTCAAACAGAGGGAGGCGCAGGTAGGCATCAGTGGGCAGGGGGGCTTGTGGTGTGCGTGTGTGTGAGCGAGAGAGCATGTGAGAGTGCACACATGTGTGAATGATTAACTTGAGTGTGGGTGATTTCAGACGTTACGGGAGGCCGGTTCACCACAGTGAACCCCCAGGGGGGGTGAACAGAACAACCACGGCCCGGGGTGAAGAAAAGCCCCTAACAGACGTGACGGGACCGGGACCAAGGCTGGCAACCTGGCCGACCCATCACTGACCGGGGCAGCACAACAGACATGCAGCCAATCCCCAGCCATGGTCAAAACTCCCAGAAGGCACCGGGCAGGGGCGGGACACGGACATGGCCGCCGAAGGGCAAACGAAGGCACACGGCACAAAAGGGAACGCCCACACAAGGGAAACGGTAAGGGAGGGGGGAAGAGGGAGAACAGGATGACAGGTGCCACACACAGCACATGCGCACACACACAGCGGACCCACAGCGGGACACGCCCCAGCACACACACACACACACACACACACACACACACACACACACACACAAGGGTAAGGTCGGGAAGGGGGGGCAGGGGTGCCCGGAGAACAGCACGGGGAACAACGGGAGGGATGAGGGGGGGCACCACCAAGGGGCAAGGCACAGGCAGCAGCAACCCCCACCCCCATATCACCCCAGTCCACAGAGGTGCCCCCACAGCAACATAGGCAGTCCAGGAAGGCGGGGGCAGGACCCCCGGACCAAGGCACGATGGGGGCCTGCAATGCACAGCGAGCCTGGCGGTGAGGGTCCAGGAGGAGGAAGGGGGCCCCACAGTCACAGGGGGCCAGATGGAGGGCAGCCAGGTTTGATGGAGCCCCCTGAAGGTTCAGCGACAATCCGACACCCCCCCACCCGGGGCAGGAACACGGTCCACTCCGGGGGGGCCCCGAACCCCCAGGTCACACAAGCACCCAGGAGGGGGGGTGCAGTCGGTTCCAGGGCCCGCGGGAGTGGACCGGCAGCTGCACACGGGTGGGCCGAGAGGCCACACAGAGCGCCGCATCCACCCACCGGGACGGGCAACCGGGGTGGGGGGGGCCGGAGGGTGCCCAGGGCCATGGGCAGGGGCAGCAGCGCCCCACGAAGCAGGTGGGAGCACACCGAGGCGGTGACACCAGGGCGGGAGCAGGCAGCGGGGACCGGGGGCCCCCCCAGACCGGGGCGGGAGCCCTCACAGGGGCACGACACCGGGGGGGCCGGGAGGAGCAGCAGGTGTCACAGGCTGCCGCTGGGGGCCCCCGAGGCCCCAGGCCCCGGGTGCCCGGCCTGGTGAACCAGGTGGGGCCAGTGCAGCAGGCCCCGGCGGTACCCCTGAAAGGACATGTAGTGGGCGATCAGGTAGTAGGCCTCGAAGGGATCAGGCATGGTGAGAGCCAGCTGGAC
>QEPC01012329.1:3917520-3949251 GCA_003113815.1 Sphenodon punctatus
CCGGGCCCTTTTCCGTGTCTGTGGGGACAGGGGGTGGAGGGTATAGGGTTGGGTGCGGGTCTGGCCCCCTCACAGGGTGCCCCTTCCCCCTCCTCCTTGTCTGGTGCTTGGGCATGCCCCGTGCCCCCCCATGGGTGCCCCTGAGCCCCCTGTTCCCCTCCCCTTGATTCCCCTTACCCTTTTCCTGGGTGCCTCCTCCGGGCCCGTTCCGGCTGCTGTCCCCGGGGCGTCGTGACCCGCCTGCTGCTGTGGGTGTTGTCCCTGGGCCGCCTCCCTGGTCGGGTGCACCCCTGTGCCCCCTCCTCAGCCTGTGCTCCCTCCACCTCCATCGCTGCCCCTGCCTCCACCTCCTCCGCCTCCTCTGCCACCTGTGTCACTTTCTCTCCCTCCGCTCTCTTCTGCCTCCCTCCTCGCTCCATCCCGCCACGCTTGCCTGCTGCTGATTTCGCTTTAAATTTTCCTCCGGTGGTTGTGTTGTTGCCGGTTGCTCGGCAGCAACGCTGCGTGCCTTGTCCCCGGCTGGGGCTCGTTTCCTTTGGTTCCGCCCGGGAATTGGCGTCCAGACATTACTTTTCCTTGGTTCCCGGTGGGGGTCCGATTGACCACGCTTCCCGGGATATTCCCCCCGCTAGCCCGGGAAGCGTGGTTGAAATTGACCCCATGTGGGTATTGAGCGTGATGAACATCTGGCACGCGCCGAACAGACATTCAGGGCCCTTTGGCCCCACCGCGGGGTTCAGCGTGGTTGAGCGTGATCTCGTAACGTCTGAAAATACCCTGTGTGTGTGAGGGGTGAGACCATGGGCGTCTTTAGACATAACAAAGATCGGGTGTCAAAACCCCATAGCACGTGTTTGGCCATTGTGTGGGGTATGGTGACTTAAAGATACTTATACGTGATGAGGGATGTATGCAGTTTAATTTCAGTTAAGCTGTAATTATTTTTTTAAAATTTGCCTTAACGTGACAATTTACTGTTACGTTGGAGTTTGGGTATAATTTGGAATGCCGCCTTAACCGGTTTCTTAAACTGCAGGTTTTTTGCATAGGTTTACATATAATTTCAGCTACACATGCTGCGAGATTACAAATACATCTGTTTACTGCATAATTCTATTAAAGTAGTAAAAGTGCACTAGAAACCTGAATAAACCAAACCTATCAATAAATGTTTTAATAATAAAATGACAAAATATATGTACAGAGGGGAAAAAATGAAAGCAGGTAAGAGGCGGGAGAAGGCCATAGGGAGGAGGGACAAGACAGAATAGAGGCCAGGGATTTTCCAGGCAATTTCAGTGGAATGTATGTAATTATCAAACGTCTTTGTGGAAGACTCAGTTTGGCAGACAAATATTCGAGGATGTGATATGTCTGATTAATTTAATCCCAGTGTGCTGAGCATATGGCAAAGGCCACATGAGACCCCTGAAGCCATTCCCTGTGGCCCTTTCATATCTGTCCCCTAGACTATTGATAGTTGCTCTTGGAAATGTCATTGAGTTATTAGTTATTTATTATTTTATTTATTTATTTATTTATATTTATTGGTCGCCCCCTCATGCCTACGCATCCCAGGGCGGCTCACAATGCTCCACAACCAAGCTCTTACCTCTCGGACCTAATCTCCCTATGCACTCCTGCACGCACTCTCCGCTCTTCCTCTGTCTCCTCCCTCACTCCCTTGTTTCTCCTGCTCACCTAACTGCCTTCGTCCCTTCTCCCTCGCTGCCTCCCATGCCTGGAACTCCCTCCCTACCATCATCTGCCTTGACCCCTCCCTCCGCTCCTTCAAATCCCTCCTCAAGACCCACTTATTCCTGGCCGCCTTTCCCAATGCCTGCTAGTTGTTCACCATATACTTACTGTCTGCCCTCCTCTGCAGACTGCTGCAACCAACCTGATTGTAACTAAGCCAAGCACACACACCTGAGACTTTGCATCCGCCTGAATGTTTGTTTGTCTTCTCCCCTGTCTCCCACTGTCCCTTCTCCCTGTCTCCCCCTCCTCGTCTTTTAGATTGTAAGCCACAGGCAGGGACCACGTCTATTTCTATGTTCTGTACAGCGCCAGGTACATGGCTGGCACTATTATAATAATATTATAATAATATTATAATAATAATTAATTAATAAAGTAAAACAACAATAAAAACATATAAAAACATAATCACAATGAATAATTAGGACCCCATCCCCATCCCCAAATTCCCCCCCTCCCCTCTGAAGGCCTGGGCAAACAGCCAGGTCTTACAGGCTCGGTGAAAAGCCATCAGACCCAGGGCCAGGCGAGTTTCCTCTGGGAGGAAGTTCCAGAGTCGCGGCCCGGCCACCGAGAATGCCCTCTCCATTGTGGCCCCCCATTTAACCCCCAGGAAGGTGCCCCCGGCAGACCACAGGGATTGCCCTGAGGCGCAGAAGGAGAGGTGGTCCCCAAGGTATGAGGGGTCCAGACCATATAGGGCTTTATAGATCAACACCAACACCTTGAATCTGGCTTGGTACGCTATAGGCAGCCAGTTCAGAGCACAGGTGTTATATGCTCCCGCCGCCTTGTCCCTGTAAGGAGATGGGCCACCGCATTCTGCACCAGCTGCAGCCTCTGAACCAGAACCAGGGGAAGCACCATGTAGAGCGCATTGCAGTAGTCTAGCCTTGAGGTGATGAAGGCGTGAATAAGGGTGGCCAGATCAGGCCCAGAAATGTACAGGCACAGCCTTCATACCAGATACAGCTCGCGAAAGGCGGCTTTAGCCACCGCCTCCACCTGCCGATCCAGACGGAGGCCTGGATCCAAAACCACGGCCAGACTCCAAACCTGCTGGGCTATGGGAGGGAAGACCTGCCCCCCACCAGAGGGGCCATCACCTCCCTCGCTCTAGCCACCACCATCACCTCCATCTTATCAGGATTGAGCTTCAGTCTGCTCTGTCGCATCCAATCCGCCACAGCCTCCAAACATTGGGAAAACAACGAGACAACAGGGCCTGGGTTGGTTGAAAACGAGAGGTACAGCTGAGTATCATCGGCGTATTGGTGACATCGCACCCCCGAACCCTCTCACAATCTCCCCCAGGGGCTGCATATACACATTAAACAGAAGCGGAGACAGGATCGAACCCTGCGGAACACCGCAGGTCAGAGCCTGGGGGCATGTTGTTTCAGCTCCCAGCACCACCTGCTGGCTTCTCCCCAAGAGGGATGAGCGGAACCACCCAAGGACAGTCCCATCCAGACCCCCCAGGTCTCGCAGCCATCTCAGCAGCAACCCATGGTCCATGGTGTCAAAAGCGGCCGAGAGATCTAGCAGGATCAAGAATGTAGATCGTCCTGCATCCATCTCCCGGCGGATATCATCCACCAAAGTCACCATCACTGTCTCAGTGCCATAGCCGGGGCGGAACCCAGATTGAAAAGGGTCAAGGAAACCGATACGGTCCAGATGTGCCTGGAGCTGCAGAGACACTGCTACTAGTTAATTAGTTGAGTTAATTAGTTAGCGGAGTTGAGTAAATTAATTAATATTAACATTACAGTTAATAAGTTAAAGAATTTTCATTAAGCCACCCTGAGCCCAAGGGATAGGGTGGGATAAAAGAATCTAAATAAATTGCTTCCTTAAATCTGTGGCGAGATACTGCTGAGATTGCTGCAAGGGAGAACTCCCAATGTGCTCCCCTCTGACATTTGGGCAGGTAACTCCAATGTTGGAACAGAGCAGAAAGAGATCCTCTCTTGTGGCAAGTACACACTGATGTACATGCTGTGGAGAGGGGAGCTTCAGTGGTGACGGTAGTAGCTCATTAGGGATCTCAATTTGAGATTACATTTTCTCATTAGAAATCTCAATTTAAGGATTCTTAAATTCTGGCTGTTCAGTGGCTCCCTAAAGCCAGTTATAGCAGCAGCAGCAACTCTTCAAGACCCCCCCCTTCCTCGATCAGCTCCTACGGTGACAGTGGCTCCCCAGGGTCAGTTCTGCTGCAGAAACAGCTGCTTCTCAAAAGCCTGAGGGCCAATTTTGGCAGTAGTGCAGTTCTAGGGATTTGCTGTATGAGCAGTGACCAAGGCCATTTGCACACGAGATGCAAACTGTTGCAAGCCAGAATCACAGCAGGGGGATTGTGTTAAGTGAAGTTCCGCTTGTACGTGCAGGGCTTTTGACGTGATTAGCCCATATCTGCCATGATTTCAGTGACTGAAGACAGGGCTGAAAATCCAGTCCTGTCTCCCAGCACTGAAATCACAGCAGATATGGGCTAATCAGATCAAAAACCCTGCACACATGAGTGGAACTTCACATGATCCCCCTGCCATGATTTTGGCTCACAGCAGTCCCCCCTTCCCCAGTCTCATGATCAAGTAGCCCAAGACTGTGGCAGTAGCATTTTTTCCAGGTGTGGAGGGTGTGTGTGTGTGTGTGTGTGTGTATGAGTGAGAGAGACAGAGAGAGATTGGGAGGGGGGGCGAGAGGGAAGAGGACAGTACAGTTTATTTAATGTGGGTATGCCAGAGATTTTTTACAGTATTTGATTTAAATTGAGGTTCAGTTGTCATTTAATGTGGGCCTTTGTGGGGATTTGGTGGCATTTATCTTTGACATTTGATTTAGTTTACTTTAATTTGTGTATCCCTAGGAATCTGTTGGCATTTTAACATTTGATTTAACTGGGATATTTAGCATTTAACTTGGCATTTGTGGTTATATGGTGTCATTTCATTGTGCCTGAATGAACTTAATGCTCAATCCCCTGGCAGATAATGCAGTGTCTCTGAGTTAGCATGCCCACAAGTCCCATTGAAGTGAATGATAGCATGCACATTAACTGCTGGATGATTAGCAGGATTACCTGAATTTTAAATGGATCAAATTCAATATGGGTTGGGGGTCTGGGATTTCTGAGTCAGAGGACAGGACAAATGTGTGGTCCAGTATCGGGCCAACCAATTCATTGTGACCTATCCAATAGTTTAAGTTGAGCACCCCTGATTAATCCCACTGACAGTTAGATTGACCATGATTATTGAGGGGACATTTCACACCAGGCAGAAAGAGTCAAATGATAGTATTCTTTAGCATATGACAAACAAACATCGTTGTTGTTGTTGGAGACTGCTTCCTTGGCCCAGAACCAGAGCCCACCCCACAGGTAGAGAAGGATGGAACTTGAGAGAAGGAGTGTGCCAATATATGAGAGAGGTTTATTTATCGAATCAAAGTCACTAGTTTGTGGATCTAGGCCCAAGCTTGAGAGACCCCAAATAGTCCGTGGGAGGAAAGGTGGTTTAAAGAGGGGAGTTTCAGGGCTCGTCTTTTATATACATTTAGATGAAGTATGTTGTGCAAACATCAAGCGAAAGTACTTATACAAATGCATATTTGTTTAGGTACATTCTGATTGATTAAACATCAACTGTTCATCGTTACCAGAATGGTTGTCACTGGACTTTCTTGAAGGCTTTTAGACTGCCTGGAAGCGGCGTCAAGGCAGAGCTAATCTTTGTACAGAGTTTATAATGTCAATTGGGCTGCTTCTGCAGCTGCGTCCTTGAAGTTAACAGCCATCCCAGTCTGACAGCCTTGCATTCTGTAGAGTAGGTTTTTCCTAGCTATTATTAATCCTGAGGTTGCTGGAGTTGTTACTCAGTTCAGGGGAGCTTAAGGGGCCATGGAGACTCTTGGCTACATTCCCCCAATTTTCGTATTTTATTGGATCCTAGGGACCATACTTGAATTTGGGAGCTGCACCAGATTATCTTGACAGAGTAGCAAATATTGGAGAAAGCAAGAAATGAGACAAAGGTTGTTACAAGAACACTATAATAGAAGCAAAGTTATGCCACAGGAGGGATGTCGAGTCACATAAATGCACCTTATTTGCTTTCCCCAGACCTGTATCCTACACCACAAACCAGTTGTGACAATTTGAATGCCCATTAGAACCACAGAGTGCAAACAACAGGGTGCAAGGATACGTGCTCAGGTATGGCCCACCAAGGGTGGGGGGGAGGGCAGTAACATTAGTTTCAGCTCCAATTCTCTTGCGAAGTTAACTTGTATTAGATCAGATATTGGTACTAGAGAGACTCTAGAGTAGGGCTGAAACTCATTTTCTATTTTCTTTCAATTTTTGCTGAGAATAACGATTCTTGACTTGTTTTTAGTGAGAATCGATAACTGAGAAACCCCTGGTTCTCAACACTTTCTCGGTCGAGAATTTTTCTTGATTTGCAGCAATTTATCATTTACTGTGATTTACTGTGTACCATATACCGATTTACTGTGTACCGCTTATCATGTACAGTGTTCATTCTGGTAATGGCTATGTGCTAAATGGCTCCTCTTTTCCAATGGGCTAACGATGTCATCAAGCGATGCCACCAGCGCCATCCTGGAAGAGGGCTGTGTACGCTGCGGTGGCCATTTTGTGCATGGGTATTACAGGATAAATGTGGTACAGGTAAGGGGTACATGGTAAATCAGGTTACGGTAAACAGTAGATGGTACATGGGAAATTTGGATGAGATTCTTGCAGAGATTTTGAAGTTACCAAGTTCGTCCCTAGATCTTGGTAATGATTCTCAATTCTCACGAGAAACAAATTGATTATCATTTGAGCCCTACTCTAGACCCCTTCTGTCAATATTTGACAGATTAACCATCAGATGTTTCATTGGCCTGAACACAGTTGTGACAAGGGAACACCCTTGCACTGGGGAATGACCAAAACCATACTAAGAGAGGTCACCAAATCACTCTGCGCTGACATATGGTCAATCTTTGCAAATGATAACACATCAGATTGCACCTAGGTTGTACCCAATTTGTGCATGTGGTGGAGAAGGTTGGTGCTGTTGATAAAGCTAGGCCAGTGACTGAGATCCAATTGTGTTAGCCCATCTAAGAAAGAAGAAAGCAAATTGGATCCAACCATAGCACAGGCAATGTGCTGGGAAATGTTATAAAATTGGAGCTGTTCCATTACATCAACATCCCTCCATGGAGGGAGGCTGTCATCATGCAGACGTTGTCTGCAATTATATGAAAATCTACAATAGAAGTAGCATGTTTCTGTAGAAACAAACTATTAATAGTTCCCCCATTAGTCACAACATTTAACAAAGCATTAATTCTGGAGTTAAGAAGACCATTGATGTTAGTAGCATTTCCGAGAGAATCACCCAGACCTAAGCCCCCTAAGACAGTTTCAACACCACTCTCATGCTGACTTCCTTCACTTCAAATTCTCTCTCTCCTCCTTTACTTCTGATATCTCCCTCACTAGACAGCATTATTATGCCTCCCGCATTGAGTCCTGTTCTCTGGACCCTCACCACCTGTCCTTCATCTTTGTCTCCCTCCTCAAGCCCCCCTGTCCTCCTCTTTCCTTTCTGCTCAGGATCTTGCTTCTTTCTTCACCTCCAAGATAGACAAGATCTGCCTCGACATTGCTTCCCACTCCTCTCCTCTCCCTTCTCCCTCCTCCGCCACCTTCTCTCCTGCCCTCCTTCCCTCCCACCTCCCTTGAGAAAATCTCCTCCCTGCTCTCCTCCTCCACCCCTTCCACTTGCCCCCTTGACCCCATCCCCTCCCGCCTCCTGACCCCCATTGCTTCCACTGTCGCCCCTTCCCCCCTGCACATCATCAACCTCTCCCTCTCTACTGGCTCCTTCCCCTCTGCCTTCAAGCACGCCACTGTCTCATATCCTCAAACAGTCCAGTCTTGACCCCTCTGACCCTTCTAACTACTGTCCTGTCTCACTCCTTCCTTTGCTTCCAAGCTTCTTGAATGTGTTGTCTACTCCTGCTGCCTCGCCTTGCTCTCTGCCAACTCCTCCCTTGACGCCCCTCTAAACTGGCTTCTGCCCCTTTGCTCTACTGAAGCTGCTCTCACTAAGATTACCAACGATCTTCTTGTGGCTAAATCTAATTGCCTCTACTCCATTCTTGTCCTCCTCTCTGCTACCTTCTTGTCCTCCTCTCTGCTACCTCTCTGCTACCTTCAGTACTGTTGTATGCTGATGACACCTCAGCGCTCTCTCTCTCTATTCCCTCTCTCTCTCCATCTGTTCAAGCTTGCCTCACCAGCTGTCTCTCTGATATCTCTACCTGGATGTCTCAACGTCAACTCAAACTCAACATGGCTAAAACTGAACTCCTTTTCTCCGCCCCCCCAATCCTTCATCTCCCGCCTTGCTGTCGGTCCTTATCGACAGGGTCACCATCCCTCCCATCCCCCAAGTCCGTAACTTAGGCTTCATCTTTGACTTGCCCCTTTCTTTTAAACCCTACATTGACTCTATTGCCAAATACTGTCGCTTCTCCCTCCACAACATTGCTAAGATTTGCCCTTTTCTGTCTGTCTCCTCTGCCAAAACCCCTGTTCACGCCCTGGTCATCTCTCACCTCGATTACTGTAACCTCCTTCTCACTGGCCTCCCCCGCTCTCCCCTTTCTCCCCTTATCTCCATCCAAAGCTCTGCTTGCACCTCGCCTGTCGCTTCGACCACGTGCAGCCCCTCCTCTCCTCTCTTCACTGGCTCCCCCTTCCTGAACAAATCCTGCACAAGCTCCTAGTCTTCACCTATAAAGCTCTTCAAACCCTTGTTCCCCCCCTACCTCTCTGTGCTAATTTCCCTCCAATCAGTGAACTCTGCTCCACCGCTGTACCCTCTCTTGCCCTCCCACACCTCCCCTGCTCCCCTAGCAACCTTTGTCCCTTCTCCCTAGTTGCCCCCATGCCTGGAACTTCCTCCCTGCCCACATCCACCTCGCCCCCTCCATTAGTACCTTCAAATCCCTCCTCAAGACCCACCTTTTCTGCTCTGCCCTCCATGACTCCTTGTTCCCCTCACCTAACTCCTGCTGATACCTTTGTTACCCCAAGATTCTCCCAGGAATTAGCACCACCATGGGGTTAGGGATCCCCATATAAAAGCTTAAGTTTCCTCATCAAAAAGTCATAATAGACAATTATTATGACTAAAAATACTACAATTTATTGTCCTGCTAAACTGGCTTACACACTACTATAAAAGCACTATGCAAACACATAAAAAAGGTTATTGATTACAGAATACATATTCTTGGAGAATATATCTCAAACAGATACCACAAGTCTCATAAAAGTTGCTCAGGGTCTGTAAGATCCTACTGAGGAAGATAAGATGTTAACTTGCCGCTATGCTGGAGACTTGGTAAGAATTGAAGTAAAAATAGTAAAAATAAAAGATAGAAAAGATAAAGAAAAATATAAAAAACAATTTCTCCAGAGGTTGAGGAATGGCCCTCAACAGTTAAGGAGCATGGAAGCTCCAAAAAGGGAGGGGAAAGACAGTGAAGCACTTGGGGAACTCTACCCACAAGGCAGAGTAAAAAAATTGAAAGGAAATAGTCCCATCTGAGACCAATACATTGCTTCTCTAAAGAAAAGTAAAGTTGACAAGTAGGGACAGAAATTAGAGAAAAGTAGGAATTGCCCTTTTCTCAGGCAAAAGATTAGAAAATCCCAACTGGGAATTAAACTAACTTTAAGAATAAACAAAACAAAAGAGAAATTAAAACAAAAATGGCTTAGAAATACTAGTGAAAAATGAGAAAATGAAATAAAAGAAATAAATTAAAAATAAAATAAAAGAGAAAATTAAAAGCTTAAGAAGATTAAATGGAAAAGAAAAGACTTAAGAAAAGACTTAGGAAAAAGACATAAAAAGTAAAGAATTAAAGCAAAGAAAGAAAAAAAAAAACAACCCCTAAGTTCCTTCCAGCCTATTCAGGCCTTTGCCTTTCAGCAAGTCTCCATAGAAAGCAAGATCTTCCCTTCTTTGTCAACAATATCTTGCCAGTTGTATAGGATTTTGGAGAGTATTTCAATATGGCTGCCACGTGTTCCTCCAATCAGTGTTCAGCAGGTCATGGGTCTTCCAATAAAAATGAAGTTTGCTTCTTGCCAATGATGATGCTAAAGAAAGATGTTTTTGGTTTCCATGTCTCCACTCTTCTTGATTATTTTGACTTCACCCCTCCTTACTTCTATGAACCAAGACCATGGTAACCTTTTACCAGTCTTGATCTTTGTCCGACTTTAATAGAGTCTTTCAGTTTCACTGGAGCTCTATGAAACCCAATGGAGTCTATTAGCCTTGCTGAAGTTTTATTAAATTCGACATAATTTCATATATGGATTCTTTTCAGGAAGTTGTTGAAAAAGAGAGATTAGATCTGCCTTGGTTCTAACTAATTTAGAAATGAAGTTTTAGAGCAACAGTGATTTATGTGGTGCTGTGGGAAGAAACATCTGGCCCCCGGGATCTCGTTTGTGGCGTATTGCAAGGTTCGATTCTGTCTCCGCTTTTTATTAATATCTATATGCAACCTCTGGGTGAGGTTGTGAGATGGTTTGGTGTGTGTTGCCACCAGTATGCTGATGACACCCAGCTTTACCTCTCTTTTTCGACGAACCCAGGTCCTGCAGTCTCAGTGCTTTCCCAGCGCTTGCTAGCAGTGGGTGACTGGATGAGGCAGAGCAGACTGAAGCTGAATCCTGATAAGACGGAGGTGAGGTTGGTGGGTAGGGCAGTGGAGGTGATGGCTCCCCTTGTGGAGGGGATCTGCCCCCTGCTGGCGCTGAAGGTATGGAGTTTGGGGGTTCTGTTGGACCCTGGATTTCTCCTGAATTGTCAGGTGGAGGTGGTGGTAAAGGGAGCCTTCTGCCAATTACATCTTGTGTGGAGGATCCAGCCATATGTTTCAAGTTCTGACCTGGTCACCATCATCCACGCGTTCATCACCTCAAGGCTGGATTACTGCAACACGCTCTACGTAGGGCTGCCCTTGGTGATGACTTGCAGGCCCTAGGGATGGGCGAACGCGGTTCGGAAGTTTGGAGTTCGGCCTGAACGTGGCCTGTTCGGATGACTGAACCGAACCGAATGGGCCGAACCGAACTCAATCCGAACGTTGAAATGACCGAACAGTTTGGTAAGTTCGGATCGCATTCGGGTGAGTTCGGATGGCAAAAAAAGTTTCACTAAAGAAGGTCAAACGTGACAGGGAGGGGTAGTACTAGTCACTGAGGAGCAGACTTCCAGGCACCAGAGGCTTGCAAGAAATGAAACTATCTGCCTCCCCCCTTCCCAACACCTTCTGAGCTAGTCACTGTTCCTGAACAGCAGGTGTTGAGTAGGATTATTAGATTGCTTTAAGTTTCATTTCAGTTTTGTACTGAAATGAAACTTAATCCTTAAACTGAAACCTTGTGTTTGTGATTTCCCCCCCCCCCCATATATATAGAGAAAGAGAGATAGGTTAGGGATAGTAGTTGTAGGAGCTAGCTTAGTGATAGAGATAGCGTTAGTGATTTAGTTTTAGTGTTTGTAGGAGTACTTATTAGATAATCCATTTAGTTCATAGCATTTAGAATAGTTAATAGCAGTTAGATTTAGTGTAGATAGATATATATAATATTAGATAAAAAAAACAAAAAAAAACCCATATTAAAAAAACCTCAACAAAACAAAACAAAAGAAAACCATATGAAACCCAATAAAAAAACCAAAAAAAGCCATATAAAACCAACAAAAACACCAATAACAACATTTCCCGAACGGCCGAATGGAACGGCCGAGCCCGGCGAACTAACCAAACGGCCGAACCCAAACCCGCCGAACTGAATGGACGAACCGAACACAGCTGAACCAAACTGCCGAACCGAACGGATGAACCGAACGCAGCCGAACCGAATGGCTGAACCGGAACTGCGATCTGTTCGCCCATCCCTAGCAGTCCCAATTCAAGGTGCTGGTTTTGACCTTTAAAGCCCTACATGGTCTGGGCCCCTCCTATCTGAGAGACCGTCTCACTCCCTGGGTCGCGGGTGACCTCTGCGGTCTGCCGGGGGTACCTTCCTGGAGGTCCTCCGGGTGAACCGTGGGTCACGATGGGGAGGGCGTTCTCGGTGGCTGCACCACAGCTGTGGAACTCCCTCCCAGAGGAAGCTCGCCTTGCTCCCAGCCTGTTGGCCTTATGTCAGACCTATAAGACGTGGCTGTTTGTCCAGGCCTTTGGGGGAGGGGGGGAATGAGGGTGAAGTTGGTTTTTTTTTTTTTTGGGCCAGTGGTTTTACCTCTTTTTTTTTTTTTTAACTGTTTTTATTGTTTTGTAATGCCTTCCTGTTTTTAAAATTGTTTTAAAATGTTTTGTAAGCTGCCCCGAGCTGCCATAAGGCTGGAGGGAGCGGGGTAGAAGTCTTTACATAAAATAAATAAGATTTTGAGTCATTAAGACACCATTCAAAAGAACAAGTACTTAATTATATGAAAGGGATATTTAAGTATAATTTGAAGCTAAACTTTAGGTTGAAATAAACTTTAGTTTACTAATTAAATACATCACTCTTAGTGTCTCTAGCCTCCCTTATTTAACTTAAAAATTAAACCTATTTCAGCATTAAGATGATTGAAACAATAAAACACTTTTTTCTGCAGGGTGGCGGTGTTTCCCTGTTATCAATTACTGCCTAATTATAAGCTGAAAACATGTTATGAGTAATGTAACTATTTTGACCCAACTTGGGTCCCAAACAAACATGTTATAAGTGTCTCTTCAAATTCCTTTGTGCCAATTATTCTGAAAGTCAGACTAAAAAGCAAACTGCTTTCTAGGTCAAATTAAATCCCTATAGTCCTTGTCTCTCCAATAAAACCAGACCCCAACTTAAAGACTGCTATTGCTTATTTTGATACTCCTACCTAATATCAATGGAAACCCATTACAGTTAAAATGTAGAAAATTCAAAGTTACATTATTAACAAAAAGTTAACAGAAGTTAAAATACAATGTCAATGGATGGTGAACAGATCAAAAGCCTATGTTGAAGAGAGAGAAATGAAGAAACTAACATAAGCAAGTAAATTTCAACAAATTATAATCAAATGACAAGTGAGTTATTAAACAGCAAGTACATATCATATCCAAACAGGTGAACAGAGTCATTTTAGAAAACCAGTGTTTATGCTGTGACGTACTGCTCAGGGACCCCACTGTGATATTATAATTATAATTAACTTATAAGCAACATCTTCTAACAACTATATTGTTTACTGAATTCCAGACCTCCTAATATTGTCAAAACAACCTAGATGGAGCAACAGGGGTGGTGCACCCCCTAGAGAATCAGGGGCAATCCCTCTCCTGCCCCCAGGACTCCCCCGATGACATGCTGCAAAAAAAAAAAAAAAAAATCTCCTCCCCTCCGCCTGGCCGTGTGCATGCAACAGGTGAGAATGTTCGGAGCCATCTCGAAGAACCTTGTTTTAGTGGCACTGACCTTCAGAAGGAAGATTCTCACCTGTTGTGTGCACGTGTGTGTGCACAGAACTGGTGAGAATCACACCCCCGAAGCCTTCCTTAATCTTTAGGACACCCAAGGAAGGCTTCAGGAACAAAAGAGAGGCATTCTACCCTTTATATGGAATGGGCAGCTAGAAGCTGATGATAATTGGCCAACCTGGATGTGTAAACTATGTATCCTGATTTCTGGAATGCTAAGTCCCAGTTATGTCCCTTCTCTGCCTGCCTGAGGGCCACCCCCTATGCCCGCCTCAAAGCCACTACCGATTGGTCCTGTAAAGCTGGAAGCATGTAGTAATTGGCCAGTGAATGTGTCTGTCAGTATTTTGGGTTGCTCCACATCCTCCCTCCTACAGCCTCCCTCCCTCCCCCTGCCATGCCAGGTGCCTGCCTCTGACTGGCACTCTATGTGCTGCTATTTATCTGAATAATGGTCTTCAAGGGAACTTAAATTGCTTCAAGGGAACTTCAAGGGAACTTAAATTGCTTATAAAATTGGTTCCCTTCATCAAATTGTCCTGTAGTTTGGCAGAGAATAATAATAATACATTTTTATTTTGCATAGCCTAAGCCATAGTGTTGTCAGTTACAGTTGCTATACAAACATGTAAAACACAAAACTAGAAATACATAAAATTCAAGAACAATCAAAACAAAATAACTGCCCAGGACTCTGCTAGAGCCTTGCAGAGTACTTCAATGGGGCTACGTAAGTACTAGCTAGTCCAGGAGATCACTCCAGGACCTAAGGTCCATTAGCGTCATTATTCTCTAGAATCTCAATTTACATTAAACTTCCAAATCCGGTTTAAAACTTATCCAAGGGAAATCTCATAGTGTACCATGATTATTCTCCTTTACTACTTCCAGTGCCTTCCATTGCAAGTATCTAGTAACAAATGCTTATATTAGGAAATTAGCCGAGTTGAGTATAAAGTCAGGAGAATTTAGCGCATACCACAATAGGTTTGGTTCCAACCTTCCTGGCAATTTCTGCAGAAGTGTTGACAAAAACTGGGCTCTAATCTTATTGTACATTTGGCAACGAAAGAAGATATTCTGAGCTATCTCCACCTCCATTCAGTCGAAAGGGAACAATCTATCTTCAAAATTAATTCCTTGCAATCGACCCTGGAGGATATTTGCAGGGAGAGCATTTAATCTAGCATCAGAAGGTATCTCCCCCTAGCTGTTATTTTAGCGTTCAAATATGGTGAAATCTCTCCATGGGGGGGAGGGGGGGAGATAGCTTATATATTCTCGAAGATGTTGTGACTGTCTAGTTGCAGCTATATCCTCCTGCCAATCTATATCTTCCAGGCGTGCCAATACCATATGTCTTAATTTCCCTGGAGCTTGGGTCTGCAAATATTCCCAGGTAAAGCCCAGTTTCCTCACGAATGTCATAACCGACACATCCCAAGGGTCCTTAAACTCATCTTTAAGGTAGTAAGCAACTAGACCCTGCTGATTACCACCATAGATCTTAAGCCAAAGTTTAAGTGCTGCTATCCAGCCAACCTTACTCCAGTTCATTTGTCCCACTTTGAGGCGAACCGCTGCTGTAGGGGTACCTGGGGGAATTTTCAATAACCTTTGAAGGAACCGAAATTGTATGGGTCCCAGACTGGCCGTGGTCAATGGGATCCACAATTTGGCTCCATAAAACAACTTTGATCTAACCTTAGCATTACAAACCTGCAATGCTGGTTCCACCGCTAACCTATCTGAATTTTAGAAGTACCATGCAATAGCTTTTATTACTGGCTTAGAAGTCTCCATAGCCCTTTGTACATGGACCTTCCAACTACCTGATGCCCTAGGTAATAAAGCCCTAGGTATTTAAACAGAAAAACCTGTTGTATTGGATTGCCTAAGATATCCCAGTTATATATTCTACTTGACTTGGCAAATATCACTACTTTAGATTTTTCGTAGTTTATTTTTAGGCCATTGGTCATACAGTAGGTAGCAAACTCACTTCACTGTCTCTTCAAACCAACCCTGGTTTGTGACACCAGGGCCAGATCATCAGCAAAGAATAGACAACCCACTGTTCTTGATGATAATTTTGGGGTGGGGGGTGGAACCTAGGCGTTTGCCATAATGGGTATTAGATCATTAATGAACAAATTAAACAATGTTGGGGCAAGGACACACCCCTGTCTTACCCCAACATTAGTAGATATTCTTCCAGTTAAATGGCCCACCCTATCCACCCTAATTCTAAGTGCAGTGTTTCGATAAAGTTGCTGTATAAGCACCAATAGCCTTTGATCGATGGTAGTCGCCCTATGTTTTCCCCATAGGAGCTGGCGGTTAACCGCATCAAAGGCAGTGTGAGGATCCAGAAATGCCACACAGAAACGGTGGTTCCTGGCTCTATATTTTTCAATCAGATGATACAGCATCAAGCAATGATCAACTGTAGATTGAAATCGCTGGAACCCTGCCTGCTCTGGTAATAATATTGCATTGTCTTCTATCCAGGAGTTAAGTCTTAGCAATAGTACCTTAGCATAGAGTTTGCTTACCATGCTCAGTAGACTTATAGGCCTATAATTAGATGGATTTGAACACACCCCCTTTTTAAAGATCGGGATCACAATCGCTGTTCCCCAAGTATCTGGCAGTATTCCTGAGACATTTATCGCATTGAGGAGAGCCACTAGCATTGGGACCCACCAATCAAGTTGGGACCGGATACATTCTATCTGGATCCGATCTAACACAGGAGCCTTATTGGTTTTAACTGTACCTATACGATATACCAATTCCTCCTCGGTGAGGAGGGGCCATTCTGGGGCATCCACTAACATTGTAGACAAGGAATTATCCTGAATTGCTGAATTATAAAAATTGACACGAAAATGCTGTTCCCATGTATCAGAAGGAATAGGGTACACTGCTTGAAAGGGGGTCCTAGAAATAGCACTATTTAAGCATTTACAAAAAACCCTGGAGTTGTTGGTTTCTGCTGCTACTAGCATTTTATTCCAACTCACAGTCCAAAGGGAAGTTTTCTTTTCCTTTATCAGCTTGGCATAGGCTTTCTTCTGTTCACAGAAGGCATAAAGGGAAACCCTAACATGGTTCTTAAGATAGGACGCATATAGTTTGGACAGGTTTCGCTTGGTCTTCCGGCACTCTGCATCAAACCAGGGTTTATTGTAAATTCCTGTTCTCTGGCTTACATCCCCTCCTTTAGAATTAAAAAGATACCCCTGTAGGGAATCTATTAGTTTGTTATATACTACTACCTTCTCCACTTCCCCTGTACTCCTCAGGAGCTGGTCCTGGAGGCCTATAAGTTCCTGATTCTTGATCAAATCCCGGAACTCACTCACCAATTGTGTATCCCACTTGCGAGGCAAGGAAATTTCCATTTGGGAATAATCGCACTCCTCTACAGTGAGTGTTATATCTTTCTGGGAATGAACTAACCTAAGAATAAGTGGCTGATGTACATTTGATTCTATCTTAAATTCTTTTACCCCGCCCAAAACATTATGGGAAACTGCAATCAAATCAATAACTGAGGCCCCGTGGGACCCTATATGAGTAAATTCCCCCTCCTGGTCAGAAAAGCCCGACCCATTCAAAATTACAAAAGACAGGTCCCTAATCAAGGCTGTGTATTTTAGTACCGAAGCATTAATTTGGTGATCTTTAGACATACGATTCAATAACCCTGTAAACCCCGGAGAAGCTAGCACGATACCATGCTCTACCAGGGCTTGATTATCGGGACCTATTCTAGCATTATAATCACCCAATATTACAAAACTAGCTTTAGGGAATTGATCCTGGAGGTCTTCCAATGTCTTCTGCAATTTTGTCCATGCCTTTTCCTTAAAGGAACCTGAATTATGCGATGGAATATAGCAATTAACCACTATAAAAGCTTCCTGACCCAATTTCACAGTAATCACTAAGGCTATTTCTGGAAGGTTCAGAACACATTGAGAATGGTCCACCAGGTCAGATATTACTAGACAAGCTAATCCCCCCCATGGGCGTCCCCCTTGTAGAGGGCCTCAAGGGAGTACATTCTATAATTAGATAATTCGGGGGGGGGGGAGAAGTTCCCACGTTTACTGGATGCAAATTATATGATAACGAATCAAAAAGGGAAGAAAATCCTCAGATTGCAAGTGTCTAGCCCACTCAGCCATGTTCCAGGCACAAATAGTCAGGGACAAATCATGACACACCAGATCTCATTGGGAGGACCTCCCATCATGTGCTAGATCGCTTCTCAGAGGCGTGTGAAGGTTAGGCTGCCCCATTAGTGGAATTAATACCTCCCCCATGCATCTATTGCCTGTAGATGTCAAAATTTCACTAAGTGGTGACAAAGCTGGTGGGGCAATATCCATCATGTTCAATTCCAAGGAAGTCTCCTGCTGTACCTTTTCTAATGCCCCGTTTTCAAACTTTGCCTGGTGGCTTAATTTTGGGTGTGCATCTACTTGTCTGGGCCTAGTCAAATCCAAGATTTGCTTTTGAATTGGGGTTTTCCTCTCTGGCAATTTACCATCCTCCTGGGGATTATGTAAAGTCCTTGGTGGCAAAGAAAATGCCACCAAATTTTCTGCTCTCGAAGAAGGCTTATTTTCCCTAGTTGCACCTAAGGGAACTGGCTTGCCCACATCAGTACATACATCTCCGAGGATAATCCCCCAAGAATTATAAAGCTGCACATTAGCTCTAATATGCTCCACCAGTGGTCGTGATTTAAATGTTATAACTAACCTCTGGAGTCCCCTTGGAGCTGGTAGAATTTGGTATGAACAGACGTGCCACCAAGATATTTCAGTCCGAAGTATTGCAGACACATGGGACTAAATATCATATTTTGAGAACCACCTTGGGAACAAGCCATTTGGCAAGGGATAAATACTAAATGCTAATGCTAGATCATTTAAAACAAATTTAAATGGTGGAGCACTTGGGTCCACCTGGGGTTGACTCTTGTTCCCCGTTGTTAATTGGGACCCTGTCACAGGCTGTTTTTCGGGACCTTGATCTAGAGCTCCCATCTGAACCTTTAAAAGTTTGTGAACTTCCTGCCCCATAGTTTCTGCTTTAAGTTCAGCCAAAGTCAATCCAATTTGATCCAAGGCAGATTTATGAGAGTCGAGCTGGACTATTATCTTATCAACTTGCAAGAGAAGCTTCTTAATCAATCCAGCAACCATAAAGCATTGGTTACCCAACAAGTGCGGTAATGAAGAATCTACCTTACCCTCTTCATCCAGGGTAGCCGAATCCTGTTCCCCCTAGATTAGGGAGGAATGACTTATACTTTCGGATTGGGCAAGAAACAAACTAACCTGGGATGAATCTTGACCAAATGGTGGGGATAACAAAGATGACAAGCCCTCTTCTGGCTGGTACCTTGTACTGGTGGTCACAAAAGCGTCCATCTTTAGTTATTTTGACTGCGTTGCATGGGTCACCTGACTGGCAACAGAAAAAGGGCTCTGTCGATGCCATTTATGAGTCATTATAAAACCACAATTCGGGCTAATTAAATATCCAGGAGGATGGTCTTAATATCCTCTTGACCCTCACGCCAACCCGTGCCTAAGGCCGCGCGCACAAGGCCGCGCCCTTGCGTGCGCAGCCCTTAGGCATGCTGCCCATGGTGTGCGTCCATGGCGCATGCCCACAGCGCTGCCGTAGGCTGCTGGGCTATAGGAGCAGGGGGGGAGGACGTCCGTTCGGGGCCCGTCCGGCCGGAAACTCTCACCCTGGAATATTCGGCTGCCCTAGGAGGATGCAGCTAACCCCATATGTAGGCCTAGACACTCCCTACGCCCTCCTCTGTGCCTCTGTGTCTCTGGCCCCCTCACACACCACACTCCCACCTTTGGCAGAGATGACAGGGAAGGTATCAAATGTCTTGTAAATAGGATGGAATATAAAAATGTTACAACTGGACATATATTATGAGGTTAATGTCTTATACCATCAGGACCCTGTATACAATCTTTCTGAAAATTGTCAGGAGTATTAAGCTTGTGGAGGGACATAACATTCACAGGTTTCATGCAAATTGGATGGAAGATAAAGAAGTTGTAGCCATGAATGTGTATGGAGCTTTTCTTAAAATCACAGCATTCAGTTGCTTGTAGAATCAGTTCCCTTTATCTCTTCTTTTCAGAAATTGGTACACACAATGCCCTTCATTGTGGGTACAGGATTCCAAATTTTCATAACAATTGTGTAAGAAACAAAACTGTTATAGCCAGAAATACCTTTTTAAGCTTTTCCCCTTTATTTCAAAAACAAAATGTTGTTTTCATTTCTATTTTCATTATTATTATTTGTTGTTGTTTTTGTAATATTTATAAAAATTATAATTTTCATTATTGTTGTTTTAATACCAAAAACAACATGAACACACCTAACATCCAGTTGGCTCTGTGGGTCCAGGAGCACTCCCAGACTATGGACTTGGGGTATCAGCAGAGGGCAGACCCCATCTATGATGAGGGCCATCACTTCCCCAGTATCCCCCACAAGCATCATCTCCGTCTTGTCAGAGGTGATTCAACTTCAGGTGGCTCACCCTCATCCAGTCCCCCACAGCTGACAAACACTGGGTGAGTACCGAGAATGCTGAGCCTGAGTCAACAGAAAAAGAAAGGTACTGTTGGGGTATCATCAGCATATTGATGACACTGAACCTTCTGCTGACCTCTCCCAAAGGCAAGGGCTGCATGTACACGTTGAACAGGAGAGGGGATAAGATGGCACCTTGCAGGACTCCACACGTGAGGTCCCAGGGAGAAGATGAACTATTACCCAGCACCACACATTGAGTTCTCCCAGCCAGGAAAGAGCAGAAACATTCAAGAATGGTACTGCCTGCTCTGGCTCGATCTGGCAGCTGAGTCACCACCAACTCATAGTCAACAGTATCGAAAACAGCCAAGAGGTCTAATAGGATCAACAGGGTTGAACGGCCCTGGTCCAAATCATGGGAGAGGTCTTTGACCAAGGCCACAAGTGCAGTCTTAGTGCCATAACCAGGGCAAAAGCTAGACTGCGAGGGGTCACGGAAACTGATCCCGTCCAGATTCCCCTGAAGTTGATGGTCCACTACCCACTCATTATCCTTCCCTAAAAAGGGAAGGTTAGAGAATGGTCAGTAGCTGGCCAGGTCATCAATGTCAAGTGATATTTTTTGAGCAGAGGCCGCACCACCACCTCCTTGTGGCAGCTTGGCACTCTGTCCTCCCTAAGGGAGGTGTTGGCTATCTCGATCAGCAATGGCCCCAACGTCTCCCGGCTGGCCTTGACCAGCCAGGATGGGCATGGGTCCAGTTCACAATAAGTGACTCAAACAGCCTAAAGGACATCCTCCACATCAGAGGATGATATGCACTGGAATTGATCCCATAAAACAGGACAGGACTTCCATTACCTCAGACTCACTTACTGTCAAAAATGTGGCATCAAAACAGTGATGAATTTGAATGATTTTTATCTGCAAAAAAGTCTACAAACAAGTCACAGTGAGCCCCAGATGGTTCTGATTCCAGGCGGAGGGAGGCTGGACTAATCAGCCTCCTCACCACCCAGAAAAGCTCTGCCGAATGTGACTTCACGGATGCTATGAGGGCAACAATGAAATCCTTCTTTGCTGCTCGCTTAGCCACGACATAGGTACGCACAATGACTCTCTCAATCGGCCCACTTCAGTATGAGAATGGTGCCACTGTTGCTCCAACATCACTTCCCGCTTCATCCGCTGCAGGTCCTCCATATACCACGGGGACCTGCGATGTCGGCGATTCGGAAGTGGATGCCTAGGAGCTGCATGGTTGATGGCCTCAGTCAGCACAGAATTCCAGAGCATCATGAGGTCATTGAGCAAACAGTCATTGAAACCAGAGGATATATCCCCCAGAGCATTCCAGAATGTAAGTTTGGAGTTTGAACAGTGAGGCCCCTGGCTGTGGGGTACAGGGTATTATGTGTCAAGCAGCTATCATGGACCACTAGTTGGTTATCCTGAGCCATGGCTTAAAGGAATATTGGGTACAGACAGAGTTTTAGGTGCCCAGCAGTCACATGGCAGCAGGTGAAATTGGTTGGGGAAAAGGGCAATTACCTGAAGGGAGGAAGAGAAAGGGAAAAATACTGACCTGACAGCTGGAAGTTCCTTGTTACTCAATCTCCACTGAGCTGCTAGATTTAGCTGGTTTTATGGAATATGTAATTTTGACACTGAAACACCAGTAACCCATGGTACTACAGTCTCTGGAAAAAGCACACTTAGTCTTGAAATAAGAATTCCTGGTCGAGCCTCAGGTTGTAGATCTGTAGGCACGGTACTTTCAGCCTGGAGCATCATGTCAACGTATAACAGTTCATCAGAGACAGTCAATGATGTTTCACCCTGGATAGGTCCCAGACTAAGGAAGATTAGATTGGGGGCCAGCTGCAGGAGCATCCTGAGTTGTGGGGAGCAATCCTTCCATTATTAGACATGGCTTGTCTCAAGACTACTGTCAGCAAGTGGTGCAAAATGTAACTCTGGGCGGAAGATTAATAAACTAACTGACTAATCACTTCTGTGGGGTTTCATTCCTCCTGACCAACTTAGGGGACCATTTCAGAACATCTGTGCAGGACACTGGCTCCCAAGTTGGATTCCTGTTTAATACAATCAAATCCACAGAGGGCAAAAGTGGTTTAACTTGAATCTGTGCCACTGGAACCATATGGGCTCTCCGTCCTTTTGTGGAGCTCAGTTTGGCTTGCTATGGGCTGCATGGTATATCAACTCTATAGTGGTTGGGAACATATGAGCATGCAAGATGTTCCTGTTTATGGAGTGGCTGTATCAATTACCCAACATATGAAGTAGTGTCAGAAGAGAAAACTGTACAAGAGAAGAATAACCATTTATTTCCCCCTGCTCTCTATTGTCTCCTTCAGATGATTTTTTAAAACTATCTTGCCTATATATATATATCATGAATAACTAATAAGCATATTTAGAGATGACTACTATGCCTTCTGTGTACAACCTTACAATTGAGTAAGGTCCATTGTAATGGGTTCTTAATCCTGAATTATACCGTGCTCCCCCTTATAACTCTCTAGTTATTCTGTTCTTGGAGTGAATGCAGCAGCAGGGCCACTCAGATTTGTCATATTGTTCTAGCTACAATGATCTATGCTGACTGCTTCTTTTGTTCACCATTGTGCTAGTACTTTACATTTTAAATGTCCTTTTTGGTTTCATAAAGCTACTCTTTGAGAGAGAGCAGAAGAGTCTAGCTCAGTTTTTACAATTAAGGATAGGTACCATCCCAATACAATATTTAAACCTTTATTAATATTCATGTATTTAATCTGCAATTCATTAATACTAAAATGCTTAAGAGTTCTTCTAATAATCTTCTGTTGGAAATCAGAGTACATAGCTATTTGTTTAAATTATCGCATCCAAAAGTGCTTCCACCTTTTGGAGATTTGGAATTTTTATACTGTTATAGAAATTGTACAGTATTAGGACATAACTAAAGCTTGTATAAGCCTTTAATGTCCAGTTGCGTGGTAAATCCAACTCCTGTTTGTCTACAAGTCACCAAGTACAGCGGATTATGAGTACACTGGAGCTCGCAGATGGGAATGAATTCTGCTTTTATATTAAAATTGCTAGAGAGTCCAGTTTACACAGCCTGGAGATAAATTGATCATGTTTTACCTGCTGATATCAACCATCAAAATTAGGACTCGATATGGCCAAGCAATTTACTTAAAGTAAAGGAGAATTTTGATCATAAAGGCAGGAACATTCTTTTGTAATCAGTCTATATTGATTTGAGTCACGATTCCTTTTCTTCTTCTAGATATTTTCTTAGATTTATGTCTTTTCCCCTTACATTTATGTCTTTCCCCCTTTTGTCTCTCCCCCTCCCCCCCATTTTGGTCTCTGTGGGGAGCAGGGAAGAAGCGCATCCCCCCCCCCCCCCCCTTATTGCTACACTCTGTCACCAGTGGTTGCCACTTGGGACCGGAAAGGAATTTCCCCTAAGCCCTGATTGGCACATAGGGCAAAGGGTTTTTCGCCTTTCCCGAAGTGCTCACTCATTCAACAAAAAAGGGCGGCACGGCGTTTAGCTGGTGGTTAGGTCTGTAATTGTCGCACTCTTTAGCAGTGGATTGAGCTAGGGGAGGTTAGAAAGATTAAAGTTAGAACTTAGACTGAGCAGAAACATCTCCTTAAGAGATGGGTAAGTCCATACATAGCCGCACAGTGTGGCCCAGTGTATTGGTCATCCCAGGGGGGAGAGGCAAACAAACGAACCTGCTGGGGGGACAATGAGCCAAGCAGCGGGTAACGGTGCCCTCACCCTTGTTTCAGCCCTCCAAAAGGGGGTGTAGGCACAAAAGTCTCGGCCCAGGGAAACCCGAGGACCGGGCAGGGGGTAAGTTAATGGTTGGGAAGTTAGGCCACAGGAAGCTTCCACTCAGGCTTAACTCGAGTCGAGAACCTCCGGAGCAGTTAGCTATGTGGCAGGAGCCAATCACCTGGCAAAACCAGGGAACCTCCTGGCAGGTTTACAAAGTTAATTAAGTAAGTAGGACCCCAGTTGAAAGGGGAAGCAGGGAGGACAACCCCTTTCTCCTTTTGAGTTTTATACTAGTAACAATAAAGAGTGTGGCTGTTCAGTCCCATAATCTGTGTGCTCGTCTTCTTCTGGGGGTGGGGTGGGTGTCAAAAATTTACTTTTTGTCTCCATTTTGAGTTGCTAATATGTATGCACAAGGATAAACAACCTGAACATTTCTCTACTAGGGAGTTTAAATTTGTCTGGAATCATGTCACCTAGTGATTAAGGTTTGCTCACAATGGCTGTTTTCACATGGATGCACACACATGGGTGGGGAGGCACCTGTGCAAACACTGTGGCTTGTGTGTGTGGGGGGGGATGGGGGGGAGCCTGTGGGAACACTGCAGGTGGTGGGTGGGGGTCCGTGGGAATGCACCCACCTCCACCAATCACCCATGCATGGAGCAATGGATGCCAATGCTGGTTGCTCTGTGTGTGGAGGTGGGTGGGGATCCGTAGGAATGCACCCCCATGCACCACCCACCCATCCCCCCACGGGCATACGGCTGTGTGAAAAGGGCCATAGAAGCAAAGCTTTCCCTCTGTGTATTCTGGTAACTGTTGCAATTTTGTTATGGGATGGGTCTCATACTTTTGTGGTTTCTTAAATCCCCACCTACTGCAATGGTGAGACGTTTAGCTTTCCTTTTATTTTTAAAAAGTAAGTTTCTTGCTCTTGTAGTTCAAAAAAATAGGCTTGAAAAATTAACTGCTGTGCACCCTACGGGTGAGGAAACTAAAAGAACTCAAATTCAATTTTTCAAATTATCTGCTGGCTCTTGGATCAGAAGCTACTCTTAAAGGGAATTTACACAGTCTAGAGGAAAAAGTAATTTGAGTAAGTTAGTACTGCTGAGTCAGCTGGTGGTGTGAGCAGAAATTGTATATTCCTTTGTGAGCTTTATAAATTACCTAGGGCATTAATCAACCCACTTACTGTAAGAATGATAGGGTTTTTTTTGAGGAGTGATGGAGAATTAACAGGTTTGGGATGATTAGGAATAGTAAACACAATTACTGGTTTTTGTAAAAAGAAAAATGTAAACAAAAGCATGATCCTGGCAACAGAAATCCGTATCTTCTTATTAATATCTATCCCTAGTAAAACATCGAAACAAATATAAATGGCAAGCAACCACCACTAAACCTCTTCAGGCTAATGGTGTCATGAACAGTAAAGAGCAGTGGTTTATAATATAGCCATACCAAATGATTTAAGTGCTTTCCTTGCTAGAAGTAAATGTGTTGAATGAAGGGAATGTGGTAGTCAAGTGGGATAATGGGTGTTTTCAAATGTGAGAATACCATGGATTTCCATGCTTTGACCCATGTGGACATCCGTGGTGCTGTCATGTCTAAAACCAGCCGCCAGATGTTGGCCCAGGCCGGAACCCGTGTTTGTATGGGCCGTGGTGGTGCTTAGCCCAGGCTGTTTCTCGGGACCATCCCCGAGGAATAGTTCGGGCTAAGTGCTGCCATGGCCCATGAAAAGGACTCTAGACTAGGGTAAATCACGCTGTACTGTGTGTTGGCCTTACCTCGGTCTGGGTCCATGATCCACAAACTACTGCTTGCAAGTATCAGAACTACTACTACTACTTATCATTTCTATAACACTGCTAGGTGTATGCATTGTATTAAAGTGACAGATTTTCAGAGACAGGTCCCTGCCCAGTGGGCTTACAATTAAGATGGACAAAGGTGAGGAGAACCAGGGAAAGAAACACAGGCACGTTCCCATTTTACAGATGGAGAACTGAGGCTGAGAGGTTGTGACTTGCCTGGGGCCACCCAGTGAGTTCATGGCTGCCAGGGTAAGGCATGGGCACAGAATGCCCATACTCTACACAATATGCATGTGCACGAACGTGAAACAGTGATGGGGGCAAGCATCTGAGGGTTGGCAGTGAACAGAAGTGCTGGATTCAATGCACTACAGGGAGCGATGCAGCACAAAGTTTAGACCAGAGTAAGATAGTAGACGTGTGCACCAGGGGCCCATGCCATTTTTGTTTTTGTTTTTCATTTTTGTTATTTAAATCTGTCATTTTTGTTTTCATAAATATAAAATTGTCATTCTTGTTTTTGCTTTCGGTTTTGTTTTCCATTGGTTTCAATGGAAAACACATTTTTGGCTGTAACATTTTTGTTTTTCACTATATGTGGATGAAACCTGAAGTGAATATACATCCAATGGAAGGCAATGTGCAAACCAAATTCCAAAAAGATTGGATAAAGGAATCAAATTTTAGAAGCACTTGAATTATTTTATTTTGCAAAAATCTTCATATACATTCTTAGCTGTAACTTCTTTTCCTCACATTTAATGTAGGTGAAACTTGTCACATTTACAATCCTTCCCATATTTTCTGTCTCTTCCAACTATCAGAAGGATTGGATTAAGGGTCCTGGTAGTATAAGCAATTAACATATAAATATATGTCTGACTGTAACATCTTTGTAGTCCAACCAGTGTACAAGAAATTTGGCACGGCTATATATCACACTTTCAAGATCATCTATGCCAAATATCAGGAAGATGTGATAAAGGGTCCAAATTTTATATGCCTGCACAGCATATGCAGAGAAGAAGCCTATGCCAGGGACTCTCTTACATGTCACTGTAGTATAAGATCAGTTTGTGATTCTAATTGGCCAGCAGAAAGGTCAACCAAATATCCTTGTTCTGTGCTGTGACCATCCCAACTCTCTCCCCCACTTGTTACTGGGAAGTCAGAAGCATCTGTTTAGGAAAGAGCCAATAGAGATTCTTTTACGTTGTCTGTCACAGTGCTGCAGGATGTGATTGTGATGATAATTGGCCAGACTGGATGTGTAAACGATGTCTCCTGATTTCTGGGATGCTATCCCCAAAGTCACAGTTATGTCCCTTCTATGCCCGCCTGAGGGCTGCCCCCTATGCCCGCCTCGAAGTCACTAACCTGTAAAGCTAAAAGCATGCAGTAATTGGCCAGTGAATGTGTCTGTCAGTCTTTTGGGTTGCTCCACATCCTGTCTCCTACAGTCTCTCTCCCCCTGCTGTGCAGGGTGCCTGCCTCTGACTGGCACTGCATGTGTTGCTATTTATCTGAATAATCGTCTTCAAGGGGACAACATCAATTGCTTATAAAATTGTTCTGTAGTTTGGCAGAGATGACAGGGAGGGTATGTGATACATTCCTGCCAAATATCTTGTAAATAGGATGGAATATACAAATGTTACAGCTGGACATGTATTGTCAAGTTAATGTCTTATATCATCAGGACTCTGTATCTAATCTTTCTGATAATTAGAAGGAGTGTTCAGCTTCTTGAGGGACATAATATTTCCAGGTTTCATGTAAATTGGATGGAAGATAAAGAAGTTGTAGCCATGAAAGTGTATGGAGCTTTTCTTAAAATCACAACATTCAATTGCTTGTAGAATCAGTTTCCTTTATCTAATCATTTCAGAATTTGGTACACATAATGCCCTCCATTGGTGGTACAATTACTCCAAGTATCATCAGAATTGAATAAGATAAAGAAAGGTTATAGCCGGAAATAATTTTTTTTCAGTTTTCCCCCTTTATTTCAAAAACACAATGTCATTTTCATTTCTATTTTCATTATTATTATTATTTGTCATTTTTGTTATTGAAATAACAATATTGAAAATGACAATTTTTGTTATTGTTATTGTAATAATGAGAATGACATGCACACCCCTACAAGATAGGCACCACCAGTGCCCAACCTGTCAGGGGATGGAGGGGGTGGGGCCTGCAGGGACAATGGAGGAGGGGGCAAGGGGTGGCTTGGGGTGCCCAGGGGGTCACGCTCCCCACCCCTCTAGTACCTGTGTTGGAAGAGGCTTCCCCTGCTTGCAGTCTGCTGCGCCAGCGATTACCTGATGAGAGGCAGCTGTGGCGCTCTGAGCACCTGCAGCTGAAGCAAGGGCTGGTGTCATGCCACACCCGCAGGCACTAGTGCGGCATGGCGGACCATGTGGGAGCGCTCCAATCGGGGGTAGGCGGGGAGGAGTTTCCTCGCAGCCATCAAGCGGTGGGAAAAAGGAGATGACAAGGCAGAGGCAAGCCCCGCCCCCCAGAGGACTCCACAGGGCCCCGCCTAGGCGCAGCACACGCCTGGCGGAGACGGGGCAACACCAGGGGGCGGGGCTCATTCAGCACAGCTGTGGGCAGGGCAGCAAAGGGATATAAGCAGCCGGCGGGATGCAGGTTACCCGCCGGTAATCTTTGAGAGAAGCTGGCCCCTATCCTGATTACCTTGTTGATTTCCTCTTGCTCTGATTCCTTGACTTGTTTCCTTGCCCCAGAGGAAACACCTTGATCCCTGACCCTTCCTGAATTCCTGGAGTGCGAGTGTGAGTGTTTGGAGTGTGACTGAGGGTGTGTTTGAGGTGAGTGTATCTTTTCCTTTCTTGTGTCTAATTATCCTTGGTTTGGAAAGTTGTTGTGAGTTACCCTAGCCCCGCTGCACTACTTCCTTGTACCTCTTTCCCTTCCTCCTCCTGCACCCCCCCCGGAGAAAAAGCCCTTTCCCTTCCCTTTCCCGACCACTTCTTGCCCTTCCTGTTCCTGGGCCTCCTCCACCTTCCCCCTCCCCTGGTTTGCCATTTCCCCAAATCCCCCCCCCACGCACCCCCTTCACGGTCCCCTTCCCCCTCCCGTGGACCCTGCGCTAGGCGAGTGTGTGGATGCTCTTACCCTCTCCTTCCTCCCCTGTGGGCAATTGGTGTCTCTCTCGCTCCCTGTGATGACTCGGGCTGCCTCCCTCCAGGGAAGGAACGCCCACACGAGATCCTGAGGGAATTACCTTACCTCGAGAGTTGTGCAGAGAGACATCGCCCTTCGTTTCCTGGAAACCCCAGTAACCCCCTCTCCTCCCTCCCTTTACTTCCCCCCTTCCCCGTGACAGCTGGGTCTGGAGCAAGGCACATAAAGGAGGGCCATTAGGCTCTCTCCTTTGCTGGTGATCAGAGCTTCTGGGTTCCTGTGATCTGGCCCATGCATTGGTAGTTGGAGAAAACTGTAGTTTGCTAGAATCCCTTCCCTTTCCCTGTTCCTGTGTGAAGAGTGCTGTGTGTGGTGAGTGATTGTGTTTGAGTGGTGTGTGTTTCTGTTTTCCTTACTGTTGCCCTTCCGTGCCTTCCTGTGTGTGGTTGCCCTAATCCCTCCCCGCTCCCCTCTGGGGTTCCCAGGGCCTGGGTTCCCTACCCCTTCCTCACTTGCTTCCGCTCCTGGGTCCTGTGTGTGTGTGGAGGATCACTCTAACCCAGGGCATGACATCCCCGATAGGCCCCCTGATGAATGGTGGCCGGGTCAGGTGCCTTGCAGCACACAATTGATCGCACGACTATACACCATACTGAGGGCTCTTGTGCCACTAATAGTGTGTGTCTGTGAGTGGGGAGTTGTGTACTCGTGTCGGGTGCACCTCTCCTTCATTCCTGTTTCCCCTTGCTATCCCATATTCCCCACACAACCATTCCTTAGGGTTAGCCATTGGTTATCAGCTCCAATCGCTGCCTACTAGCACTACGTCTCATACATGTGCACAAAAACCACAGTAAGAACAGAGTACTTGACACTGTCTGCAAGCTCCTACATAGCCCCAAAGAACACCCATCTGGTCCAAGCCTGTACAAAGCCATATATGTGTAAGTCAAGAACATGGCCCACCTGGGGGTACCAAGCAAAGGGGTGAAGAAATTCAGCCAAGACAGCACCTCCCCTATTGCTGGATTCTGGACCCAGCCCCCTGCCCCTTGGGGAGAGGACACACAAGCATGAAGATGTTCAAGATCCACAGACTGGTACCTACCCATGGCAGGAGGGGTGGGCTTGAGTTCCATGTGGCCAGCAAGTGTTATTCGACCACTGGCACAGCCAACGGTCAGCTGGAGCAACACCATCAACCCCCAGCATGTTCGGTGAGAGAGATGATAGAATCCCAACCTGAATTACACTAAATTTTCCTTGTGAATTCTCCAGAAGGAGCTGAGCCCCATTCTATGCAGATGGAGTAGAATTTAAGTGGGTTACTATGTTGATTCCCTGCCAATGAGAAGTCAATGAGTGTATACAGACCACAGCCCTGGTTCTGCTCCACCTCACCCCTGGGTGGGCTTCCAGATGGTGAGGTGGAGCAGTCCTGCTTGTGGTGCTCTGGAACATCCAGAAGCACTGCCAGCAGAGTAAGCCAACCCAACCTGGGGCACTGGTGTGAGTTGAAGCTGCAGTGTGTCTACTCAGTAGTTGGCTGATGCAGATCCACTCTTGGCCAGGGATTGCCCTAAGCAACACCATAGAGTTGTGTGTGTCAGCCTAGAGCATCAGACGATCCATCTGCAACTCTATGGAGTAGGGGAGAAGGGCATTGCGTTGGCGGACCACAGCAGCTGCTGGATCCGTTTAAAATGGATCCAGGCAGGACTGGACACAAGGACACACTCCCGCAGCAGCTCCTGTGTCCATGTAAAGACACCCAATCAAAGATCTAGTGATTGACGTAAGTGGGGAAGGAAGTAACCATACATTTGTCTAACTGACAAATTCTTGTCTTTTCTCTCTCTCTCCCTCCTTACGCTTTTTTGGCTAAAGTGGTGGGAACATGTGCAGTGCATATGTGAGACTTGACATTTTATTTATTTATTTATTTATTATAAGGGCTTATACCCCGCATCCTCCTGCACATTGGCAGCTTGGAGCGGTGAACAACACATCAAAACAACATCAATAAAAATACATAAAACTAAAACATTAAAATATCAAAAATACTAAAAGGCAAGGATACTAAAAGGCAGAACCTCCCCCCCCCCCGAAGGCCTGGCGGAACAACAAGGTCTTACAAGATCTTTGGAAAGAGGGGAGGTCTGGGAATAAACAGGCCTCCATCAGGAGGGAGTTCCACAGCCTGGGCGTGGCCTGCCGTCACCACCTGGGATACCCAGGGGATCTCGAGTCGAGTGCCCCCAGCTGACCGCAGGGGCTGCAAAATGACCCAGGGCCTGAGGCGGCCTTGCAGATAAGCAGGACCCAAGCCATTTAGGGCTTTATAGGCAGGGCCCCGATTCTTCTGCAAAATATTTTCCAAAATTCTGCAATCCAAAATTGAAAATTCTGCGATCCAATAAAGTTACAAAACAAGTCTAGTAAAATTAAAAATGAATTATTTATTTGCAGTACTGACATCTTTATAATTAAAACAAAACATTTATTTACATATTTGCATTAACACATTTTACAGTCCAGCAAATTAAAATAAGACATTTATTTATTTGCATTAAAACGCATGAAAACAGATCGCCTGAGATTGTCTTCCCGAAAAGCCTCTGTGTGTGTCCGTATATATAAGGTTATGAGTGCTGAAACTGCGCTCTGCATTGGCAGAAGTTGTTACAGAGTTTATAGAAGCTAGTGCCACTTCTGCCAGCTTGGGCACTCTGTCCCATTCACTTTTCCGGAAATTGTCCAAGTCCTTTTTCCCTGAAGGATCTTGTCGGTATCTGTCCATGTAATTTGGAGCGAGGATGCTAATGTTAAGTTGAAACTGGTCCGATGGAATGGAGTTCCATCCAGGGATCTCAGCGAAGTCGTCCATCCTGGTCGATGAAAAGGTGACTTTGTTAGGATCAAGAATTCTTACGGCTTTCAAAAAGGTGTAGCCTGGTTGTCCATCAGTTGACATATACTTGTCCAACTTCTCTGCTGCTCCCACAAAGGCTGCCTTAAATTTG
>QEPC01012329.1:3951140-3976445 GCA_003113815.1 Sphenodon punctatus
CAAACACATTGTAAAAAGAAGCAGAGCTCACAGCGGGACCCCCCCAAACACATTGTAAAAAGCAGAGCTTGCAGCGGGACCCCCCCAACACATTATAAAAAGCAGAGCTCGCAGCGGGACCCCACCCACCCAGGAGGACCCCCCCAACCACCTACTTACCTTATGGCTGGAGCGGCATCGATCCCTGGAGCAGCTGGAACAAGGCAGAGGCATCGATTCCTGGAGCGGTGGATCAGGTCCCTCAGCAGCTGGAGTCCCTCGGTGGTGGTGGCGATCCCGGAGCGGCTGGAGCAGCGGTGGCTGGAGGTTGGGCCCCTCAGTGGCGGATCAGGCCCCTCGGCGGCTGGAGTCCTCAGCAGCAGTGGTGGCAATCTCAGAGCGGCTGGAGCAGTGGTGGCTGGAGGTCGGGTCCCTCGGTGGCTGGAGTCCCTTGGCAGTGGTGGCAGCGATCTCGGAGCAGCTGGAGCAGCGGCGGCTGGAGGTCGGGTCCCTCGGTGGTGGATCAGGTCCCTCGGCGGCTGGAGTCCCTTGGTGGTGGCGGCGATGTCAGAACAGCTGGAGCAGCGGCGGCTGGAGGTCGGGTTCCTCAGCAGCGGATCAGGTCCCTCAGTGGCGGTGATCCTGGAGCAGCTGGAGCAGCAGCGGCTGGAGTCCCTCGGCGGCTGGAGGTCAGGTCCCTCAGTGGCAGCCGCGATCCTGGAGCGGCTGGAGTCCCTCGGTGGCTGGAGGTCGGGTCCCTCGGCGGCACTGGCAATCCTGGAGCGGCGGTCTCAAGTGGCTTCGTAAGTGGCATCGACCTGCTTTATAAAGGCTGCACAAGCTCCTGATTGGCTTCTGGCCTGAATAAAGAAGGTCCCAGATTGGCTCAACACCAAGGAAGGGAAATCCCATGGAGATTTCCCCAGTTTCTGCGATAATCCTGCCTGGGGCAGGATTCTGCGCAAATCCTGCGAATCGCAGGAGCACGGAATGACCCTGTTTATAGGTCATTACCAACACCTTGAATTGGGCTCGGAAGACTATAGGCAGCCAGTGCAGAGAACGGAGCACAGGTGCAATGTGCTCACAGTGGTCCCCATTAGGAGACAGGCCGCCACATTCTGCACCAGCTGCAGCCTCCGGACCATCTTTAAAGGTAGCCCCACATAGAGTGCATTACAGTAGTCCAATCGAGAGGTAATGAAAGCATGGATGATGGTTGCCAGGTTCGAGTCTGAGACATACGGCCGCAGCCGTCGCACCAGATGTAATTAGCAAAATGCTCCCCTCGCCACAGCCTCCACCTGACAATCCAGGTGGAGCTGTTTGTTGAGGAGCCGGGGAGATGATGTATATTCCCCGAGGACCACTCACTGAGTTCTCCCTGTTAGGAATTAGTGGAATAGGGATGGGTGAACGCGGTTCGAATGTTCGGAGTTCGGACCTAACTTGGTCCGTTTGGACATCTGAACCGAATGTCCAAACCGAACTCTCGAATGACCCAACAGTTCGGTCATGTTCAGATGAGTTCGGGGGCAGGAAAAACATCTTTTCATGGCCAAAAACTAGGTTTTGGTTTGGTTTCGCTTTCAATAGCGCTATTTTTGACTGTTTGGCCAAGTTCGGCCAACCTAAGCTCGGCTGAACCGAACCATCGAACCCGAACTCGGGTTTCGAACCAAATGACCGAACATCCAAACCACATTCTGTTCACCCATCCCTAGAGCGGAACCATTCAAGAACAATCCCACTCACCCCAGGCCCGCAGCTTTGTCACCAGCATCTCATGATCAATGGTATCAAATGCTGTTGACAGATCTAATAAGAACAAAATAGATGATCTGCCCTGATCTAATTCACAGCGTAGGTCATCGATCAAGCCCACAAGTGCAGTCTCCATGCCAAACCCTGGGTGAAAGCCAGACTATGAGGGATCAAGAAAACCAACCTGGTCTAGATGCTCCTGTAATGGCTGGGCCACCACCCGTTCAATAACCTTCCCTAAAATGGGAAGGTTAGAGACTGGCCGATAGCTGGCTGGGGAATCAACGCTCAGAAATGGCTTCTTGAGAAGAGGCGGTTCAGCACTCTGCCCTCCCTAAGGAAGGTATTGACCACCCCTGCTAGCAACGGCCCTAATGTCTCCCAGCTGGCCTTCACCAGCCAGGACAGGCACGGATCTAATTCACAACAAGTGGCCCACACTGTCCCAAGGACCTCCGCCGCATCAGCGGGCGACACCTACTGAAACTAATCCCACAAAAACTGACATGGTGGGGCTTCCCTTATCTCTACTTCACTCTGTGTCACAAGTGCAGCATCAAGGTTGTGATGAATCTGAGCAATTTCATCTGCAAAAAAGTCAGCAAACCTGTCACAGCGGGCACTGGAAAATTCCAGTTCCAGGCAGAGAGAAGTCGGACTGACCAACCTGACTGCACCACCCAGAAAAGCTTCACTGGTCGTGACTTTGCGGATGCAGTGAGGACAGCAAAGAATTCTTTCTTTGCTTCCCACACCACAACAGCATTAGCTCTTAAACTAGCTCTATGCTGCATTCGGTCAGCTTCAGTATGAGTCCGGCACCACCAGTGCTCCAGCTGCTTGCTTCATCTGGCGCAGGTCCTCTGTGAACCACGGTAACCCACGCTGGTGACACTCTGGGAGTGGATGCCTAGGGGCCGTTCGGTCGATGGCCTCAGTCAGCAAGCTGTTCCAAAAAGCAGTGAGGTCATCGAGTGAGTGGTCATCGAGATCAGGGGGTAATTCCCCTACAGCATTCTGGAACCTTTCTGGTTCTATGAGTCTCCGGGGGCGGACCCAATGAACCGGTCCTACACCTTTCCGGGGGCAGACATGTGCCGGGAGCCTCGCTGGAGGAGGTAATGATCTTTCCATGACAAGGGTAAAGTTACCACATCCCCCACCACCGGATCCCCTGCCTCAAGGCCTGTGCAGCGTATCAGGTCAAGGGTATGTCCCGCCTTGTGCGTAGGGCCCCATACCCTCTGAGACAGTCCCATGGTTCATGGCATCCATGAACTCACGCTCTGCTCCCCCAAGACTGGCATCGGCGTGGATATTAAAGTCCGCAAGACCACCTCCGACACCAATTCTGCTAGAGCATGTAGGGATGCTGCCATACAGGTAGGTGCGTGGTATATCAGCAGCAGCCCCAATCTGTCTCCGGCCAAATCGAACACGAGGTGGACCCCCTCCATGCCCAAGATGGTCTTCACAGGATACCACCTCATGAACCAAGTGTCCTTAAAAACAACAGCTACACCGCCTCCCTGTCCCTCTGCCCTGGGCTGGTGCTGTACACAGTACCCGGTTGGAACAAGGTTAGCCAATATTGGCCCTGATTCATTGTCCAGCCAGGTCTCTGTAATACACACGAGGTTGGCTGGTTGATCCAGAATCAACTCTCGGATCGTCATTGATTTATTACCAACCGACCTCGCATTCAACAGCAACAGACCCAGATCAGGAGCTCCCCTGATCCCGGTCCCTGCATTATCTGCCTGGGGGCCTATACAGGGGACAGGAATTAAATATCTGTCCCTCCTTACCATTGTCCTTTGCTTCCCAGACAGACCATACTTATATTGGCCGATCACGACCCCAATGGCTGCGGACTCCCTCCTTCCTGGTGGTCGTCCCGCTGGACCCCTGAAGACAAACCCTCCCTCCCCCTTCCTATATCCCCTCTCCCATATGTCCTTTGGGCTTTACTGCCCTGGGTTTTACCCCCCTCCCACCGGCAGTCTCTTCCAAGGGAGGGAGGAGTCTCTGACCCCGCCCCCACCCCTCCTGCAGTGGAGGGGGGAACCACAACCTGGCTCGGAGGTTCAGCTCCCTCCCTTGTCAGGGCAAGCCTACCTGGCTCCCAGCCCCCAATGGTAAGTCCTGGGGGGGTCCGAATTCCAGCGGTGGTGCTGTCTCTCCAGCTGCAGGAGGTGGTGGCCATGTCCTGCGGCAGCACCGAGTCGCCCTGGGCTTTACCCTCCTCCCGCTGGAAGTCTCGAAAACATTGCTGATATCTTTTTTAAAAGTAGAAAGCATTTTAAAGAAAGGAAAAAAAACAACAACCCCATGTTTTGTGTCCTTTAGGTAATTAAGAAGCAGCAAGAGTACCTAGGAAATACACCACTTTTCCCACTTTGACGTGTGTTGCTTCCTAATTTGAAGTGTATTTTTTAAACCACTGAAATATATTACCAAAGTTTTGCTCCAATGTTGTTACTAGTTGTCTGTGTTAGCATGCTAAGCCTGAATGAGGGACAGGTCTCTGTTTATGGTACCCATAAATACCTAATAAAGCTAAGGGTCTCGTTCCATTTTTTGAACTGTTTTTCAAAATTAATCCATAAAAACTCACAAATATTTAAGTACTAGGGCTGATAAAACACATAACTGCACTTTGAGAACAGTCAGGGACTGAGAGTTAGGTCACTCAGAGTTAAGGGTAAAATGACATCTTTGGATGAAAATAAATGGACGATAGCCTGCAGGAGTCTTGTGTTTGGTCTTGGTGGCACCCACTTAGGGGGTTTCACATGGCAAACCCAATACATGGGTAGATGCTGTGCTCTGCCAACCCTCATGACTCCCTCATGACTCTCCGCCGTGAAGCATTCTGGACCCAGGAAGCTCCCCCTTCTGTTTGCTTCCTGTTTTTTTCTCTCCACTTTTTGGAGTGTTGTGTTCGAGTGCTCTAAAGTTAATTTAAACAGTAGAAGCCCCAGGGAGAGTGAGTGAAGTATAGTGAAGGCTCACTACCATAAGTGAAGGCTCCATGGCGCACAAGAGCACACATCTCACAACTACCTAATAAATGGGCAGTGAACATGGGTTGAACACTCTCCTGGTGTGGGCTATTGTCTTTTTTTTTTTTTTTTACAAAATAATCTTTGTGTTGGAGAGGTCTCCAAGCAATGGTTAATCTGACATCCATGTATACTGCAATATCTAAGCACAGTAAGGAGAGTTTAGGACAAAATTATATCGTAAACTCGGAAATTCTTGTCTCCTGTGAGCTTATGTCAAACTAATTTAACAGAGGGTTTTGTGATTTGGTATACTAGAAATCCATTTTGACAGGACCATCGGATAAGATCACATCATCTAAGCAATAGGGAAAGCTAAGAGCATTATATTTCTGCAACTGTTATTTCCACATAACTTATCCTCTCTTTGCTAACTTTTCTTTTCATTTTTCTGTTACCCTTTTCTACTACTAGTCAATTTGTGTAGATCATCTCTGAAAAGCTAAACATAAGCTCTTTCAGTTATTTGAATAGCTGCCCAACTAAGTAGCTTCGCTTCTTTGGAAATCCACTGAAGTAGTAATTGGGAAAGTTAGAATCAAGGAAAATTTAAACCCTCTCTGTTAAAAATAGTTTGACTTAAGTTCACAGGAGTCAAGAATTTCTGAGTTAAGGAGAAACTTTTATCCTAAACTCTCCTTACTGTGCTTAGATATTGTGCAGTATACATGGTATGTCAGATTAACCACTGCTTGGAGACCTCTCCAACACAAAGATCTTATAAACAACACGATAGCCCATGTCAGGAGGGTGTTCAACACATGTTCACTGTCCATTCTCTTCTGCCCCCTAATTGTCATGTACAGTGGTTATGTAGGTTCATGATAAAATTATGATTTCATCCAGAAATATACGAGACAGAAAGAAAACATCATAGAATTAAGATCAAAATATCACATGAAATCAGCATTGTAATCACCAGTGCTGGAGTCAAATTTTGCATGATGGTTTTTTGTGCCTGCACTACTCACAAAAACAGGCAAGACACAAGTATGGGATAAAGGCACTGACCGTAACTTTATTGTATGATACCACAATGTTGAGCATAAACCTGTGTGCACAGCGGAGAAGAACCATACCGTATAAAGCAGGAAGGAGGCCGGGCTACTGCCGGCCCGCCTACTCGGGTGCCTCGATCCATTGAGGTCACCCTCCTCTTGGGCAGGGTAGCGACCCATTCCAGCTGTCCCGAGCCTGGACCGGGGCACCCGCCCTTAAGATACCCCTGCTACCCAAGCGGTGATGGGGCACAGCCGCACCCTCTTAGCTCATAGGGAGCCTCACCGCAGCATGATTCCTAAACTGCTAACTGCCACAAGTTGTGATATAAAATGAAACACAGCACAAAGAACGTAAAATAGGCCCAAATCATAACTGCTGCAGAGAAGGCAAAACCCCCATCTGCTCCAAAAGCCAATTAAGCCAATGGGAAAATTCCTCCTCGATCCAGAAAATAGCGACCAGCAAAAGCCCACAGCAGTTGGAATGACTAATTTACAGAGAAAATACTTAAAAACCCATAATATGCATGTGGCCCAAATGGGAAGCGAGGAGGAGGCAGAAGCCGGTGCAGATATTTACCTGCCCGGCTCCCTGCCCACCAGGTGCCTCTCCTCCTTCCCCATTGAGCCAGAGGACTGTGCCTCTGTAACAGGGGAGGGGTGAGAGAAGCTCCCTGCCCCTTCCCTACTAAATATGTCAGCTTCAGGGCAGGCTAGCACAAATCCCTCCCCTGCCCTCCCTGCTGAGAGCAGGGGGAGGTGTTCTTTTCCTTGATTCTAATTTTCCCAGTTACTACTCCAGTGAATTTCCAAAGAAAATAAGCTACTTAGTTGGACAGAAATTCAAATTATTGAATATTAGCCTTTGTTTGGGTAAAGTATCTGCCTCTGATCTTTCTAGACTAAGTAAATTATTTTCAAAAATAATTCAGTGTTTTTAACTTTCATCATCACCGTAAAAACATACATGAATTTGAATTGTGCACACATATACACAAAGTCAATCAGTGTTTTCTCACTAAATGTCGCCAAGACAAAGTGTATATCTGAGGCAGACAGTTCTTGGGATTGGAAAAATGTAATGGGTTAAAAGAAGGACATTGATTTGAGTTCTATGTTGCCAAGGTAGAAACTGTCATGATAGCAGATTGGTCTGGAAATGAATGGCAGGTGGGGGAAAAAATTCTACGACATGATTCTTTGGCTGCTTACAGCATTGTTCCCACATAGCATTGACAGAAATCACTTTGAACTGAATGGGGCTTACAGAGATTTTGAGCCTGTTACTGGTGTTAAATAATACTAAAGTGTGTTTTTAATCTGAGTAAGGACAGCCTTTTCTTATTCATCAATCTGAGCCTTAAGGTGACAGTTTTATCCCAGTAAAAACCTTATTGGTTTGAAAAGGAGTATTCCTGACTTAGTGGGATAAAAATTAGGCCTTTTTTGTGTTTTCTGTCATACTGAGGAAAAAATACAGCTTTTTACTACTGTTAGCATTTCAAAGAAGCAACTCAGCTCTAGGAAACTGGATTAATGCAGTCTTGCCGACAACAGATTTTATCCAGCAGAATCTTTATTACTAGTGATGACAGATGAACTAGAAAAAGCATAGCTCGATTCTCAGATGCTAGTTTGATTTTTGTGGTATTGATATGTAGAAAAATTATCCTTAGGTTAAGTTATGTAGTTCTTACTTGAGCGAAAGCACTAATAACCTGAGAATTTTTCTAAGTATGTTTTATAATGAAAAAACTGTTTTGGACTCATTGGAAAACTATAAGCTTTTAACTATAAATTCAGGGCACAGTCATCCACCGATAGAAGTCAATGACAAAACTCCCATTTACGTCAATGGTGGAGGACTGTTCTGACAGTGTTTTTTTCACGGAATCACTTTAAGAACATAGAACCTGCTTATGTCAACATTTTAACACAGATGTTATTGGATATTGGGGCAGTTATACCATTGAGAGCTATGGGATGGTGCCCCCTGGATCCTACCACTGCTGCTATCATCGCTGCTGCAGTTGCCTGCTGGTGTTGCCGGGGGAAATGTCTGGCTGAAAGTGGAGCAGCAACATGGGTCCGCACGTCAGACGGGCAGCTTCTCTGCTTTGGGTTTCGCTCTTTCAGCAACACTCCGGGATGTTCCAGAGCTCTGCCAGCAGGCCTGCCCCTGAACAGGCATAGCCTGCTCTTCTTCAAAACCTGGCAGTTCACCTTTAGTTGGCGGGTCATCCAGGAGTGAAGCAGGCTGACGACCCGCTCGTTTAAAAGGAGCCTCTGTAAAATCCATCCTGGCAACACGATAGAGGAATGCCCATTTGTAAATAGACATCAGGAGTTTAAAGCACCTTAAACAATTCCTGTGAGATCTTCTACAAATCTATATTGAAGACCTGCTCCTGGAGCCTCGGTTTGTGATCAGTAACCCCCTGCTATTTGGGGATTCCTCCATCATGCCTTAAGTTGGCGGGCAATTGGGCCTTTGCTAGACTGGGGCCTTCACTCCTTCCAAATATACATCTAAGTACTTTCCTCCTCACCTTTTCAAAAGTGTCTGAAGACTGTTTTATTCTCCTCCCTCCAAGTGATCTAATGCTTGAACAACTTTTTACTGAACCTTGAATGATGATTGAATTGGTTGGGATATCTTCTAGACTCATTTAGTGTAGTGGAAAAAGAATGCAGGCAGAACTAAAGTTTTTCCAAAGGATTTATATTCAATCTTTCTGCTGCAGTGTGAAAATGTAAATGGTTGCTTTGCAAGTAGCTTTGTGTGGTTCTATAGTGTTTCTGATAAAGGAAAACTGCTGCTCTTTTTTGTTGTGATAGCCCTGTTCAATTTCAACCCATCTCCCTGAGTGATATGATACTTAAGAAAACGTTTTGCTGAACTTTGAATGTTTAAATTTGGGGGATATTTTCTGGGCTCACTGAATGCAATGGAAAAATTGCAGTCAGAATTGAAAAGTTTTTCCAAAGGATTTTCTTGCTGACTTAGGGCACTTTTAGACAAGCGGGTCTTCGTGGCACGCCCCGCTGGCATGATTTTTCAAAACACAAGACGGAAGTATGGGATCACGCGCATTGAACGCGATCATGCATTGTTTGCCGACCACAAATTAAATACCTCACAATCGAGGTATTTAATTTGTGGTCGACAAACAGTGCGTGACCGCCTTCAAAGCGCGTGATCCTATACTTCCATCTCGTGTAATCCTGCCACATGGGATTTTAAAAAATCATGCCAGTGGGTCACGCCATGGCGACCTGCTCGTCTAAAAGTGACCTTCTGTTCAATCTTTCTGCTGCAGTGGAAAACTTCAAAATACTTCCTTTTCACAGAGTCTTGTATAGCTTTATGGTGTTTCTGAAAGGAGGAGATAGTGCTTCTTTTTTTGTTGTTGTGTTTGTTGTTGTGATAGCCCTGTTGATTTGATGTTATTGGGAATCTTGGGATTTTCAGGATTTTTTCACTGTTTTTCTTGTTCCTTGAGCTTGGAGCTAAAGGACACTGAGGCTGCTTTTAAACGAGGTGTTTAGAAGCGCCTTCTGAACCCTGCATTCAGAGAAAAGCCACAGGATACGCCTCTTCAAAGCCCCGCATTTCCAGGTGCCGCCACTGCCAACAACAAGTATGTCACTTCTGGCAGCACGGGGAGCGTGTAAACACGCCCTGCGCGGCTTTTCTCTGAATGCGGGGCTTAGGAGGCGCTTCTAAGCGCCCAGTTTAAAAGCGGCCAGAGAGCGTTATGTAAACGCTTAATAATGTGCCCAGAATCATCATTGGAATGAAGGACCTAGTATAGCTATTGGAAACAATTGAGGCAATGCTAATAATGGGATTAGCAAATGCTAATAGGCTTTAATGGCTGCAACACAATTCAGTGAAGCTGCATCTTTTTTTTTGGGGGGGGAAGGGTGTGGAATGATGAGGAAGGTACCAGGAGATGACTGGAATGACATGGAGGATGCTTTGGGGACTGGGTGCAATAGCAAGGGACTGGGTAGAATGATAGGAATGCTGTCCATGGTCTCCTTGTCTTATCACTTATAATTTCACTCAGAACATTGTCCTTCTAGCTGCTTTCCATGGCATTCCCCACTCCCTGGTGGCCTTTCCCTTCCCCACCAACATAAAAGTCCACCAGCCACCACTGTTGGATATGAATCCAAATGCAGTTCTCCAGAAACTGTCCTGTTGCTGACCTCTCCTTTGACCTTTGTTCCCTGTCTGACCATCACCTCACTTCCTTCAACCTCTCCCACCAACCCCCATCTTCCTCCCCAGCGCCATGCCCCTTCTGTGATCTGCAGGCTATTACCCCTTTAGACTTGGCTTCCTCCCTCTCCCCCCTCCTCCCTCCTGTATTCTCCTCCTCTTCCCCTGACACTGCCATCTCTTCCCTCAATGCCTCTCTCGCCATGACCCTTGACTCCCTTGCCCCCCTTTTCTCCTGCCTTTTCGACCCCAAAAGCCCCGTCCCTGGCTCACCCCTACTATCCGCTACCTGCGCTCCTGCACCCGGGCTGCTGAACACCTCTGGCGCAAATCCTGCTCCCACCCTGACTTCCTCCACTTTAAATTCTCCCTGTCCTCCCGCTCTTCCGCTATCTCCCTGGTGAGACAACACTACTATGCCTCCCAGATTGAATCCTACTCCTGTGACCCTTGCCGCCTCTTCTCCACCTTTGACTCCCTTCTCAAGCCCCCCTGCCCCCTCTTCCCTCTTCCCTTTCTGATCAGGATCTCGCGTCATTCTTCACCTCAAAGATTGACAAGATCCGCCAGGACATTGCCTCCCACCCATCTCTCCCCATCCGTCTCTCTCCACTCTCCTCTCCTCCTTCCCTCCTGCCTCCCTTGAGGAAATCTCCTCCCTGCTCTCTTCTTTCAACCCCTCCACCTGCCCTCTCGACCCAATCCCCTCCCGCCTCCTAACCTCCATTGCTCCCACTGTTGCCCCCCCTCTACATGTCCTTAATCTCTCCCTCTCCACTGGCTCCTTCCCTTCCACCTTCAAGTATGACACTGTCTCTCCCCTCCTCAAAAAGTCCACCCTCGACCCCTCTAGTTACTGGCCGGTCTCCCTCCTACCCTTCACCTCTAAGCTTCTGGAATGTGTTGTCTACTCCTCCTGTCTGAAACTCCTCTCTGTCAACTCCTCCCTGGACCCTCTCCAATCTGGCTTCCACCCCCTTCACTCCACTGAAACTGCCCATGCTAAGATTACCAATGATCTGCTTGTTGCTAAATCTAAGTGCCTCTACTCCATTCTTGTCCTCCTTGACCTCTCCACTGCCTTTGACACTGTCGACCACTCACTCCTACTCAACTCTCTTCGCTCCCTGGGCTTTTGCGGCTCTGTCCTTGACTGGTTCTCCTCCTACCTCTCTGACCGCTCCTTCAATGTGTCTCTTCCCAATTCCAAATCCTCCTCCCTCCCCCTCTTGGTAGGGGTTCCCCAAGGGTCTGTCCTGGGCCCTCTCCTCTTCTCTATCTACACCCTGTCCTTGGGCAAACTCATTGCCTCCCATGGCTTCCAATATCACCTTTACGCTGATGACACTCAACGCTATCTCTCCACCTCCTCTCTTTCCCCTTTTGTCCAAGTTCACCTCATCAACTGTCTTTCTGATGTCTCCGCCTGAATGTCCCAATGCCAACTCAAGCTCAACATGGTTAAGACTGAACTCCTTATCTTTCCTCCCTTCCCTTCCTCCCCCTCTTCTCTATCCATCCTTATTGATGGTGTCACCATCCGTCCTGTTCCCCAAGTCCATAGCTTGGGATTCGTCTTCAATACTCATCTCTCCTTTAAACCTTACATCGACTCTGTTGCCAAGTCCTGTCATTTTGCCCTCTCCTCAGCCAAAATTCTTGTTCATGCTATGGTCATCTCTCACCTTGACTACTGCAACCTCCTCCTTGCTGGCCTCTCCCGCTCTCATCTGTCCCCCCTTATCTCCATCCAAAACTCGGCTGCTAGGGTCATCCACTCGGTCTGTCGCTTCGACCATGTGCAGCCTCTCCTCACTTCACTGGCTCCCCCTCCCCCAACGCATCGGTCACAAACTCCTGGTATTTACTTACAAAGCCCTTCACAGCCTGGCTCCCCCTTACCTCTCAGCCCTTATCTCCTTGCACACTCCTGCACGCACTCTCTGCTCCTCCTCTGCCCCCTCCCTCGCTCTCCCTCGTCTCCCCTGCTCCCCTAACCACCTTGGTCCCTTCTCCCTCACTGCCCCCCATGCCTGGAACTCCCTCCTTGCCCACATCCGCCTTGCCCCTTCCCTCCTCTCCTTCAAATCCCTCCTCAAAACCCACCTCTTTCTTGCCGCCTTTCCCGACACTTGCTAGAACTTTTCTCTCAACATTTACTGTCTGCCCTCCCTCTGACTGCAACCAAGTCAAGCACGTGCACTTGAGACTTGGCATCCACTTGAATGTTTTTGTCCTTTGTCTCTCCCTATGTCCCCTCTCCTTGTCTCCCCACTCCGAGTCTTTTAGATTGTAAGCCATAGGCAGGGACTTCGTCCATCTCATTGTTCTGTAAAGTGCCAGGTACACAGCTGGTGCTATACAAGTGCTTATAATAATAATTGCATTTGTATTTTAGAATAAAATAGGGATGCTCTTTAGTCTGCATCCTAAACATTTTAGTCCCTCTTTCCAGATAAAACCAATGACTTGTGTGTTCTCCTTTGATACCTTAGCCATACTTGAAGGGCACAGGCATTTTTCTGTAGCTACAATTTGTGGGCTCAGACTCTCAAAATATTCTATTTATGGAAAGAGATACATAGTATTAAAATCTGCATTTCTTTGCTGTGTGTGAAAACAAAATGGGACTTCCAGAATTACAGATAAGAACTGATGTAAAAACAAGTCACATTTGGAAGTTCTTTTATATACCCTTGAATCAAATCAGAATTATGAATGATTATCTACAGAGAGCAATGCAGCAAATTTTTCACAAATTATGATACAAAATCTATAGATTTAAAAGAACTGAGATAGAACCATTATAAAGAACTTGAACTGCTTAACAGATAGATATAAATATGCCACATAAAAGTAGACATTTCAATAATAAAGAAGTAATGAACTAGAACCAAACTGAGGACTAGCATTTGTGATCACTACTTTGGGGGAGAATGACAGTGATAGCAACAAGGAGTAAAACGTATTCGGCCTGAGAGAGAGGGAATATCCACTAGAGCACAAAGGAGAGAAGATTGGTGTGCACATTTTGTTGTCTTGCTGGGCTTGGAAGGAAGCCAACAAATCTTTGTCAATAGGTTGTTTTAGAAGGAAGATTTTTTCCTCATTTGATGGGAAGCATAATTGAATTATAATTGCTCATTTGTATGGGAGAGCAGAGTATTAACAAGCTGACCCTTACCATGAAATATGCCACATCTTTAATTGGTAAACTCAATACTAAAGACTTCGGAACCAATGTTCCTATCACTTCTGCTGTTTTAGGTGAGAAATAAACACACTAAAGAAAATGTGCTGGATCCTTTGCTACATAAGCAAGGAATTTAAGTGCTTTTAATACCCTTCTAATCCTAGGACCAACTATGTTTAAGGGTGTTTTCAAATGAAACAATAGCTTTCTGGAGTGTTTTTAAATTAGATGATAGCTCACTGGAGTCCGTGTAGCCCCCATGTTCAGTCCGTGTAGCCCACACTCACATGTTCTAGTGTATAGAACCAGCTCCAGAGATAGCTCACTGGAGTCCGTGTAGCCCACGTGTTCAGTCTGTGTAGCCCCCACGTAGCCCCCCCACTCACATGTTCTAGTGTATAGAGCTAATCAACGGGCAGCCCCCACTTGTAGGTTTAGCAAAAAAAACCTAATATATCTGCAGGCGCCACACTCCACCCACCCCCTTCCCAGTATCCTTGCCCCTGTCATGACGCTCATCCGCAGCGAATGATGGGAAGAAAAAGCCACGCCAGCTGTTTCTTCTGGACTATTCTCACCCAAGGAGGTTCATACCTGCCATCACTTTGTGGCTAAAAGTAACCTTTTGCTATGCACAGAATCCTGAGTTTATTAGATATGAATTAGTTGACAATTTAGCCAATCACAGTACAAACATCTCTTACTGGCAGCTAGTCTACAACTGTGAAGATGGAGCATATGATGCAAAAGAGATGATGTTCCCCGGGCTGTTAATGAACTGAAGATGTCTCATTAAGCTCAAGGGAATATAGACTCTAGCATATCTTACTAATGGCTATTTATTACTAATTACTATTTAGATAATGAAATCAACACCCAGGTACATGTGGACATAACCTTTTGCTGTGCACACAATGCTGAGTTTATGGAGTAAATCACACATTTTATTGGGTACCTATAGTGAACACTGATGGAGAAAGTAAGCATTCAAAGCAAAGCAATCAGTTTTCGCATGTTGTCACCACCCAGTTTCTGGCTCACAGCAATGTATGGGCAGCAGGGCTGATGCAAGGATTTTTGTTGGGGCCTAAATGGTTGGGCTTCTTGCAGTGCCTTGCAGCCCCGTACAGCTGGAGGGGCCAGTGGAAGGACCTTGCAGAGATGCCTATGGGGAGCACAGTACCCCAGCAGGGCTCAGCATCTCCTCTGGGATTTGCAGCCAGTGGATCCCTAGGAGCCCCAACTGCTGAGCTGGACTGGGCCAGTCCCTGAGTGTCCACAGTTGGCTTGTGTGCCCAAGAGAGGAGCTGGGTGCTCACTTGGGTCAGCTCTGTACTAGTGGCAGCCAGAATGGCTTAAGTCTTGCGCTTAGCACATTGGGTTCACTGCTTGGCTCACCCGCACCCCCTGGCCAGGCTGAGGCTATTGCTGCCCTGGGTCTGGCACAGGTTCTCTGGGCTGGAGAGGCGCAGGCCTACTTTCCTCATAGGGTGTGCCACATTCCATGCTTCCTCACACCCCGCTCTTCAGACTGGAAGCAGACCCAGCACGACTGCTGCACACCTGGGACAGTTGGCTACCTGCAGCTCTTAGCCCACCAGAACTATTATGGGCCTCTCACCCTTAGGTACAAGTGTTTCCTGCCCCCAAACCAGCTTTATCGGTATTCCAGACCGCCATTCTCCATGGCCCTCCATTTCTTCCCTCATTTCCCTGCACTCTTGCTTTCCACTCCCAGGCCCCCCAAAGTCTCTTAATGCTATTCCAGACTGCCATTCTCCACAGCCTCCTCCCTTCCCCCCTTCCCTCTCCCAGACCACAAAGCACCTTACTGCTATTCCAGATTGCCATTTTTCACTACTCCTTTCCTTCCCGCACCTTCCCATCTCCAGTCCCCAAAACAGCTTAACTTTGGATTAATCTGTTTTATGTTTAATAATTTTTATTATAAAATATAAGAAGGCATAGGTAGGAGACCTCAAGGTACGTGTGAATTTGATCATGAAAGGCCTAGTATCAACTCACTTGGAAGGTTTCTTGAACATAGCAGGTTTTGAAATCTGTATACAAATGGAGAGAGTGCATACATTATACTTTGAAATAGCTCACCAGAGTCTGAGCAGTAAAGAATCTGCTTAATTATGTTACATCCAATTAACAAGGCTGCTTACTCTAGTAGTTAATTTGGGGTCTCCGTACACTCAAAGGAGGCACTTCTATCCCCAGCTTTCCCCTCAATGTTGGACAAGCTACAGAAACCTTTATGTGCTTCAGTTTTTAAATCTGTAAAAATGGGGACAATGTTTCCCTGGCTCAGAGTGTTACAATTAATTCAGAACTTTGGATAGGAGGTTAGTAGAGCGGTAGTGCTCTAATAGTTAAGGTGTGTTTGCACGCTACATTATAAAGCTCCAACATTCTATTTGTTCTAAAATCAGCATGATCAAAGTTAGGATTGGGGAATTTGTTGTGGAGTATCACTGGGGTAAACAGTTCATGTTGTGGAAGTTTCAGCTGCATTCGTTGGATAAACATTGGGATATTGCACTTTGAAAACTGCACTTTCAAGCCTGATTTTTAATTTAGTCAGACCGTCTCGATCTAGGCAGGTTAGAAGGGTTGAGTGTTGGTAGGGAGGAGGAATTTGCCTTTTAGAAAATTAAAGGAGGCTGCCAGAGGGTGCCTTTGGGATTTTATTTGTAAATCTGATTTGTAGTTTTAAAGTTATGGGGTTGTGAAAAATCCCATGTTAACCTATGGAGAGGGGTGGGGCTGCTTTGAAGAGTAGCGTTGCTCCCCGTCTTTTCTCCTGTCTTTCCCTTCTCTGAGTGGGCCTTGGGGCAATTGTGCCTGGGGGTTTTGGGGTACAGGGGAGGACAACTGCCCTGGTGACCCTAGTTCCCTTCCCCTTGATGCCGCTCCTTGCTGCTGCCTGCTTTGCCCCCGATCACCGCTGTTACCACCACCTAGATCTGCAGGCTGAGAGCCGGGCCAGCACTGGAGTCTGCTCCCTTCCCCCACCCCTGATGCCATTGCTGCTGCCTGTGCCAGCCCCCCCTCAGTAGCAAGCAGGGGGGAGACACAACCACCTCCCACCCATGCTGCTGCTGCTGTCGTGCCACTATCTCTGCTACCGCTACTTTTACTTGCCACTGCCGCCGCCATCAGGATAATTTTTAAAGTGCCCACAGTGTGCAGAAGTGCTTGTGGCAATGCTGCCATGTTCCCTAGTAGTGTGGTATCTTGGGACTACATTTCCCAGGATGCCACACTAATAGGGAACATGACTACTGCTTCACAAATTGCTTGTGTGCACTGTGGGTGCTTTGAAAAGTATCCTGTTGGTGGCGGCTCCTCCTCTTGTATGTTGAGTGCTGGGGGGGGGAGTTGCGTTGCATGTGGGGGTGCAAGGGAGAGAGGGCAGGGGGTGCTTTTGGTGTGGGTGGGCAAGGGAGCGAGGGCAGGGAGGGCAATGGAACTGGGGTGGGGGGCACTTTGGGTATGGGGGACAAGGAAGCTGGTGTGGAGGGAGCTTTGGTTGTGGAAGGGTGAGGGAGGCCAGGGGGCTGCTTTGGGTGTGGGGGCAAGGGAGCTTGGGTGTGGGGGGGCAGGGGAGAAAAGGCAGGGGGTGCTTTGGGTGTGGGGGGGCAAGGGAGTGAGGGCATGGGGGGGGCGTGTTAGCAACTGGATCACATCATTGTAACTCCAAACGTTGCATCAACTGTATCCATCTGAAAGCATTGGCTATTGTGACAAAGAAGCTGGAACAACCTGTTGCAGGACACTTTAACTCAGCAGATCACACCCTCTCTGACTTAGAAATCTTTCCAATAGAAAAACCATTCAACCTGCGGTTGCTAGAAGTCAGAGAAAACTACTGGATTTACGGGCTTGACACCTTCCTAACACCCAGTGGTCTCAACCTAGAGGATAAAAGTGAACTTTAATATTTTCTTGTATTGTTTATAGCATTCTGGCAACCACATATCAGATGTCGCCTACCTGAGAACTCTCTCCATCCTCCGCTTTCTTAAAACTGTCACCTTGGCTTACAGTACCTTATTTAAAAATCAACAGTGTTACTGATGAAGGCAAAAGCCGAAACATCTAACTAAACTATCTTAAACTTATCTTTGCTTTCAGAGTCATTTATTCTTATATTTATTCCAGTAACTGTCTGCATCCCCCGAGGATCCAGAGCTTCCTTGACTGCAGCTCTGTTTAGTTGCTTAACACATCTGTTTTTATTTACACTACTACACATCTACACTAATATCCCACATAAAGATGGCATTCAGGCTCTCAAGAATTTTTTGGATAGCAGAACTTCAAAAGAACCCCCCACGGAAGTTATCATCTCATTAGCCACACTTGTCCTGACCTGCAACAACTTCACTTTCAATAATAAACACTACTTACAAATACAAGTTACAGCTATGGGTACCCGCATGGCTCCATCCTATGCCAATTTATTTATGGGCAACCTTGAATAAACTATCATTGAAGATTCTACCCACAGACCCCCTAGTATGGTACAGATACATCGATGATATCTTTATAATCTGGACAAATGGTAAGGACAGTTTTGAACAATTTAAAAGTTATCTAAACTCTATCCATCCTACTATAAAATTCACATGCAACTGCACCATTGAGAACTCCTACATTCCCTTTTTAGATGTCCTTCTCAACATTTGAGCAAAACAAGACTAACACTGATCTTTATAATAAACCCACTGATGCTCACCTATATTTAAATTGGATTTCTTGTAATCCAAAACACATTAAGAAGAACATCATTTATAGCTTAGCTCTACGTGTTAGACGCATCTGTAACAACAATGTCAATTACCTCCAACGCATCAAAGAACTCAAGGAACGTCTTCTTACCAGAAGCTCTCTCTCCCATATCATAGATTTCAATATCCACCGGGCGTCTACACAAACAAGAGAATCCCTCCTCTACAAGGTGGTGACTAAAACTCATAAACAACACTGCATCCCCTTAGTGGTGGATTTTCATCCTGCATCTCTGAAGTATCACCTGGCAATTTAAAGAAAGCTACCCCCTAGTAGCCAATTCACCACGTCTTGAAAAAGACATCAACCTTCCTCCCTTCGCCATCAACCTTCGCCAGCCTCCTAATCTACGTAAATTACTTGTGAAATCTGAATTAAAATCACTGGTCAACAACCCTGGATCACATCGCTGTGAATCCAAACATTGCATCACATGCACCCATCTCAAAGAAATGACCACTTTCAAAAGCAGCACTACAAGCAGGACCTATAACATCAGGCAAAACATCACCTGCACATCGAACAATATAATTTATGTGATACAATGTATACATAATGGATGTCTTTTGCAATATGTGAGGAAAACCACCATGGACCTCTGTACCTGGTTCAGAAATCACAAGTCAGCCATCGTCACTAAGAAAGTGCAACAGCCTGTTGCTAGACATTTTAATTCAGAAGATCACACACTCACTGACCTATAAATCTTCCCTATATAAAAACCTTCCAACCCCAAACTACTGGACACCAGGGAAAACTTATGGATGTACAGACTTGACACCCTCACGCCCAACGGCCTTAACTTAGAAGATAACATGTGAATTGTGAACCCCTATCTTTTCTTGTATGTGCTACTGCATTCCTTGGCTCACCTTAGAACTCTCTACACCGTCAGAGTTCTAAGAACAGTCAGCTGTGCTATTGTGAGCACAGCAATACACTTTATTCAAAAATCAACTGAGCTACTGATGAGGGCGGAAGCCGAAACGTTCAGCTAATCAATAAAACTCTGTTTATAGTAATTTTCTCTTTATAATTCACTAAATTGAATGCATTAAAATGAATAGGGGGAAGATGTCACTGGTAGTTTTGATGTGGTCTTATGGGAACCTGTGCTGAGGGGAACTTGGATGGTTCAGAACAGCTCCCCCCAACAGAGATTTAATTCTGTTTCACTAGCCTTAATAGTTATGAATAAGGCTGTCTGCTATTACAAGGGGCACAGATACTCCAGGTTCCCCACCCCCCCAGCCAGCTCTGCTTCCTGCACTGTGTGGCCAGCAGGGTTGTGTTAGAGCTGAAACAAGTAGTGAATTTATTACTCATAATTTCCAAAATTTTGGGTAGCCCCCAGAGCAGGGGTGGGGAACCTTTTCCTGCCTGATGGCCACTTTGAAAATTGTACAATTGGGGGCCGTGAAGTTGGGGGTTGGGGTGACTAAAGGGGTGTGCTCAAGAAAAGGAGGGTCTGTGCCATGGATCTGTCCCCCTAGCCTTGTGTGCATGCTTTCCTCTCAGCTCACTTAACCTGAGCTCAGTTTTTCAGTGCTTTGATGTATGAACAGCATTCAAGGGCCAGATCCAGGAACTGGAAAGGGGTCACATAAATTTTTTCAGGGGGCTGCATTTGGTCCCCGGGCCTGAGGTTCCCACCCTACCCTAGAGTTTCTTTGCCAACAGCAGCCTTGGACATGAACTCTTTACGTAGGTTTTACTTTGCCTAGAGCAACCTTGAATGCCCAACATTCTCATTTAGTTTCCAGCAGAGCTACCCAAGCAACTGCTGGTCCCCCAATCTACTTTGGTCACAGAGATGGGCATTGCATATTGAGCCTTGACAGTGACAGAGCCCTTCTGGTGCAGCACAGTAGCTCTGCTTTGGGACAGCTGTGCCTTGGGTCCCATGCTCCGTTGTGTTCTCTATCAGCTAACTTAGTGGGTATTTACACTTACACATAGTTCCCCTCACCCCCCATTTTAAATCCAAAATGTATACCAAGTCCATAATGCCTGTTACTTGGTCTGCAAATGGCAGATTGAGAAGTGCATATTTGATGGGTGTACCTGCTTTGGAGAGTGGTTGTTTCTTCTCCTGGCTGAGGGCATAGCATGTAGGGAGCAATAGTGCAGCACAGACTGAGTGTTCCCCTTCTGGATCTGAGTGCTGGGTGGTTATTCGAACCTCTTGCTCTCATTCATGCTCTCATACGTTGGTGTTGTTCCACCTTGGGCAAAAAATCCCTCCCCATTTTCTAAACAACATAGGGACCTGGTCTGAAACATGGCCCCAAGTAACATGTGGCTGTCTGATTCCTTTATCTTTCTGTTCTTGAACTGTTGTTTTTATAACTTGACATTTTATGTGTGGAACATATTGACTTGGAGAATATGTTGCCAAATCTTAGTCCATTGAAGTCAGTGATGCTCTCACTGGTTGCTAAAAGGCCAGGAGTTAGCCCATAGACAGAAATTGGCATAGTAGCATTCTGTGCCGATCATCAATCTAGAAATAGCCACAAGAGCTGGATAGGAGATCAGACCAGAAGTGTAACAGTCAAGAGGATGACTAATGGTTATAAGATTTATACAGCATCTTTTCTTTGCTTGCCCAAAAGCATCTCACAAATATTAATTAAAATTCTCAAAACCTCTGTGAGGCAGTGAAATAGAATTGTGACTATGCATATCTTGAGTCCTCCTGGGTTGCTAAACAACAGACTTCTTCCATCTCAGTGATCCAACAGACTTCAGACATGATAGTGATATGGATTAATCCGCTTTAATGTGGATTAATCCTGGTGCCACCATCACGCTTGAAAGCGGCTGCCAGATGTTACCATGGTTTAGCTCCCGACCGTGGTGGAGCTTAGCTTGGACTATGACTCGGGGAAATCCCTAAGTCACAGCCCAGGCTAAGCTCCACCACAGTTGGGAGCCAGCTGCCGGACCCAGAGTAAAGTGGGTTATCAGACACCATAGCCTGCTTTATTTACCACAGTGTGGAGTGGTGGCAGGGGATGGGCGCCATGTCAGCTGTCATTGGCCACCATGGCTGCCCATCAGCCGGGGGGTGGGACACTGCATGCAGTGTGGGGGTGAGGATGTGTGGACGCACATCCCGGTATCTCCCCACCCCCTCCCTGACCTGGCTGCTGTAATGTTTGTTTGGCAGCCGGGTCAAGTCCCGGCCAGAATGATGACTCCCAACATGGCTGGAGTAGTATGTGGCCGTGGCAGCAGCCGTCACATATGAAAGCACCCTCCATCTCGCATCCATTAAAATAATTCAAATAATTTGATTTTGATTTAGTTTCTCTATTCAATTAAATTTAAATCTCAAATATTTCATTTAAAACTAGTTTAAACTGAAAACTGTTACATTCACTATTTACTGTAGTGGCACCCAATAAAAAGTCAAGCATGTCCTTGGATACCTCACATTTATTCTTTTAAATACAGGGGGGGAAATGATATCTCAGACATCATTTTGGTAACTGTTGCCAAACTCTGACTTTCTTAGGATAATGACGCACATTGAAGAATTAAGGAAAGATATGATTAGAATTATTCTCCCTGAAACTGAATATAAGTAATTGGATTATGGTTGTATGGATTACATTCCTCTTTAAAAAATTTCCAAGTTAAATGGTACAGTGTGTGTTGCTTTTGTACTTTTCATTTTGTAAACCTTGTTGGAATAGTAACATTATTATGGGATTAAGAAACAAAGCACATTTCAGCAAATTACATTTAGGCATTTCTATTTACCTAATAGAAAATTAAATCTCAAATAGCCAGCACCTTGCTTGGCAATAAGATTTTAGCACAGCAGCAGTGATGGGTAATAGAGTAATTAAAAATCCTCAAAGCATCATCACCTGAATATTTATTAGTGACTAATAAAAATCTGAAGAAGGAAAAAAAAAGATTTGGCAGTGCTTATAATGAAAATACTTTTGTAACATGGTCACACTCTGAACCTCTGATTATTCCAGGCACAAAAATGGGGCTGGAACATCAAGACAGATTTAAAGCTAGAGAAGTCCAGAAATTTAAGTTCACCTTTCCTCAGCAACCTTAGATCTGTTCTTACACTCCTATGGTTTATGATGGCACATAAAGTCATTACAGCAAAAGGGAGGTACTTAAGGAAGCATTTTAAACAGAGGTCAAATATCTAAATTAATTTTTTAAATGATTGGTTCCCCCCTTTCCTAATCTCCTAATCATTCTGTAAGGTTATGAACTCGTGTAAATTACTGTTTGATGAATAATGTGGAATCTCGTATAAATGACCCAAAAGGGCAATTGCTTACTTGGGAGACTTGCACAGCTTAGTGAGCACTTAGCCAAGTTTTTCATTTCTACCTAGCGGGGAACTTCTAGGAATATATACAGAATATGAGGAAAGCTGGTATTAGACTCGTGGGGCCCTGCAACGGGGCCATGCCTTAGCCTGTGCCTCGTCCCACCAAAACACTAGGGCTTTTACACAGAAACTAAACACAGCACTTCCGAGATTCTATTATCAAGGTATGACCTAGCTTAGGCTAGTGAAGCCGTAAGCAATTGCTCAGCTTGCTGCTCCCTGAAACTAACAAGTCAGAAAGAGATTCACTTTGATACACAGGCTGGCATTCTTCCTGCAATTTGCTTCATTTTTCTGTACAGTTTTTTCATCACAGAAATAACAAGCATGAATTGAATTATCCTCCTTTAAATAAAGTGTGTCCCGAGACTTATCACTCATTCCTCCCTGTGGTACACATAACTCCACATTTACATAAATTGTGCACAGGAAGGAAACAAGGTTTTCCCCACATTTTTACAGCTAACCAGAATTCTAGCAGATATATGAATTGACCTTTTCCCTTCCTGCATAATGTCGGAGTCAATGGGTTTTTAATGGAGAACTGAAATGAGCAGTGAGAGAGAACAGAATTTCTCCTTTTTTCAGCACATTGGCCGTGTTTGGCATTGATGGCACTGCATCTGTGCCTCTTCACAGAGGGATTCCCAGTAACTGTCGTCCCCTACATGATTAAACCTAGTACAATCAACTTCCCTGGTACACTAGAGCTGATGATCTTTTTACATGTGTGACTACACTTCCAAGAACACCCCCTCATGGGAGTGCTGCAGGACTTTGATAGTGTGGAGTATCTTATGCATGCACGTCTGCTGCCTAAAAGTCACCTCCTATTCTGAGAATAAACAACTTTCTTTCTGGAGCAGGCACATTTCTCCACATTTGTGAGTAGTAATCGGAATTCCATTCTGAGGGTGATTTCAGACGTGGTTAAATTCACCACAGTGTATCTCACCCCGGTGTGAACAGAGTCACCGCGGGGCTGTGGTGAGACGTACGGCCCCAACAGATGTGATGGGGGTGGCACCACCACCCGGGGCCAACCGGAGAGAACACGGGCCAGGGGAACCCAACGGAAGTGACGCAGTGGTGAGAACCGCGGTTGGAGCCCCACAATGCAACGGGTCACACAGACGCAAACATGGCCACTGGAGGGCAAACGAAGTCACAGAAGGCCGTGTGCACTGCCCAGGGAAGGGAAACCCAAAGGGAGGGGTCGGAGGGAGAGGCAGCGCAAGCAGCGCTTCCAAATAGTGGCCGAATGAAAGGTGCGCGCACTTCAAACTGAAAACTGCACACACACAAATGAAGCAACACACCCACACAACAAAGGGGAGCGGAGCAAGGGGGCAGAGGGAGGCACACAGCAGAGGTGGACAGGAAACCCCCCGACCTCACTGACGCACGGGAGGAGGGGGGGCCCGGAGGGGACAGCACGGACAGACCAGCAGCAGGGGGAGGGGGCAGGGGCCCAGTGGCAAAGGGGAACCCAAGCAGACCAAGCAGTAAGGAGGCAGCACCAGGCACAGTGAAGTACACCAGGCATTTATTGAGGGCACAAGTGGCAACGGCCCGGCTAAAAGGCATACAGCATGGGAGCGTGAGGATAAATGAGTAGGGGCAGCTGCAAGGGGTGTGTGAGGCTCAGTCCAGGAGTGGAGGACCAAGCACAACCTAATGCCACATAACAAGCGTCCAGAGCATAAGCACACAGTGCAGGAGGGGAGGCACTGGACAAAGGCACGGAAACACCAACCTCCCCCTCCACCAGCACAGGTGGGGGAGGGCAATGGGGCAACCCAGACACACTCCCCAAGGCAAACAGGGGGCAGATGGAAGGCAGGTCCATGGTCAAGGGACACCAAGGCGAGGGAGCAGGCCCTGCCCCATGGAACAGGGGCCACCAGTCCAGGGACAGGAGAGCAGGGCGCAAGGGTGGGGGAGGCAGCTCACGGAGATGGAGGGCCGACGGCGACACATCCGCAGGATGCTACACGAAGGGTCCCTGAGTGGCGCCCGCAGATCCAAGACACTAGGGCGACGGGCGGCCGGAGACGGGTTACAGGGTGTCCATCAGTCCCAAGGAGGTGTAAGGCGATGGGGACCGGGGGGCAGAGGTTGGGCACGGCGAGGGAAGGGCCGGAAACAAAGCGGCCCACAGGGTTTAGGGCAAGCCCCCTCAGGGGGCCAAGACAGTACAGCACCGGGGGCCCCAACGCAAGGGCGAGGCATAGAGCCTGAAGATAGGGAAGCCCCGCAGAGGAAGAGGAGTCGGGGCGAGCTGACAGCCACGCCGCCAGCTGACCTAGGGGGCGTGGCTTCAGTGCCGCGACGCTCAGCGCGGCTCCGGGAATGCGGGGGCGGGGCCCCCCCTACATAATGGAGGCAGAGAGAACACAACGCTGCCGGAGAACAGCAGCGCTGTGAGACTGGCCCCGTGCGATTTTTGAAGGAGACAGAGCGAGGAGTGAATTGGAGAGAAAGGAGAGTGACTGGGAGAGAGTGTGTGAGGTCGAGGCGAGAGTGAGAGAGCGAGGTGAGTGCGAGCGAGGTGTTGGGTGGGTGGTGTGAGCGGGTGTGTGGGTGCACTTCCCTGCCTGAATATAGGTCTGGGCCCCCTCCCCCCTTGTGTAGCGTGTGAAGGTTTCTTCCTACCCTTTACTTCCTGGTCCTTGTTCCCCTGTCTTCCCCCACTACGACCACACTCCCTCAAACCCCTACCCTGACTAAAGCACGGTGCAAGCGGGGTGAGTGGCGTATACAAGGGAGCCTGAAAGAAGGGGCTCCACTCGAGGTTGCGTTCCTCCACCCCAATGATGAAAGGGCCCTGCTTCTAACGAAGTATTACAGGCCACCCAATATCCTGAGGGGTTGTTTTTCCCAGAATACTCGAGTGGAGTTCAGCG
>QEPC01012329.1:3983643-3996481 GCA_003113815.1 Sphenodon punctatus
AGGGTTTAGGGCAAGCCCCCTCAGGGGGCCAAGACAGTACAGCACCGGGGGCCCCAACACAAGGGCGAGGCATAGAGCCTGAAGATAGGGAAGCCCCGCAGAGGAAGAGGAGTCGGGGCGAGCTGACAGCCACGCCGCCAGCTGACCTAGGGGGCGTGGCTTCAGCGCCGCGACGCTCAGCGCGGCTCCGGGAACGCGGGGGCGGGGCCTGCCCTACATAATGGAGGCAGAGAGAACACAGCGCTGCCGGAGAACAGCAGCGCTGTGAGACTGGCCCCGTGCGATTTTTGAAGGAGACAGAGCGAGGAGTGAATTGGAGAGAAAGGAGAGTGACTGGGAGAGAGTGTGTGAGGTCGAGGCGAGAGTGAGAGAGTGAGGTGAGTGCGAGCGAGGTGTTGGGCGGGTGGTGTGAGCGGGTGCGTGGGTGCACTTCCCTGCCTGAATATCGGTCTGGGCCCCCTCCCCCCTTGTGTAGCGTGTGAAGGTTTCTTCCTACCCTTTACTTCCTGGTCCTTGTTCCCCTGTCTTCCCCCACTACGACCGCACTCCCTCAAGCCCCTACCCTGACTAAAGCATGGTGCAAGCGGGGTGAGTGGCGTATACAAGGGAGCCTGAAAGAAGGGGCTCCACTCGAGGTTGTGTTCCTCCACCCCAATGATGAAAGGGCCCTGCTTCTAACGAAGTATTACAGGCCACCCAATATCCTGAGGGGTTGTTTTTCCCAGAATACGCGAGTGGAGTTCAGCGACTGGCGAGGGTGTCAGAGCGTGGTGAGAGGAGCTTGGAGGTATCCATGGGACCGTTCCCCTAATCCCCTATCCCACCTAACAGGAGGCAGAAGGCGGGGGACAAAGCATCCAGGCCACAGGCAGAAGGAATGCGCTGAGGAGGCACCTGGCTTCCAGAAGAGGCCAGCGCTCCCTAGACACAGCTGCTGGGGCTACCATCGGGTGGAGGGGGCAGTAACGAGAACAGGTGCACATAGCAGGGCCATTGCCACAGACCCCGGCAGAAGCCCCGGGCGGCCATGTGAAAGCAGATGGTAGAAGGCCTCGAAGGAATCTGCACAGCTCATCCTGAGTTGCACATCAGAACGGCTGCACACCTCCGACAGGGCTGCCAGCTCTGGTCCAAAGGGGGGGAGGGGGTATTCCATAATATGCTGCAGGAAGTCAGGGCAGGTGGGACAGCTCGAGCAGATGGTAGTAGGCAGCACTGCGGGAGCGGGGATACCCACGTGCACCCTGCACGCTGATGAAGTAGGACACGGCCACTGCAGGGCATATCCCGGGAAGGCACACACACACAGGGTGGAGGCTGTCTCAGTGGGACTCCACGCCACAAGGCCCCCCAGAGTGGACAGTAGGCATCCCTCAGGGAAGGGGGTGAGCCCCAGCTCCTCACATTGCACGCGGCATTCATCAGCGGTCGCTACATAGCCAAAGCGCAGCATACCAAAGCTCAGGCACCGATAGGCTTCCGGCTGGGTGGGCAAGGAGCGCAGGCAGCGCTGAACGATGGGTGAATGCCACAGATCGCAAAGGGCCATGCTCTCACGGGTGGTCCAGGGCCAGATGGAGTCCCTGGAGCCGCTGAGCGGGACCTTGGGCTGAGATTCAGCCACCATGGTTCAGCTCCTGGAGGGTCTGAGCAGCAGCGGACGTGGGGGCAGCATGGGATGCAGGGCTGGGGGGCTCCACAGGCAGACAGGGGGCTGCCAAGGCCAACAGATAACAGCATGATGGGAACAATGGGGCTGCTATGGAGGGAGGCGACGGGAGTGGGCAGCGCACAGTTGCAGACATGCAAGGCCAACATTCCCACGCATACACACTTGCTAGATGAGATAGGAACTCCAGCAAGAGCACACACAGGGAGAACCACAGCCCAGGGAGCCAATGTCATGGGTCGGGGGGGGAGGCAGAACAGGGCACCCCCAATGATGGCCCCGCAGCCGCTACCAGGGGATCACAGCGGCACCAACGGGAACCCCCTCCCCCTCACCACCGACACTGGCGGATCCCCCATGCATGGGACAGAGCTCCCGGGCCGTCAGCCCTTTAGTCAGGGGCTGTGTGGCCACCTGTGAGCACCCAATGGCCCCTGGGGGTGGGGGTTCGGAGTCATTTTATTAGGCACAGGTGTGTGGTCAGGGGCGGTGGTGAGCACATGTTTCCTCAGTCATGGTCCAAACCACCAGAGCAGCCACACCCGCTGGGATGGATTGCACACAGCTTGGAGCTCGCCTGGCCCTGCTGCAGGCGGTGACGGAGTGGTTCTGGGAGCACGTGGCACTTGTGGGGATCAGCATGGATGAGCTAGACAGGATGCAGGCGGACCAGCAATACATGGCTAGGTTGGGGGCACACACCCATCACGCTACCTGCAGGGCTGGACGACTCCTAGCCCTGGGGATGGGACGGCATCTTGGACTGGCCTACAGCGTGCCAGTGCTATGGGCAAACAATCTACCAGCCGGCAGCAGGGCCCTGCTGTCCAGGGGTGCATGGGAGAGGGCTGCGAGGTACCTAGCACTGCAGCTCACAATGCCCATCCAGAGACGCACATGGGCTGTGCCGAGGGCTTACCAGTGGTGGCAGAGGGTGCTGGCACAGTGGGACGATGCCACCTGGGTCACACACTTCAGAATGGACAGGCGCACCCTCATGCGACTGGTAGAGCAGCTGCGGGAGTGGCTCGAGCCCCTCAGGACCGATATGTGGGACCCCATTCTCATGCCCCAGCAGGTCGCCATCTCTGTGTGGGCCTTGGCCACCCCAGACTCCTGCCGTTCCGTTGCACAGCACTTTGGAGTGGGGCTCACAACCGTGGCGTGTATTGTGCGGAACTTCTGCGAGGTGGTGGAGGGGGTGCTAATGGAGCGTGTAATCCAGCTTGTCGATCAGGCCAACATTATGCAGGGTTTCCTTGATCTGGGCTTCCCCAATTGTCTGGGGGCGATCAATGGCACCCATATAGAGATCATGAGGCCCCTGGATGACGATGAGGCTGAGTACATCAACCGGCATGGATACCACTCGCTACAACTCCAGGGCCTGGTGGATCATAGGGGGTGCTTCACTGACATCTTCACCGGGCACTCAGGTCACAGCCACGATGCTTGCATCCTCACAATCTCCCCATTGTTTGCCTGCATGTACAGGGGGGATGTCGCTGACATGCGTATGACCCGCATCGAGGGGGTGATGATGCCTCCATGCATCATTGGTGACCCGGCCTATCCTCTGAAGCGATGGTTGATGAAGGCATTTCCTGTGGCCGTCACCCCAGCTCAGTAGCGGTACAACACCCGCCTCAGCACCGCTCGCACCGTGGTCGAGAGGTCCTTCAGTGCCCTCAAGCAGCATTGGCGCTGCCTAGCCGTCCGGCTGGAGTGTACAGTGGAGACCTCCTCCCTTGTCATCGGAGCCTGCTGTGTCCTCCACAACATATGCGAGACCGACGGTGCAGCTCTTGACAACCCCCCCACACGCCCCCTGCCCATCCCAGTACCACTGTATGCCGACGTGCCCAACCCCCGCAAGTACCGCTATGCCAAGCGCATCAGGGCAGTGCTGGTACATCACGTTCAGTGCCTGGCCCGTCCCTGAGGCCCTTGTCGCCATGGACCCTCCAAACATAGACCGCTCGGTTCCTGCAGCCACACCGCTCCTGCTGTTGCACTGTGAATGCATGGACTAAAGCTCTTGTACAGAATAAGGTGTGTCAATGCTTTTATAATGTGCTCCCCCATTCCCGCCCTGACCCCCGGTACACCATTGCGCCCGTGTGCCCACCACCAACACTCCTCCCACACCCGGTGTTGTCAGGTGCCCCTTCTGTTGACAGTCCCCTATGCTGCCCTGCCCCTGGTGCCCCTTCCCCTTCCCCTCCCCCTACCAACTGTGATGGCGGTTGCTACTGACCCCCCCTCGTCCGAGGTGGAGGTGCTGTCGGACGCAGGGACCGGGGTCCCAGCACCTGCCCCCTGTCCACTGCCCCCACCCCTGGAAGCCACCTGACCCTCCTGCCCCCCTGTGTCAGCTGTGGCTGTCTCGGGGCCAGGTGGTCTGGCTGATGGCATCTGTGCTGTGGGGGAATGGGTCCCCGGATCCGCAGTCCCATATGCAGTTGGGGTTGCAGGTGCTGGCGGGGCCTGCAGTGCGGCCGGTGGGGGTGGAGGGGGCAAGTGTTTGGGTGCCGGCATGGTCCCCAGAGGGGCTGCTGCCATTATGAAGGCACTCAAGGCCCCAGCTTGTAGGAGGAGGGGCGTGCCCTGCTCTAGCGAGTGGCCGAGTTTACGTGACAGCTCCTCGGACTGCTGGTCCTGCCGGTCCAAGTGGGCCTGGAGTGCCTCCAGTTGTCTGTTCATATCCCGCCTCAGCAGCTGCCTGTCCTTTCTCATCTCGGCCACCAGCACCCTGTCTCTCCCCTCCACCTGCTGTAGTGCTCTTGCCATCCCCTCCTCCAGGCGGTTCTCGGCTGCCAGCATCTCCTCCGTCTACCTCGTGCTGATAGAGATGAGCTCTTGGGCTAGATCTTCCCTCCGCCTGCGCACCTGTGCACAGTGCTCCCTCATCCTCTGTGCGGGTGGTACAGGCGGCCCCCGCCCTCAGCCCTCCCGTGCTTGGCGTGGTTCTGTGGAGCAAGGTAGGGATCAGTCCATACTGTGGGGTGCTGTTCCCTGCTGCCCCACTCCTCTCACAGTGCTCTGGGTGCTCCTTCCCCCCTGTATGGGCACCGGCCGCCTCCTTCGCTGGTCCCTCTGCCCATACCCCATCCCTGCTGTTGGGGCCGTGAGACACTGCCATGGCCCTTCCCCTCCCACTGCCTTGTCACCCCCTCCCATTTGGTTCTGTGTGCGTGCCCTGCCCTTACCTGCTTCCTTGGTGTCTGTTCCCTCAGAGGCTGGCCGGTCGCTGGGGCTGGTGTCTGCTCAGTCTCCTGGTTGGCAGGCCGCAAGTGTCAGAGTGACTGTCTCCTCCTTCCCCTCCACCTCCTCGGAGTCTGCCAGGGCATGTGTGGCCTCTCCAGATGTTGCGCTGGGGGACTGTCGGGTGCATGTGCCCGAGGTGCTTGGCATCTCCTCCCTGGTGTCGGTGGCCGGTGGTGGGGCTTGCGTCAGGACCTCTGGCTGCAAGGGAGGGGGAGGTCATCCTGAACGGGCTGCTTCTCCCGGGTGCCCCCTCCTACCGGGCGCCGGGTGACTATGGAACCCTTGTGGTGGAGCACCCGGCTCAGCGCATCCATGTAGGGGGAAGCACATGTAGCCCGCCCTGAGCGCCGGTTGTTGTCGGATATATCCTTGTACCCCATTTTTAGTTCCTTGATTTTGGTCCGGCACTGCATGGGTGTATGGTCGCATCTGGCCTCCCCCAGCTCCGTGGCTATCTGGGCGAACACCTGCTCATTCCGGGCATTGACTGCAAGCTCCGCCTGCATCTCAGGTGTTGCCCAGATAGCAATAAGGTCATGGGTCTCCTGGAGCCCCCACTGACCCCCCCTGTGGTACCGGCACCAGGGTACCGGCCCCTCCTCTACCACCTCCTCCTCCTCCGCCACCTGTCCCTGTCTCCTTCCGGCCTCTGTCTCCTCCGGGGCGCATGCCTCTTGCTGGTCTGTATGGGGGTACAGTGGGGGCTGCCGATTATGCTCATGTCGCCTGTGTTCCCTCCCTCCCTCCTGTGCCCCTCCTGCCCCCTGTTTCAACCCACCCACTCTCAGTTGCGAACCTTACCCTCTTCCGGGGTGGCCCTGTGTGCCGCTGGGCATCCCCCGCTGGGTTGGGTTCCCCTTCCTGCTGCTGCTGCTGCTGCACCTCCTCCTCGCCCTCTCACTCCATCCTTCGCTTCGTTTCCTCCTCCCTCCGCCCCCATCGACTTCTCCGCCACGTTTCCCTACTGCTGCCTGCCCTTTAAATCTCCCTCCGTGCGCTGCTTGTTGTTGGTTGCCTAGCAGCGACGCTTCATGCCGTCACCACAGCCTGTGTTCATTTCCTTCCACCGCGGCTGGGGGTTTCCCTTCAGAAGTTACTTTTCATTCACCCCTGCCGTGGTGAGCATTCACCACACTTCTGGACCTCCTCCTGCCCCGACCTCACGAAATGTGGTTAGGTTCACCCTGGGCCGTGTTTGACTGTGGTGAACATCTGGATGCAAGTGAACAGATGTGCACAGCTCTTTCACCACCCCCCACGTTTGACTAAGGTTGACTGTGGCTCTTGGGCAGTTTAAGTGTGCTCTCACCAGGGTGAGTGCTGCACTGCCTTAATAGTCCTATGTCTTACCTCATTGCACCTGATTCTCAACAGATAATCTCAGATGCTCCTCATAATCCCAATAGCCAGGACAACAGAGAATTAGCATGACAGCCAAATGGAAGCAGGAGCAAACTGTGTGTACATACACGTCTTGTGGCTCTCGGTCATATGAGGATTTTGGTACGCAGTTCTTGTGTTTCTGGAACTTTGGTCAACCCTGGCATATACTGTGCTCCACAAGGAGAGGAAATCACTGTGCTTAATCATCATGTGTGCTCTTAAACTAATGAATGGGTTTCTTCTCCAAGGTCAGTTCAGACACTTTCCCAAGCAGCCAGCCATCCTGAACACAGAAGTTTGCAATGATACAGTTGGTGACTCAGTGACTATGAGACTATTAGTCTTCTGCCACAGGGAACTTATGCTGGGAATTAAACATTTGGTGTGATGACTCCAACTACGATTTGTTTTGTTTTGTTTCACTTACAGCCATATCAGCAAAGGGTTATTTCTCCAAGCAACGACTCCCTTGAAGAACAAAAAGCTATGCAAAGGTGTTGAATCTGATCTTTGCTACTGAGCCAGCTCATCAGGCTGCAGAATAACTTGTCAGCAGTTTCTGACTGGTGAGGACTCCTCAGTGCTTGGTACTTGATGTTGTCAATGGAAAACTATGATAAACGGATAGGTTGTTTTATAGTGTCTGTCTTGCTGTCTTCTCTCCACCTCAGCTCATATATTTATGGGATCCAATGAAGTGTATATTATTTGCTGGAAAATAAAATGTTCTGTGTATGTACAATAAGCTGCCATGAATAGAATTCCTCTTTATTACAGCTCGGCAACTCCTCTCCAGCAACTATAACTTCAATGCAAATGTGTCTCTTTGTGTCTCTCTTAAATAGCCAGAGGGCCAAATGTTGCACTGGAATAAAGCTAGCACAACTCCTTAGCCTCAGAGGAATTATTCTCAGATTTATGTTTGTGTAACTAAGAGCCAAATTTGGCTTCTTCATTTGGTCAAATCGTCATCATGTTGTGTCTTTTTGATATTAATTTCTGCTCTTGCAAAAATGCTTATTATTGGCAAAAGGAAATTGATTAACTACAGCTCCCCAACTGTTAAACTCCGACAACAATTGTTACAATTACAAGCTGTTATTACTTCAGCAGATGCTTCTACTGTTTAGCCCAGAGGGAACTTCGTCATCCTTTCCCTCATCCCCCTTCACCACGCTTTCATGAACAAATGCCAGCATAGCTAAAATCCAGAACCTTGTCATTTGACACCAGATAGAGCACAGTCTATAGCTGGCTTGGGAATATAAGACACTGGAACATTAATCTGCTGAATGCTGCAGGTTTAGAAAGTTTTTCTGTTTGAACACTGTTTGGAAAGATAGTTGTGTTTACACAGACCTAGATTTTAAAATGTAGTTACGTGCATAAGTGATGATGTAGGTAATTGTCTGATAGCAGGCAAAGATTAGTTTTCCAAAGAAAATACAGATGTACTGCTTAGGCTCTATTAATATTCATAAACCTTCCTACTATGATTATATGCAAGGGACCTAAAACCGTTCACTTTTTAATGGAATGCTAGAGTTTTAGAATGTTTCTGGTCAAACAAAGTTGTTAAACATTATTTATCCTCCTTTCTTCCTTCTCTTTCCTCTTCCTGAATAGGTTTTGATACAGCAAACTACCTAGTTGCATGCTTAACGTTAAGTAGTGAAATCTATCAGACTTAAAAATGCATGCTTCATTTTTTCCTGAACTAAGGCCTAAAATATCAAGGAAATGGTGTTCAATATGTTTACAATGATATAAAAATTATAAGAAGGTGGTGGAGAAGATTTGGGAAGCTTATTGTTTACTTATTTATTCAAATTTATATGCTGCCCTTCCCAATGAGACTTGGAGCATCTTACAACATAGAAAAACAGCATATAAAAAAAGCTAAAAATCCCCATAACCCCTTACAATCGTACCCTCAATCCCTGCCCCCACCCCACCCAACCCTATCCATGCCTGCCAAACAGCTGGTCAAACAAAAAGGTCTTATGTTGTTTCCTGAAGATGAGCAGACTTGGGCTTAGATTAATCTCCAAGGATAGAGAGTTCCAAAATTGTGGTGCAGCCACTGAAAATGCCTCTCTGCATCCCTTTGTTGTGGAAACTTCATGAGGAGATGATATATGCAAGAGGGTTCCCCTGGCTGACCTCAGAGGTCATGACAGGACATAAGGGAAGAGGTGAACTTTCAGATGCTTGTGGCCCAAGCTGTTTAGGGGTTTATAGGTCGAAACTAGCACCTTGTATTGTGCTCGGAAAACCATTGGTAGCCAGTGCAGACTCTAGAGCACTGATATAATGTGCTCCCAGTGACCTACCCTCGACAAGAGACAGGCTGCCACATTCTGCACCAATGGCAGCATATGAACAGTCATCAAGGGGAGCACATTGCAGATGACCATGGCCAGGTTTGAATCTGATAAAAAAGGTTGCAGCCTTCTCACCAGATGCAGTTGGTGAAAAGTGCTCCTGGCCACTGCTGCAACCTAGTAATCCAGGCGCAGCAATGGATCAAAGAGCAACCCAAAGCTGAAAACCTGAGGGATCAATAACAGGGGTCCCAATGTCCCCCAGCTCACATGGCCGGTCAACCATCGTCACTTCGGTCTTGTCTGTATTCAGTCTCAATTGGCTCACTCGCATCCAGTTGACAACTGCAGCCAGGCACCTGGTAAGCACTGAGACTGCAGGGCCTGGGTCAGATGAAAAAGTGAGAGTTAGGTATGGAACTTCACTCCAAATCTCCTTATGATCTCACAGAGGGGCCTCAGATATACATTGAACAGGAGTGGGGACAAGATGGAGCCCTGCAGGACCCCATAAGGGAGCTCCCTGGGGGACGATGAGCTATTGCCTCTCACCACTCTCTGGGTTCTCCCATCCAGGAATGATCAGAACCACTCAAAAGCAGTCTGAAGCACCCTTGTCAGGTCCCACAACTGTATCAACACCCCATGATCAACTGTATCAAAGGATGCCAAAAGATCTAATCAACATATAAAGAGGGTAAAATTTCCCGTCAATTTTCAAGCAGCAATCATCAGTCACGGCCACACGCACGGTCTTGGTGCCATGCCCAGGATGAAAATCCAACTGACATGGGTCCAAGAATCCAATAGCTTTGAGATGCACCTGAAGCTATGAGGCAGCCACCATTCAATAACCTTTCCTAAAAAGGGAAGGTTATAGACAGGACAGTAGCTGACTGGAGAGTCAACATCAAATGATTGTTTCTTGAGCAGGATGGAGACAGACAACCACAGTTTTGAGGCCGTCAGGCACCCTGCCCTCCCAAAGGGAGGCATTGACAACTCCTGCCAGCAATGACCACAATGTCTCCCAACTAGCTTTCACCAGCCAGGATGGGTATGGATCTAATTTGCAACTGATTGCTCACACCACTCCAAGCACAGCTTCTGCATTGGTGTGTGAGACCAACTGAAGCTGATCCAAGCAAACCAAGCAAGACCGGGCCTCCCCAACCCCATACTCGGACTCTGCACTCAAAGTAGCAGTGCCCAAGTCAAGTCAAATATTAGCAACTTTATCTGCAAAGTAGGTGGCAAACTTGTCACAGCAGGCAACTAGCAACAGTAAATCCAGATGGAGACAGTCAAGATTTAATAAGCTATTCATCACCTGGAAGAGCTCCCTGGATGGGCCCTTGCAGCAGAGATAGGACAGAGGATTCCGGTTGCAGAAACTGTGAGTGAAGGAGAAGCCGTTGGAAGCAGGGATCCTAGAACCTGGGACCAGGGGAGGCCTAAAAATTATGGTGGTGAATGTGGGCACCCACATCAGCCATTGCGCTGTCTACCTAAAGGGGTGTGCGCAGGGCAGTTTTGCTTGGGAATAGGGGTAGAGGATTGTGCCAAGAAGCACAGAGAGCATGAGCAGAGACTGCACCTGCATGAGTGCCTGGAGGAGGGTCGAGTGGGGTTGGAAGCAGATGAACCCTGAGTAGCACGCTGGGAGGGAGGGTGAGCTACCAACACGGCGGGAGGAGTGCGCCCACAATAAGAGCAGCTCAGAGTGCTATGGACCTGAGTCGAGCTGCAGTTACAGAGTTTCAAGCAGAGAGTATGGTGGGAGGTCCAGGAGACGTGCACCTGAGTGTTGTGCATGCCAAGGACTTTGCCAGACCAGGGGACCAATGCCAGAGGAAAGCTGAAACATCCAAGTTGAGACCAGTGGGGAAACAGGTTCATGCCTGATTGCCTCCCATCTGGGGCATGGCGGGGTCAGCCCAAAACCTAAGTCTGAGCTTGGGGGCTGAGTGCTGGGGAGAGCTTGGAGGAGAGGTCTGCAGAGAGATTTGGGAAATGCAGAAAGCAGCTGCATGGACTTTGGCCAAGAGAACCCAGCCCAGAGGAGGATTGCCTGAGATTGCATTGCATTGCATCTTTAATTTATACCCCGCACTCTCCCAACCAAAGTCGGCTTGAGGCGGCTCACATCAATAATAAATACAATATTAGGGTTTTTTATCCCATGCAGGGGAAACCCAACACCAAATACATCATAATATACAAGAAAATCCTATCCTCCCATTTAACATTTCAATAATAATATCTAACAATATGCCTTACTAACCCATCCCAATACCCACTCTACCAGTATCAAACCATCCTTCCTTCCATCCCCTGCTGCCACCAGGGGTAGTCCTCCCTCTCCACCCCTCTCTCACCGGGGAGAGAGGAAGGCCTCCTCACAACTTTCACCAGTAGAAACCTCACATTGGGCAACCCCACCAGTGACCCCTCCATCCCAACCTCCAGGCCCGACCGATGGGCTTGACCAAAGGGCAGGCCCCTTTGATCATGCCCCTTCGAGCCGTGCCCCCGACATGTGCCTCTGGCAAGACCAGCAGCTGCCCCCAGTGTTATGGGGAGTGGCCCGGAAGGAGCCCTCCGCAGGCCCCACCCCCGTAAGGGGGGGAAAAGAGGGAGCGATGTTCCATGACCCCTGGCTGCCCAACTGCCACACCCTGCCCCCCTTGAAGATGAAGATGAAGGCAGAGCTGAAGGTGTGTGCAGGGCCAGCAAAGTTGTGAGTACTGAGACTTACTGGAGACTGTATATAGAGAAGCTATATAAGGGAAATGGGACATTGGATTGGGAAATAGAGACCTGAGTTGGAAATTTTACTATAAATAAATAAATTTCCCACAGAGTATGACTTTGGGGCCTGGATCTGGCCAATACTTACCCCTGAAGGCCTGTCCCTGCTACAGAGACAGCTAGGATTTAATAGGGTTTCACCACTCAGAAGAGCTTTGCTGGACAGCACTTTGCAGATGCTATAGCACAGCAAAGAAAGCTTTCTTCACTGCTGTCACCTCCATGACATATTCCTTCAAAAATGATCAATCAGTTGGCTTTAGTGAGAGTCAAGTGCCACGTGAGCTCTAACCACCTACCCTTCTGCTTTAACAGCCTCAGATGCTCTGTATGCCCAGGAGACCTGCATTGCTGCAGCGGAGGAAGAGGATGCCTGAGTGCCACTGTATCAGTGACCGTAGTCAATATACTGTACTGCAGACAGACCACCAAGGTCAGTGGGTAAATCTCCCAGATAGATCTGGAATATTATGGGATTGATTAGCCTCCAAGGTCAGACCATCATAACTGGTCCACCACTCCAATGGGGGCAAAGGAGGGTAGGGATCTGGACCCTCAGAAGGTAATGATCTGACCATGACAACAGTGTCATAACAACCCCCAAATAATCAGAAGCCCTGTATCCAGGCCAGTGAATGAAAACATCATAGGCCCATGGTTGTCATGATGGCCACAAATTCCTGCTCTGCCCCTGAAAGCCTGGCCTTGGCATGTATGTTGAGTCACCCAAGACAAATAAGTCTGGGTGACCTCCAATACCAGCTCGGCTAGAGCAGTCAGGGAGTCTGCTGTGCAGCAGGGTGGTTGGTACCCTAGCAGGGGCGGATTGGCCATTGAACCCACCGGGAGGATTCCCGGTGGGCCTGGCTGGGCTGGAGGGCTGGTCCCGCTGTCTTCTTTTTAAAATTTATTTTAAAAAAATATAAACATTGTTGGTCCCGACCCCTGTCAGGTCGGGTGGGGGTAGACCTCACCTGCCTCTCCCTCCTAGGAGCACAGAAGCATCTGAAGCAGCAGCAAGGACACTCGATCGGACTGGGAGATAAGGCTGTTTGTTTGCAAACACAGCTCCTCCTCCCCACGTGCTGATCAGAAGGTTGCTACCTTGTAAAGAAGGTTCTTCAAGATGACTCCTGCACTCTGCACCGGCAGCCACAGGAACAGAGCACTTGTGGAGTCAAGGCAGGGGAGGACGGAGCCTCAGCCGTGGGGCAGCAGGTAGGGCCTGCTTGGGGGTCCCATGGGCCTGCTTGGGGGCAGGGGGGGCTTGGGCCTGCTTGGGGGGGCAGGAGGGTGGTTTTGGTCTCTTTTGGGCTGGGGGCCTGAGGGGGCCTGGCCTGGGGGGGCCTGGGCTGGAGGGCTCCTGGGCTTGGGAGGGGGGCTG
>QEPC01012329.1:4023474-4037206 GCA_003113815.1 Sphenodon punctatus
ATCCTGTAAACAGAATGGAATATCAAAATGTAACAGCTGGAAATGTATTTTCAGGTTAATGTCTTATACCCTTGGAACCCTTTATCCACTCTTTCCTAAAATTGGCAGAAATATTAAGCATATGGAGGGATGTAATATGCAGAAGTTTCATGAACATTGGATGCAAGATAAAGAAGTTGTAGTCATGAATGTGTATGGAGCTTTTCTTAAAAGCACAACATTCAATTGCTTCTGAAATCGGTTTCCTTTATCTAAGCATTCCGAATTTTGGAACACTTGGTGCTCTCCATTGGGGGTACAATCTCCATAAACGTCATCAAAAAATAATAAGAAACAAAATTGTTATGGCCAGAAATATGTTTTGTTTTTTCCTTTTATTTCAAAAACTAAATGTCATTTTCAGTTCCTGATTGCACCGAACTAAAGACTGAACCGATCCCGACTGAACCGAATACCGAATCCGAACTCAACATTCAACCCGAACCACTGAACAGCCAAACATTCAAACCGACAAACCGAACCGAACGGGCGAACCGAACGGATGAAACAAACGCACCCGAACCGAATGGCCGAACCCGAACCACAATCTGTTCGCCCATTCCTATTTGAAACCATGCCCTCTTGATGCAGAGGCAAGCGCTTGCTCTCTAGACCAACCAGCTGCTGTTGTTTCTGGGTCAGGCCTCTGGTGCTCTTCTAGGGTTCTACGACCAATGTGTCCCGACGACAAAAACAAACAACGACGTCCCGAGCCGACTATGCGGTGTCGATTTTTCCCCCCGTTGCTGTTTCAGTGGACCCTCTGCGAGCCAGCAAGAAAATTTTTTGCACCTAAGGGCACCCCTTGTGCAGCTGGGAAATTGAACCCAGGCCCTCTTGGTGCAGAGTGAAGTGCTTTTCCTCTAGACAAACCAGCTGCCCTTGTGTTTGAGCCACGCCTCTGGTCCTCTCGTAATGCACCGTGACCAATGCGTCCCACAGACAACGACGTCCCGTGCAGACCACACAGTGTCGATTTTTCCCCATCGCCATTTCAGTGGACACTCCTTGAGCCAGCAAGAAATTATTTCTGCCTAAGGGCACCCCTTGCATGACCAGGGATTTGAACCCATGCTGTTGATTTGAGCCAGCCACCCTTGCTTTTAGGCCAGGCCTCTGCTCCTGTTGTTGGGCCCTGCGACCAATGTGTCCCAATGACAAAAATGGAAAATGATGTGCTGTGCTGACCATGCAGTGTTGTTTTTTCCCCATCACCATTTCAGTGGACCCTCTGTGAGCTGGCAAGAAATTATTTCTGCCTAGGGGCAACCCTTTTGCCATGGGGGATTTGAGCCCATGCCCTTTTGGTGAAGAGGCAAGTGCTTTTCCTCTAGACCAACCAGCTGCTTTTGTTGCTGATTCAGGCCTCTGGTCCTCTTGTAGGGCCCCAGTTGATTTTTTTCCCTGGTGCTGTTTCAGGGGCCCCTCTGTGAGCTGGCAAGAAATTATTGTGTGCATAAGGGAACCCCTTGCACCACAGGGTATTTGAACCCAGGGCCTCTCAGTATAAAGGTAAGCACCTTGCCTCTAGACCAACTAGCTTCCCTTGTTTTTTGGTCAGGCCTCTGGTCCTCTTGTAGGTCTCTGTGATCAATGCATCCCAACAACAAACATAGATGATGACATCCTGTGCTGACTGTGCAGTGTTGATTTTTTCCCTGTTACCATTTCAGTGGACTCTCTGCGAGCCAGCAAGAAATTTTTGTGTCTAATGGCACCCCTTGCCTGATGAGGGATTTCAACCCACACCCTCTTAGTGCAGAGGCCAGCGCCTTTCCTATAGACCAACCAGCCACTGGGCCTTTTGTAGGGCAATGCGACCAATGTGTCCCGCAGACAACGATGTCCCGCGCAGACCGCACAGTATCGATTTTTTCCCAGTTGATTTTTTCCCCGGCACCATTTCAGTGGACGCTCCACGTGCCGGCAAAAAAAATTTCTGCCTGAGGACACCCCTTGCGTGACCAGGGATTTGAGCCCATGCCATTGATTTGAGCCAGCCACCCTTGCTTTTGGGCCAGGCCTCTGGTCCTGTTGTTGGGCCCTGCGACCAATGCGTCCCAATGACAAAAATGTAAAATGATATGCTGTGTTAACTACACTGTGTTGTTTTTTCCCTGTTGTTGTTTCAGTGGACTGGCAAGAAACTTTTTCTGCCTAGGGGCACCCCTTGTGCCCATGGGGGATTTGAGCTCACAGCCTCTTGGTTCAAAGGCAAGTGCTGTTACTCTAGACCAGCCAAGCACCCTTGCTTCTTATATAGGCCTCTGGTCCTCTTGTAGGTCCCCACGCCCAATGCACCCCAATGACAAAAACAGACGACGTCCCCTGCCGACCGCACAGTGTCAATTTTTTCCCCATTGCCATTTCAGTGGACCCGCCGTGAGCCAGCAAGAATTTTTTTTGTGCAAGATGGCATCCCTTGTGCCATGGGGATTTCAACCCACACCCTTTCCATGCAGATACAAGTACTTTTCCTCTAGACCAACCAGCTGACTTTGCTTTTGCATCAGGCCTCTGCTCCTCTTGTAGGGCACCATGACCAATGCCTCCCAACAAATGGAAAATGATGTCCTGCGCTGACCTTGCAGTGTTGATTTTTTTCCCTGCTGTTGTTTCAGTGGACCTGCCACAAAGTTTTTTTCCATCAAAGGGCACCCCTTGTGTGACTAAGGATTTGAACCCACACCTTTGTGGTGCATAGGCAAGTGCTTTTTCTCTAGACCAACCAGCTGCTGCTGTGTCTGGGTTAGGCCTCTGGTGCTCTTGTAGGGCTCCGCAACCAATGTGTCCCGACGACAAAAACAAACAAAGACGTCCCGTGTCAACCGCGCAGTGTCAGTTTTTCCCCAGTCACTGTTTCAGTGGACCCTCCCTGAGCCAGCAAGAAATTTTTTTGTGCTTAGGGGTAGCCCTTATACAACAAGGGATTTCAACCCATGCCTTCTTGGTGTAGATGTAAGTGTGTTCCCTCTAGACCAAGCAGCAGCCCTTGCGACTGGCTTCTGGCTGAGGTGCTCTTGTAGGGCCCCATTACCAATGCGTCCCACAGACAACGATGTCCCGTGCCAACTGCGCAGTGTCAGTTTTTTCCCAGTTGATTTTTTTCCCCGGCGCTGTTTCAGTGGACCCTCTGTGAGCCGGCAAGAAATTTTTTTGTGCCTAAGGGCAGTCCTTGCACCACAGCTTCTCGGCCAGGCCTCTGGTCCTGTTGTAGGGCCCTGCAACCAATGCGTCCCAATGACAAAAATGGAAAATGATGTCTTGTGCTGACCATACAGTGGTTTTTTTTTTTTTTGGTCATTTCAGTGGACCCTCTGTGTGCTGGCAAGAAGCTTTTTCTGCCTAGGGGCACCCCTTTTGCTATGGAGGATTTGAGCTCACACCCACTTGGTTCAAAGGCAAGTGCTTTTCCGCTAGACCAACCAACCAACTGCCCTTGTTTTTTGTTAAGGCCTCTGGTCCTCTTGTAGGGCCCTGCGCCCAATGCACCCCGATGACAAAAACAGATGACGTCCCACACCGACCGCTCAGGCCTCTGGTGCTCTTGTAGGGCTCCGCTACCAATGCGTCACAATGACGTCCCATGCTGACCACACAGTGTTGGTTTTTTCCCAGTTGATTTTTTCCCTGATGCCATTTCAGTGGACCCTCCATGAGCCGGCAAGAATTTTTTTTGTGCCTAAGGGCAGCCATTGCACCAAAGGGTATTTGAGCCCATGCCCTCTTAGTGCAGAGGTAGGTGCCTTTCCTCTAGACCAACCAGCCACCCCTGTTTCTGCTTTAGGCCTCTGGTCCTCTTGTAGGGCCCCGCGACCAATGTGTCCCTACGACAACACAAACAGACAACGACGTCCCGCGCTGACTGCGCAGTGTTGATTTTTTCCCTGTTGCCGTTTCAGTGGACCCTCCATGAGCCAGCAAGAAATTTTTTTGTGCATAAGAGCACTCCTTGTGCAACTGGAGAATTGAACCAATGCCTTCTTGGTGCAGAGTGAAGTGCTTTTTCTCTAGACAAACCAGCTGCCCTTGCTGCTGGGCCAGGCTTCTGGTCTTCTTGTAGGGCAACATGACCAATGCGTCCCATAGACAACGACGTCCTGCGCAGACCGCACAGTGTCGATTTCCCCCCTGTCACCGTTTCAGTGGACGCTCTGCGAGCCGGCAAGAAATTTTTTCTGCCTAAGGGCACCCTTTGTGTGACCAGGGATTTGAACCCATGCCGTTGATTTGAACCAGCCACCCTTGCTTCTGGGCCAGACCTCTGGTTCTGTTGTAGGGCCCCGTGACCAATGCATCCCAATGACAAAAATGGAAAATGATGTCCTATGCTGACCACGCAGTGTTGTCTTTTCCCTGTTGCTGTTTCAGTGGACCCTCTGCGAGCCAGCAAGACATTTTTTCTGCCTAGGGGCACCCATGGTGGATTTGAAATCACACCCTCTTGGCTCAAAGGCAAGTGCCTTTCCTCTAGGCCAACCAACTACTACTGTTTCTTGCACAGGCCTCTGGTCCTCTTGTAGGGCCCCGCGCCCAATGCACCCCGATGACAAAAACAGATGACGTCCCGTGCCGACCGCACAGTGTCAATTTTTTCCACGTCGCTGTTTCAGTGGACCCTCTGCAAGCCAGCAAGAAATTTTTTTTTGTGCCTAAGGGCACCCCTTGTGCCATGGGGGATTTTAACCCATGCCCTCTCAGTGCAGAGACAAGCACTTTTCTGCTCGACCAACCAGCTGCCCTTATTTTTGTATCAAGCCTCTGCTCCTCTTGTAGGGCCCCGTGACCAATGCGTCCCGATGACACAAATGGAAAATGATGTCCTGCGCCGACCTCGCAGTGTTGATTTTTTCCCCGTTGCTGTTTCAGTGGACTCACCATGAGCCGGCAAGAAATTTTTTTGCATCTAAGGGCACCCCGTGTGTGACTGGGGGTTTGAGCAGATGCCCTTGGGGTGCAAAGGCAAGTGCTTTCTTTCTAGACCAACCAGCTGCTGTTATGTCTGGATCACATCTCTGGTGCTCTTGTAGGACTCCGTGACCAATGTGTCCCGATGACAAAAACAAACAAAGATGTCCCGTGTCAACCGCGCAGTGTCAGTTTTTCCCCAGTCACTGTTTCAGTGGACCCTCCATGAGCCAGCAAGAAATTTTTTTGTGCCTAAGGGCACCCCTTGTGCAACAGGGGATTTCAGCCCATGCCCGCTTGGTGCAGAGGCAAGTGCTTTACCTCTAGACCAACCAGCTGCCCTTGCTTCTGGTGCTTTTGTAGAGCCCCGCGACCAATGCGTCACAACAACATTCCATGCTGACCGCACAGTCGGTTTTTTCCCAGTTGATTTTTTCCCCGGCGCCGTTTCAGTGGACCCTCCGCGAGCTGGCAAGAATTTTTTTTGTGCCTAAGGGCAGTCCTTGCACCACAGGGTATTTAAGCCCATGCCCTCTTGGTGCAGATGTATGTGCTGTTCCTCTAGACCAAGCAGCCACCCATGTTTCTGGTTCAGGCCTCTAGTCCTCTTGTAGGGCCCCACGACCAATGCGTCCCTACAACAACACAAACAGACAATGATGTCCTGCACAGTTTCGATTTTTTCCTCATTGTTGTTTCAGTGGACCCTCCGTGAGCCAGCAAGAAATTTTTTTGCGCATAAGGGCACCCCTTGTGCAACTGGGGAATTGAATCCATGCCCTCTTGGTGCAGAGTGAAGTGCTTTTCCTCTAGACAAACCAGTTATTATGTGCGTTCCATCGATTCTGTTCGCCCAAGCTGGCCCAAGGCCCTTTTCATTCACCCTTGACCGTTGCACATGGAGCATACTGGGAACGTGGATATTATGTGTGTTCTATCGATTCCATTCGCAGAAGCCCTGACACGTGGCCCTTTTCATTCACCCTTGACCGTAGCACACAGAGCATACTGGGAACTTGGAGATTCTTTGCGTTCTATCGATTCTGTTTGCAAAAGGTCTGCCCAAGGCCCTCTTTTCATTCGCCCTTGACCATAGCACACTGGGAACCAGGATGTTTTGTGTGTTTTATTGCTTCTATTCATACAAGGCCCACCCAAGGCCCTTTTCATTTGTCCTCGATGGCAGGACACAGAGCATACTGGGAACTTGGATATTATGTGCGTTCTATCGATTCCGTATGCATAAGCCCTGACACGTGGCCCTTTTCATTCGCTCTTGACCGTAGCACACTGGGTATGGTTTTGTCCATTGCCCCCTGGGTGTTACGGGACTGGCACGATGCTCAGTTTCCAGGATCGGGGCCCCATGCACAGGAACGGACACGAACCTTCCACCAACAAAACATTTCTAAAGGTATAGTCTTTTTCTTAACCACAGCAGCAGTACAGAGGATTGGAACCTTTGATCTCTGGCTGCTGAACCAAGCTGTCTCACTTGTAGGCCATCAAGCCTTGCTGTTTGTAGACTGTGATTTTTGTCCTTAAGTAGGTAAAGAAGGGTGCTCGGACTCCAGGATCAGGGCCCCACGCACAGGAATGGACAGAAACCTTCCACGGCAAGCGCCAACAAAAATTTTCTAAAGGTATGGCCTTTTCCTCTCCTACTTGAGAAAAGCAGTAGCACAAGGGATAAGAACCCATGACCTTGGGCTTCTTGAGCAAGGAGTCTTACTGCTAGACCACCAAGCACTGCTTGTGGAAGGTCAGGATTTTGGTCCTCAAGAACATAAAGAAGGGTGCAACAGTGCAGTTTGGAGCATGTATGTCTTTGCGCCCTAGACATGACTTGGCTACGACCAAGTGTGTAAACTGGAATTTTTGGACATCACCAATCCATTTCAATTCAAGTTCCTCCCATTTGTACTCTTCAAACGTATGAACGTTGGTTATACGTGTTCTAATGGTGCTGTTCTCACAAGGCCCGCCCAAGGCCCTTTTCTTACGCCCTCGATGGCAGGACACAGAGCATACCGGGAACTTGGATATTATGTGCATTCTATCGATTCTGTTCGCATAAGCCGCGACACGTGGCCCTTTTCATTCGCCCTCGACCGTAGCACACTGGGAACTAGGATATTATGTGTGTTCTCTAGATTCTGTTTGTACAAGGCCCGCCCAAGGCCCTTTTCATTCGCCCTCGACCATAGCACACTGGGAACTTGGATATTATGTGCGTTCCATCGATTCTGTTTGCCCAAGACGGCCCAAGGCCCTTTTCATTCGCCCTCGACTGTTGCACATGGAGCATACTGGGAACCTGGATATTATATGTGTTCTATCGATTCTGTTCACAGAAGCCCTGACACGTGGTCCTTTTCATTCACCCTCGACCGTAGCACACAGAGCATACAGGGAACTTGGATATTCTGTGCGTTCTATCAATTTTGTTTGGAAAAGGCCCACCCAAGGCCCCTTTTTCATTCACCCTCGACTAGCACATGGAACACACTGGGAACCTGGATATTTTGTGCGTTCTATCGATTCTATTAATAGAAGGCCCACCCAAGGCTCTTTTCATTCGCCTTCGACCATAGCACACTGGGAACTTGGATATTACGTGTGCTCTATCGATTGTGTTTGCACAAAGGGCTGCCGACAGCACATTACACCAGTGGTCTGGTCTCTGCACTGGCTGCCAAGTCTTCCGGGCCTGATTCAAAGTGTTGGTTTTGACGTATAAAGCCTTACACAGTCTGGGCCCTACCTATTTGTGAGATCGCCTCACTCCCCAGGTTCTGGACTGGCCCCTGTGGTCATCTGGGGGTGCCCTATTGGAGGTCCTCTGGATTTCCTGGGGGGCCACGCAGGACAGGGCATTTTCGGTGTCCACGCTGTGTCTTTGGAACTCCCTCCTGGTGGGGCCTGTCTGGTCCCAGACCTCCCAGGTTTCTGCAGGAATTGTAAGACCTGGCGGTTCCATCAGGCATTTGGTAAGGGAGAAGGGTGAGGGTGGGGGGTGTTGGGTTGAAGAGGTTTTTTTCTCTCCTCACTTTTACTTTTACTATTAATTATTATTATTATTGTGATGTTTTTATATGTTTTATTGTATTTTATTGATTCTGATATTGTTAGCCACCCGAGGCTGCCTGGCAGGAGGGGTGGGGTATATATATTTAAAAATAAATAAATAAAATAAAAAAGCTAGGATCCCCACCAGTGTATTCAGCAGGTGGGGAGGATGAAAATCAGGACTCTGCATGGCAACAAGAATCTCATCTATATAGAGTTTAAACAAGGTAGGAGCCAAAACACAACCCTGCCAACGCCCTACATATAAAAAATATATTGGTGAGTTCACCATTGGGTCCATACCATACCTGAGACCAATTGTTGTGGTGAAGTGCAAAAATTAGATTAAGGAGAGGGGCGTCCAGCCCAAACGTCGGAAGTTTGGCCCACATGAGGCCTCTGTCCAAGGAGTCAGATGCGGCTTTGAGATCTGTACAGGCTACATACAAACAGCCCTTTGTAGCCTTTATATATTTATGGACTAGATATTGAAAAGTAAACAGATGATCAATTGTTGACCTTCCATTTCTGAAGTCAACTTGGGCTTCAGAGAGAGGCCTATAATCTTCTATCCATCTTTCCAGATGACCCAACAAATGCGTCCCAAATATTTCCCCAGAAACATTTAAAAGGCTAATAGGGCGATATGATACTGGAAGGTCCCTATTGCCCCTTTTAAAATGGGTATTATAACATGACCCTTCCAAGCTTCTGGGATGATGCCTGTATCGATAATACAGTTAAACCACCTAACCAGCAACAGGGACCACCATTTCAAATTAGAGCAATACAGCTCCCCTGGAATTCCATCTGGTCCAGGGGCTTTATTACTCCCTTGAAGGAGCAGTAGCGAAACTAACCCTTCCTCAGTCAGGTGGTATAACAAAGGATCCCCAACTGTGGAAAACCCATCACAGCTTAAATTAGGAGTTTCCCTACCATTGAATAAGGCGGTAAAATGATGAACCCAACTTTGAGGCAGGACATTACAATCCAGCTGACCTTGAAAGGATCCAGTTCCTTTGGCTACCAGTCTCCAAAACATCCTGCAGTCTTTTTTTTGGCTGCTAATCTCAGGTTGGCGCACTGCCGATCATAATATTCCCTTTCCCCCCCTTTTTACAAGGAGCTTGTATTGGTTGTGCAGCGTCCGAAAGTTGACTTGATGATTATTAGGATTCCTAGAAGGCTTCAGTAAATTACTCAACTGCTTCTTGGCATGTCTGCAGTCCCAATCAAACCAACCTGTATGAACATTCCCTTGACTCACCCCTGGGGTTAAAGAGGATTCCTTAATCTACATTTTAAAAGGTCCCCAATAATCTGCATACCGGTCATAATTTCCTGAGAGTCGCTCGAGGAGATAATTAAATTATGCACCTCAAGGAGATCAAGTTCACTTAATTTAAGACTTACATTACTGGCCAGTTCCTCATCCCAACAAAGCCTTTTGTTATAAACAATGGGAGAAGAAGAGATGATAATTGGATCTGGATTATATAGAAGAACAAAGCAGCAGTAGTGGCTTCAATAATGTCAATATTACATCAGCTGTTCTCATGTGATTTTAACTGCATCTAAATTAAAATCCATAAATAAAGACTCATTCATATCAAGGGCTTAAAATATGAAACCCTGACACTGAAGAGGTTTGTGTAACCCAGCTATATTGGGGAAAATGTCTCTTTAGGAGGCTGGGTTAGTCCTAAAAAGGGGCAGTTGTGACTCATCTCAGGGTTGCACATGCCCAGAAAGGAGTAGCTTCAGAAAGTTCTAGTACTCTTTTGATCACTATGGCAACTAGTTACAGGGAGCCATTTTGAGTGCTTCATTAGAGGCAACAGAGCACTAGGTTCGAAGCTGTGGTGGAGAGAATAAGTAGACTGCTGCTGGTTTTTCCTTTTTTTAGGCCCTGAACAGCTTGCTTCAGGTTAGTTTATACTGCAAGGGGCAATCTGGAGTGGTTAATTGTATTCCAGTGTACCAAGTAATTTAATTTGGTAAATGGAAAGGGAAGGAGGGAATTTTGTATTGTATATTATTGTGCTGTTCTGTTTTTACATGCAGGGTTTTTCTTTCTGGATTTCTTCTTCAGAAATGAAAAGAGTGGCTGTGCCTGGGACTACAACCACCAAGAGAGACCAGAAGCACTGTATGATCCTCTGAGAGTTGGACTAAGCTATGTGGACACTTCAAATCCCATTGTTCTGAAACATCTCTGTATACAAGGAAATGGAGTGTGGGAGAGAGGCAGTTAATGGCATTTGCCATTTACCTATTAACAGTACATGGTTCTTTAAAGGTCATATGAATTGTCAAACTTAAGTTTCTAGGCCTACTGCAATTTGTGTCAAGTTTGTCTCTGGGAGTGTTTTTAATATAAGTCCCACAAATTTGAACCCAAGAAGAGTTTTCTAGAAAACTTGCTCCCAAACAGCAGGGACTTGAAGACTATACAGAGGCAAGCTAGGATTAGGAAGCCTGTAAGAAAATTGATTGAATTTAAAATGGACACTTGTAAGAAGTTTGGGTTGGATTCCTATAAGACTGTGTTGATTAGTAATGTGTCCCCTGTAGAGAGTACAGCTGAAATTAGGAATGCTGGTAGAACATTTGAGCATGTATCTAATGTACAGAGAATAAAAGGGAATTTGCAAGATATGATTCTCTTTGAATTTGAGGAAGGTGCTGCTATTTTGTACATGGGGGGAAAAAGGTTTGCTTTACAAAAACTTAAACAGAAATGGGAAGTAACTCCAGTACATGATGTTTTGCAGAGGGTGGCTGTGGATATAGTGTCACTAGACTCCCTCACTATGAGCAACAGTTATATTTTTCAGATTTTGATGGAGAGTCTGAGTTTGGAGTAAGGGGGCAATTGCTCCTGAGGTTAGGAGGCAGAGAAGAGTGATCATAGATAGGTAAAGGTCCAGTGAAAACTTCCACTCCTGTTTCAGGCCTTTCTGTGGAGATACGTCAGAAATGAATAGAGCACGTTTGGGGGACTGTTAACCAAAATAAATCGGTCACTAAGGTAAAATTCAAATTAAAGTGTTTCTCAGGCAGCTCAACTAAAGTCAGTGGAGAAGCTGATTATGTCAGTTGGCAAGCTCATGCCTGGGAATTAGTGAATGATATTGATATACCTGACAAAATTAAGAGGAGGAAGATCATTGAGAGCCTGTTACCTCCAGCATTTCATGTGGCTTTAGGGACAGGCAGTCAGGAAACTGCTGTAAAGTGTTTTGAGATTTTGGAAAAGGCCTAGTGAGTATATCTGAACTTAAGGCTTAGTTTTCAGAGACTCACCAAATCACTAGAGAACAACCCTCTGCTTATCTGAGTCGTTTGCACCTGCTGGCTCAGGAGATACTAGAAACTGGGGGGATTAGAGATGCTGATCTGGCTAAGTACATACAAGACCAGTTCTTCAGAGGATGCTGGCATGAATCTTTGTTGACTGCACTTAAATTTTAAGGCTATTGATTCTGGGAGCAAGCTAAGAAGTGTTCCTTATGCATAACTGCTTTTCAAAGTAAGGTCCATTGAGCGAGAGCAATCAGACCGGCAAAAGAGAAAGCTTAGACAGGAGTTAGAGGAGAAAGGGAAGCCATTAAGTAGAAGTAGTGTGCAATTAGTAAGTGAAGCAGGCTCAACTTCTAAGCCTTGTACGGAAGATCTGAGGATAAACTGGAAGGAGAAGTATCTGCAGGCTGAACAGAAATTAGCCAAAATGCAAATGAATAAGCAAACACCTGAGGTGCTTTACGTAGACAAGCAGTCCAATTCACAAAGATTTAAAACAAGAATGCCCCAAGGCACTGATAAAACACATACCAAGGGAGTGATTGAAAAGCTAGTAGGACTTGTTTGTTGTAGCTATGTTAATTTGGATGGAGTGAAAAGCACTTGTCTTCTTGATACAGGCTCCCAACTAACTTGCATATGTGAAACCTTCTACCAAAAGCATATCTCTCATAGGTAGTTACAGTCCATTGGCAATATACTCCAGGTTGAAGTTCCTGGAGGACAGTTTGTTCCCTATCTTGGGTACATAGCCTTAGAGATACAAATCCCAAAGGGTTGTGGTGGGGCTAACAAGAAGTATGAGACCTTAGTTTTGGTTTGTCCAGATCAGCGTATGAATGAACAAATATCAGCTTTAATTGGCACAAATGTCCTGAGGTATCTAGTAGAAGACTGTGCGAAGGAATGGGGCCCTGATTTCTTGAAGAAAGTTACATTACCCACACCTTGGAGGGAGGCTTACAGTCAATTTTTACTTAGTCAGCGGTTGGCACGAGAAACTGAAGGGGGAAGTGATGTAATTTTAAAGGGAAGGAAGTCGGTGAGCATTCCTCCTAGAACATCAGAGATTGTCCCTGGAATGCTGCAATTTTTAACTGAAAATCAGGAGACTACTGTGATACTGAAAGACCCAGGTGTCACTGCTGAACCTGGAGGACTAGCAGTTCTTCCTCAGTTTGTAAAAATTCCTGGTTCAAATAAAGAATTGGAGTACAAGTCAAGAACTTGACTGAAAGGCCTGTTGTACTGTGACCTCACCAGGTCATTGCTAAAGGAACGGGTAAAACCAATGTCAATTCCAACTTCAGTACCTATGACTGTAGAAGGAGCCAGGTTACTTCTTGATTTCGAAGGGTCCCCTCTTGAATCTGATGTTGATGAGAGGAAGAGAATCTCGGAGATCATTCTCAACGAAACTCCAAAAGCCTTCGCTGTTCATGATTTAGATTTTGGGAGAGTTTCAGGAGTGACTCATCGAACTGAGCTCACGAGTGATGTACCCTTTAAGGAAAGAACTGGAAGGGTTTCACCTGCAGATTTTGAAGATCTTTGTCAACACCTATATGATTTGGGGTGATCAAGGAGACATGTAGTCCTTATGCCTCGCCTTGGTTGGTGTGGAAGAAATCTGGGGCACTTAGAATGGTGGTAGATTATAGAAAGCTGAACAGTATTACAAAGAAAGATGCTTACTCCCTACCCAGAATCAAAGAAACCTTGGCTCTGTTGGCAGGATCCAGATGAATTTCTGTATTGGACTTGACGAGTGTGTATTACCAGGTTCCATTAGAATCCAATGACTGTCCAAAAACTGCTTTCACTATGCCATTTGGCAACTGGCAATTCAAGATGATGCCACAGGGTCTTACAAATGCTCCAGCTACTTTCCAGAGGATGATGGAACGTGTCATGTCTGGTCTGAATCTCATGGAAGTTATTGCATTTTTTGATGATTTAATAATTTTCTCCGCCACAAAAGAAGAGCATGAGGAATGACTCCTAAAAGTTTTGAAAAGCAGGGGTGGCTGGTGGGTTTTGAGTTTGGAGGGGCAGTAAGGCCGGCGAGCTGGTGGGCGGAGCCAGGGCAATGGTGGGTGGAGCCAGGGCAACGGTGGTGTTGCATAACCCAGCAGCAAGGAGTTCCCAGGGTTAACACTAGATGGTCATTACACTACTTAATGCTGGGATGCTGGTGTGTGATGCACTGTCACTGGGGAATAGAGAACCCTCTTACTGGGGTCCTATATGCTCTCTTTACCACCAGGAAATGTCACATTGACATTGCCTACCTTTATCCTGAACCCTCGAATCCTCGATTTTCATGGCATCCTTGGCCACCTGCAGTCTTCTGAAGGTGTAGGCTTTGGGACAAGCTTTCCTTCTGGCTTGGAGAAGTTGGGAGAACTGA
>QEPC01012329.1:4037306-4048007 GCA_003113815.1 Sphenodon punctatus
GTCTGGCCAGGGTTCCCAATCCACATTCTTTTGATCTCTTTGCATTTCCTGGAGTTTTGTCAGTGTTACAGTCCTGATTTGGGTTTTACAGTTCTCAGTTGTAACATTACATACATGTTGCACCTTTTGCTTTACATATTTACTAGGCTTGTAGTTTAGACGTAGGCCAGTATCACACGTGTGTGACCCTATGTTCCTCCGTGACATACCCAACAAAGGACCAGACTGCTAAAGCAGTTGCCAGTATGCTGTGGGAGGATATCCTCAGTCACTATGATTTTCCCAAAAGAATACATAGTGATCAACGTGCTAACTTTGAGTCTGCTTTAATAACTGAATTAAGCAGGATTGCTGGGGTGAAATCCCATACAACCTCTTATCATCCAAGAGGATATCCAGTTGAGAGATTCAATCGCACTTCATTGAACATGTTGGGTACCTTGGAGGGACATAAGAAACTCAACTGGAGGAAGTATGTTAGACCGTTAGTTCATGCATATAATTGTACCAGGCATGATACAACCGGAGAGTCGCCATATTTTTTGATGTTTGGAAGACAACCCTTATTACCCATTGATATGTGCTTTGGAATTAAACCAAGAGGGTGGTGTGAAGCAACCCACCAAGAATGCGTGTAAGATCTGCGTCGTCGGTTGCGCTATGCTTATGATCTTGCTGTTAAAGAGAGTGAAAAAAGCCAACTGGCTAACAAAGGATGATGGGATGTTAAGGTGGTCATGTCAGTTATAGAGCCTGGAGATAGAGTCCTTGTTTGTAATTTGACTCCAAGAGGAAGCATAAATTGGCAGATTGATGGGAACCCTCAGTTCATGTGGTATTAGGGTGTGGAAGAAATCAAATAATACTCTATGTTCTAGAAGAGCCTGTCAGATATACTTTTATTGTTCATTAGCAATTGCCAGGAGAGTAGCTCAACAGACAGGGTTTCCCCACTCAAGTCAGAGCTCTCTGCCCCAAGCAGAATCCTATCATATAAGATTGTTTAACTCTTTCCCCCCCCCCCCTTCTTTACCCAAAAGACATGCAGTTCTGAGGCAAAACTCAAGGCTAATGATAAGAGCTTGAAGAAAAATGGGAACTTTCAGTTTGTGTCTTTGCAAAAGCAATTATGTGTACTGGAAAAATTTCCTAACTGCTCAGCTCATTCCCTTTTCTTACCCAGAAGGATCTGCTTCCTTCTTCTTTGACTAAAGTTTCTGGCCTAGCTTATAGGTTTCCACATTCCCTCCTTTTGTGCCTCCTTGGCACAACCTTAGCTCAACTCTTCATAGCCATTAACCCATCTATTTTTGCTTTCTCTATTTCTCTAACTTCCAGTATTTCCTCATACATATTATAAACTTATTTTCTTTGCTCCAGGTTCAAGCCTTGTGTCATTTGTTTAGCAGCATTGTGTAAGCAGCATTTTATGAGCAACATTAATAACTGTAGGCAAGAAAATAAGCCAACAATAGCTCTGAATACAATTAAAACAGTGTAAAAGATCTTAGATTCCCAACCCAGTTCCAAAGGCTTCACTGGTCAGTTTGATGGAGCTCAGCGTCTGCCTGTCTGAGTCAATTGGCTTGATCAAAAAGTGGGGCAGTGTTATCTGGGATATATATGCAACATTCCTTCCCTATTAAAGCACATACTCCTCCTTTACTGGCCAGGATGAAATCTAAAGCTATTCGGTTTTGCAAAACCATGTGTCTCATGTTACCCATTTCACTAGCTATGCTCTTAAAGCCTTGGGTTGTAGCATTAGCTACTTTTTAAAGTACCCCATCAGCCCTCTTTATTTCCCTAATAGAAAATGCAACTCTGATCATGGGAATAGTGATACTCCAGTATTGTTGGGCTTCAGTAAATTCCCTTTGATTCTGGAGTTTGCCTTGAGGCTGTGTGGAAGTGTATCATGTGGCGGGGGCTAGGATTGCAAAAAAACATTTGCCACTGAAACCTGTGGGGTGTTGCTTATAAGCTTTGTTGCCACAAACAAAATAGTGACCCAGCAGGCCTGTGACACTGCAAGCACAGGTACGGGTATATATGAAAACTTGATGGTAATAACTTGTCATAATTTACAGGACCATAATTAGGAAGGAAGATACCATTTTGCATTGCTCCATTTTTAACGATGGTGACATCACAGGCGGAATTACCCACAACATATCTAGTGCCATTACACTGTAAGCAAACCGGGAACTTGGGAGGGGTAATGTATATAAATTCAGAAATATTGCGCTGTACCACTGCCCATGTGGCATTTGGAGATAACTCAGACATGTATGGGGCTTTTAGCTCAGTACTATTAAGTGGATGGGCATACATAGGAATACCTCCAAGGGCATGTACAGGGACATGAACACAAATCCAACATTTTGACTTATTCAAATCCCTATGGAGTTGCTCAGTAGTTAGCAAGAATGTATTTTCAGTCTGTACAGAGTACTTTGCTCTTGTTTTCATGTGTGTTTCTACTGAGGTGTTAATAATCAGAGTCCCTTCTGTTTCCTGGTCAGGCCAGAACAGAATTATGCAAACAATAGTGGTGTAGTCTATCCAGAAGGTGACAAGCCAAACCCATTTAGGGAACCATCTGTTTGGAAGGGTCTTTTCTCTTCCCTCTAAGGTGGTAGGGGTGATGTTGTTGTACATCCTCTTTGCTCTGGAGTGGTAAATCCTCTTCTGGTGCAGGGGAGAGGTTACTAGCGCTTACACCCTGCTCCTCTGACCTTATTTCTACAGCTGCAGAGGTCTTTTTACAATGTGAGGCATGAATCCAGGACGGGCGGCCCTGGCATTTTACTGCAGTGTTAGTAGTGAGAAGTACCTGGAATGGGCCTTTGCAGCGAGGTTCCAAAGCTGTCTTCCTCTGGTGAACCTTGATATGGACCCAGTCACTGGGCTTTAAGTCATGACATGCTTCACAAGGTTCCTGGGGAAGGGCTTCTTGAACCTGTGAATGAAAAGTCTTGACGTTCTTCATTAATGCTTGACAGTAGGTTAAAATAGTTTCATCAACCAAATCAATGTCCAGTACATGGACTGATACAGGTAGGGAACTAGGGAGTCTCATGGGTCTTCCCATTAAAATCTCATGTGGTGATAGGCCAGTCTTTCTGTTGCATGATGACCTCATGCTCATAAGGGCTAAGGGCAAGGCGTCAGGCCATTTGAGATTGGTTTCGTGGCGTATTTTAGTCATCTTATTTTTCAAGATGCCATTCTGTCTTTCCACAGCCCCTGCAGACTGGGGGTGATATGGACAATGAAAGTTCTACTAGATCTTCAGGGCCTTGAAAATCTCTTTTATAACTTGGCCCATGAAATAGGTTCCTCTGTCACTGTTGATAGACAAAGGGATCCCAAATCGAGGGATAAATTCTTTCAAAAGTCTCTTGCTGACTGTAATAGTGTCAGCTTTTGCTCATGGGTAAGCTTCCACCCATCCAGAAAACATACAGACAAGTACTAACACATTCATATGATACACATCTTGGCATTGAATGAAATCAATCTGAATATTTACAAATGGTCCCCATGGAGGTGTGTGTGTGCTGCCCTTTGTGTTTTCACATGTTTGCCCACATTGTGAGCCTGACAGATAAGGCAGGTCTAGCAATACTGTTGAGCCACAACAGGGAAAATTGGAACATGCCAATCATGTTTGACTGCTTCAGTCATCCCCCCCTTGCTTAAATGGGCCACCCCATAGTGCACTCGAGCAAGGTAGGGAAGAACCATCGGCGCGATCAGGCGGCCATCTGGGGAGCGCCACAAATGGTCTGGGTGTAAGAGGCACCCAGCCAGTCTCCAATGACCCTTCTTACTTTCTGGGGCCTGATCTTGGAGGAGGGCAACATTCTGAAGAGTTGCCATAGGAGACTGAACTGGTGTACATAAAAACAAAGAGATGGCCTGAGGTGCGGAGAAGGCCGCAGCTTTGGCAGAAGCATCCGCCAATGCATTTCCACGAGTAACTTCATCATGTGGGACAAGGTGAGCTCGACATTTAATTACAGCAATAGCTAAGGGTAACTGTAAAGTGTCCAACAAAGCAGCAATATAAGGTCCATTTTTAATAGGTGAACCGCTGGAGGTGAGGAACCCTCGCTGTTTCCAAAGTTGACCATAATCATGAACAACTCCAAAGGCATAATGAGAGTCAGTGGAAAATATTAACACTTTATTTTTGACCAGAGTGCAACCACTGGTCAGGGCAAAAAGTTCAGCAACTTGAGCAGAATACACAGAAGGAAGAGGGTTGCTCTCAATGATTTTGTTATGCCTTTATGCTTGCTTTATGGAGGTAAAAGCTTGTTCTGCCTCAGTGGACCACGGAAGAGGCTCTGGAGTCTCAAGCCATGTGAGTTCCAGCAAAGGCTTAACAATAGGGGCATAGCCCATGATCCATTGGCGGCAATAGCCTGCCATGCCTAAGAAAGTCCTCATTTGTGACACAGTAGTGGATTTAGGAACCTGCAAAATAGATTGAACACTGTTTTTAGAAAGATGGCATTTGCCAGTAGAAATCCCATGGCCTAAATAGTGAACTTGGGGTAAACAAAGTTGCAATTTTTCTTTAGAGGCTTTATGCCCCTTTTGAGCTAGTGCAGAAAGTAAAATCAAAGAATCCTTTTTACAAACTTCCAAAGAGGGGGAAGCCAAAAGTAAGTCATCTACATATTGAATCAAAACAGATTTTTCAGTAAAACACACATCATCTAAATCTTTCTTTAAAACTTGGGAAAAGAGAGAGGGAGATTCAATTTGTAAGTGGTCAATATAATGTTGATTAGAGGCAACAGGGTCATTAAGTTGGAAGCTGTAGTGGAGAGAAGAAGTAGACTGCTGCTGGTTTTTCCTGTTCTTTCCTTTATTAGGCCCTGAATAGCTTGCTTCAGGTTAGTTTATACTGCAAGGGGCAATCTGGAGTGGTTAATTGTATTCCAATGTAACAAATAATTTAATTTGGTAAATGGAAAGGGAAGGAGGGAATTTTGTATTGTATATTATTGTACTGTTCTGTTTTTGCATGTAGGGTTTTTCTTTCTGGATTTCTCCTTCAGGAATGAAAAAAGTGGCTGTGCCTGGGACTACAACCACCAAGAGAGACCAGAAGCACTGTATGATCCTCTGAGAGTTGGACTAAGCTATGTGGACACTTCAAATCCCATTGTTCTGAAACATCTCTGTATACAAGGAAATGGAGTGTGGAAGAGAGGCAGTTAATGGCATTTACCTATTAACAGGACATAGTTCTGTAACGGTCATATGGATTGTCAAATATAAGTTTATAGGCCTATTGCAATTTGTGTCAAACTTGTCTCTGGGAGTGTTTTTAATATAAGTCCCACANCTCTGGAGTGGTAAATCCTCTTCTGGTGCAGGGGAGAGGTTACTAGCGCTTACACCCTGCTCCTCTGACCTTATTTCTACAGCTGCAGAGGTCTTTTTACAATGTGAGGCATGAATCCAGGACGGGCGGCCCTGGCATTTTACTGCAGTGTTAGTAGTGAGAAGTACCTGGAATGGGCCTTTGCAGCGAGGTTCCAAAGCTGTCTTCCTCTGGTGAACCTTGATATGGACCCAGTCACTGGGCTTTAAGTCATGACATGCTTCACAAGGTTCCTGGGGAAGGGCTTCTTGAACCTGTGAATGAAAAGTCTTGACGTTCTTCATTAATGCTTGACAGTAGGTTAAAATAGTTTCATCAACCAAATCAATGTCCAGTACATGGACTGATACAGCTAGGGAACTAGGGAGTCTCATGGGTCTTCCCATTAAAATCTCATGTGGTGATAGGCCAGTCTTTCTGTTGCATGATGACCTCATGCTCATAAGGGCTAAGGGCAAGGCGTCAGGCCATTTGAGATTGGTTTCGTGGCGTATTTTAGTCATCTTATTTTTCAAGATGCCATTCTGTCTTTCCACAGCCCCTGCAGACTGGGGGTGATATGGACAATGAAAGTTCTACTAGATCTTCAGGGCCTTGAAAATCTCTTTTATAACTTGGCCCATGAAATAGGTTCCTCTGTCACTGTTGATAGACAAAGGGATCCCAAATCGAGGGATAAATTCTTTCAAAAGTCTCTTGCTGACTGTAATAGTGTCAGCTTTTGCTCATGGGTAAGCTTCCACCCATCCAGAAAACATACAGACAAGTACTAACACATTCATATGATACACATCTTGGCATTGAATGAAATCAATCTGAATATTTACAAATGGTCCCCATGGAGGTGTGTGTGTGCTGCCCTTTGTGTTTTCACATGTTTGCCCACATTGTGAGCCTGACAGATAAGGCAGGTCTAGCAATACTGTTGAGCCACAACAGGGAAAATTGGAACATGCCAATCATGTTTGACTGCTTCAGTGATCCCCCCCTTGCTTAAATGGGCCACCCCATAGTGCACTCGAGCAAGGTAGGGAAGAACCATCGGCGCGATCAGGCAGCCATCTGGGGAGCGCCACAAATGGTCTGGGTGTAAGAGGCACCCAGCCAGTCTCCAATGACCCTTCTTACTTTCTGGGGCCTGATCTTGGAGGAGGGCAACATCCTGAAGAGTTGCCATAGGAGACTGAACTGGTGTATATAGAAACAAAGAGATGGCCTGAGGTGCGGAGAAGGCCGCAGCTTTGGCAGAAGCATCCGCCAATGCATTTCCACGAGTAACTTCATCATGTGGGACAAGGTGAGCTCGACATTTAATTACAGCAATAGCTAAGGGTAACTGTAAAGTGTCCAACAAAGCAGCAATATAAGGTCCATTTTTAATAGGTGAACCGCTGGAGGTGAGGAACCCTCGCTGTTTCCAAAGTTGACCATAATCATGAACAACTCCAAAGGCATAATGAGAGTCAGTGGAAAATATTAACACTTTATTTTTGACCAGAGTGCAACCACTGGTCAGGGCAAAAAGTTCAGCAACTTGAGCAGAATACACAGAAGGAAGAGGGTTGCTCTCAATGATTTTGTTATGCCTTTATGCTTGCTTTATGGAGGTAAAAGCTTGTTCTGCCTCAGTGGATCACGGAAGAGGCTCTGGAGTCTCAAGCCATGTGAGTTCCAGCAAAGGCTTAACAATAGGGGCATAGCCCATGATCCATTGGCGGCAATAGCCTGCCATGCCTAAGAAAGTCCTCATTTGTGACACAGTAGTGGATTTAGGAACCTGCAAAATAGATTGAACACTGTTTTTAGAAAGATGGCATTTGCCAGTAGAAATCCCATGGCCTAAATAGTGAACTTGGGGTAAACAAAGTTGCAATTTTTCTTTAGAGGCTTTATGCCCCTTTTGAGCTAGTGCAGAAAGTAAAATCAAAGAATCCTTTTTACAAACTTCCAAAGAGGGGGAAGCCAAAAGTAAGTCATCTACATATTGAATCAAAACAGATTTTTCAGTAAAACACACATCATCTAAATCTTTCTTTAAAACTTGGGAAAAGAGAGAGGGAGATTCAATTTGTAAGTGGTCAATATAATGTTGATTAGAGGCAACAGGGTCATTAAGTTGGAAGCTGTAGTGGAGAGAAGAAGTAGACTGCTGCTGGTTTTTCCTGTTCTTTCCTTTATTAGGCCCTGAATAGCTTGCTTCAGGTTAGTTTATACTGCAAGGGGCAATCTGGAGTGGTTAATTGTATTCCAATGTAACAAATAATTTAATTTGGTAAATGGAAAGGGAAGGAGGGAATTTTGTATTGTATATTATTGTACTGTTCTGTTTTTGCATGTAGGGTTTTTCTTTCTGGATTTCTCCTTCAGAAATTAAAAGAGTGGCTGTGCCTGGGACTACAACCACCGAGAGAGACCAGAAGCACTGTATGATCCTCTGAGAGTTGGACTAAGCTATGTGGACACTTCAAATCCCATTGTTCTGAAACATCTCTGTATACAAGGAAATGGAGTGTGGAAGAGAGGCAGTTAATGGCATTTACCTATTAACAGGACATAGTTCTGTAACGGTCATATGGATTGTCAAATATAAGTTTATAGGCCTATTGCAATTTGTGTCAAACTTGTCTCTGGGAGTGTTTTTAATATAAGTCCCACAAATTTGAACCCAAGAAGAGCTATATTTGCATTCAAGCTTTTGCTTTTGGCTCATCATCTTTTCTGCCACACTATAGAACGCTAAGTCCAAAATCGTGGTGTCTTTTCTTTTTTACTTTGGTGGTTTGCAGTTTCACTGATCCCCATTTTCAATAGGCTTTGCTGCACTTACACGTTTTAGTAGGATGCTGTTTTGGAGTAGGAGAAAAATTATTTGTGAACATGTGTCTTTACTATCCATGGAATGTTGGTGGGCCCTTTGGAAAAGCTGTCTCAAGGACCTGTAAAGTATCATTATTAGGCCAGTTTCTTCCCAACAGGACAAATTTAACCATATGCGATGGAACCACCAGTATTGACATTTGCAGCCCGAGAAGAAGAAAAGTAAATAGCCGAAGCAACATTCTATTTATTATGCTGTGGTGGACAAATTGCAACTATGGTTCTCAGCCAGGGCTGGTCCTGGGCCCCGCACTGCCTTTATGGTCCTTCATTGCACTTAGATCTCAGCAGCTGAATTGCAGCTGCTCATCATAATTTCAGCATCCAGGACACACACACACACACACACACACACACACACACACACTTCCATTAGAAGTGGTGGTACCCTCATGTGCTTTTTAATAATAAACATGATAGTGAGGGAATGACATGACATAATGAAGTCTAAGCATTCTCCAAAAGCACTCTGTGCAAGATGGCGAGTGTGCAAGCTCTCTCTCACACTCACACACAATCACACTCTCACTCTCACACTCTCACACTCTGTTGTTACTACCATTAGAGGTGGTACTATGTAGGTGGAAAGTTGTGGTTATTACTGTTGATCTGCTATGAACTATGTACACAGCCAGTATATACTGAACAATCCCATTATTTTTGCAGTTCCAGCCTTCTTCCCAGTCCATACTTTTCTTATTACTTCACTGTTTGTTAATATTATGTAGTCTGTATATTATACATTTCTTTGGAAAAGAGGCTTGGGCCCCAAATATCTGAAGGACCACCTCACCCCTCGTGTCCCATTGCAGCCTCTACTTAGTAAGATCAGCTGGGAGCCCCCTCTTACAGGTACCAACTGCCTGTAAAATTTGTACAGTAAGGACATGTAAAAAAATGTTCTCGGTGGAAACCCCATAATAATGGAACTCTCTTCCCTTAGCGATTAGTCTGGGCCTTCTCATCTACCAGAAGTGATGTAAGAATATTTTGTTTGGTCAGGTGTTTGGCAGGCAGGAACAGGGTTGTGTGTGTGTGTGTTGGGGGGGGGGGATTAGGGACAGAGGGTTGAAGGGGTTTTTATATGCTTTTAAGTGTCTTTTTATATATTGTAAGCCACTCTCAGTCTAAGGGGAAAGGCAGGGTATAAATTTAAATAGATAGATAAAATAAATTTGCTGTGTTTTGTTTAGAGCCCAACAGAGATGGTTGAAGTCTGTTTCAGTGTTTCTCAAACCCCTTTCCCCAGACCCACCTCCAAAGTAAACCCCCTACCTTTCCTCTCCCAATAAAGCATCTCCCACATTTAGGGTGGCCATACCTCCCCTTTAAAAGAGGATGCTTATGAAAAATACTTTTATTTATTTATATATATTTACTGGCCGCCCCCTCATGCCTACGGCATCCCGGGGCGGCTTACAAGTTAAAACAATAATAAAATACATAAAACATCAATAAAAATAATTAAAACTACCCCCCCAAAAAAATATCCTCCCCCTCCCCTCCGAAGACCTGGGTGAACAGCCAGGTCTTACAGGCTTGGCGAAAAGCCATCAGACCCGGGGCCAGGCGAGCTTCCTCCGGGAGGGAGTTCCAGAGCCGTGGCCCGGCCACCGAGAACGTCCTCTCCATCATGGCCCCTTGTTTAATATGGGGGACCTCCAGGAAGGCACCCCCGACAGACCGCAGGGGCTGCCCTGGGGCGCGAAGGTGAGGCGGTCCCCAAGGTATGAGGGGCCCAGACTGTATAGGGCTTTATAAATCAACACCAGCACCTTGAATCTGACTCGGTGCACTATAGGCAGTCAGTGCAGCACGAGGAGAACGGGGGTGATGTGCTCCTGTCGGCTTGTCCCCATAAGGAGATGAGCCACCGCATTCGGCACTAGCTGCAGCCTCTGAACCAGAATCAAGGGAAGCCCCATGGAGAACGCATTGCAGTAGTCCAGCCCTTGAGGTGATGAAGGCAGGGATGATGGTGGCCAGGTCGGGTCTGGAAACATATGGACGCAACCGCTGGCAGAAGGCAGCTTTAGCCACTGCCTCCACCTGCCAATCCAGGTGGAGATCTGAGTCCAAAAATATTCCCAGACTCCGAACCTGCTGGGCTACGGGAGGGCGGATCCCCTTTACGAGGGAAGCCGACACCTCCTTCACCCTACCCACCACCATCATCTCCATCTTATCAGGATTGAGTTTCAGTCTGCTCTGCCACAACCAATCCGCCACAGTCTCCAACCACTGGGATGGCAGGATCTGGGTCCGTTGAAAAAAAGAGGTAAAGCTGGGTGTCATCAGCATATTGGTGGCAACGCACACCAAACCCTCTCACGATCTCCCCCAAGGGCTGCATATACATGTTAAACAACAATGGAGACAGAATGGAACCTTGCAGAACGCCACATTCCAGGGCCCAGGGG
>QEPC01012329.1:4048107-4089975 GCA_003113815.1 Sphenodon punctatus
CTGTTGTTACTACCATTAGAGGTGGTACTATGTAGGTGGAAAGTTGTGGTTATTACTGTTGATCTGCTATGAACTATGTACACAGCCAGTATATACTGAACAATCCCATTATTTTTGCAGTTCCAGCCTTCTTCCCAGTCCATACTTTGCTTATTACTTCACTGTTTGTTAATATTATGTAGTCTGTATATTATACATTTCTTTGGAAAAGAGGCTTGGGCCCCAAATATCTGAAGGACCACCTCACCCCTCGTGTCCCATTGCAGCCTCTACTTAGTAAGATCAGCTGGGAGCCCCCTCTTACAGGTACCAACTGCCTGTAAAATTTGTACAGTAAGGACATGTAAAAAAATGTTCTCGGTGGAAACCCCATAATAATGGAACTCTCTTCCCTTAGCGATTAGTCTGGGCCTTCTCATCTACCAGAAGTGATGTAAGAATATTTTGTTTGGTCAGGTGTTTGGCAGGCAGGAACAGGGTTGTGTGTGTGTGTGTTGGGGGGGGGGGATTAGGGACAGAGGGTTGAAGGGGTTTTTATATGCTTTTAAGTGTCTTTTTATATATTGTAAGCCACTCTCAGTCTAAGGGGAAAGGCAGGGTATAAATTTAAATAGATAGATAAAATAAATTTGCTGTGTTTTGTTTAGAGCCCAACAGAGATGGTTGAAGTCTGTTTCAGTGTTTCTCAAACCCCTTTCCCCAGACCCACCTCCAAAGTAAACCCCCTACCTTTCCTCTCCCAATAAAGCATCTCCCACATTTAGGGTGGCCATACCTCCCCTTTAAAAGAGGATGCTTATGAAAAATACTTTTATTTATTTATATATATTTACTGGCCGCCCCCTCATGCCTACGGCATCCCGGGGCGGCTTACAAGTTAAAACAATAATAAAATACATAAAACATCAATAAAAATAATTAAAACTACCCCCCCAAAAAAATATCCTCCCCCTCCCCTCCGAAGACCTGGGTGAACAGCCAGGTCTTACAGGCTTGGCGAAAAGCCATCAGACCCGGGGCCAGGCGAGCTTCCTCCGGGAGGGAGTTCCAGAGCCGTGGCCCGGCCACCGAGAACGTCCTCTCCATCGTGGCCCTTCATTTAATATGGGGGACCTCCAGGAAGGCACCCCCGATAGACCGCAGGGGCTGCCCTGGGGAGCAAAGGTGAGGCGGTCCCCAAGGTATGAGGGGCGCAGACTGTATCAGGCTTTATAAATCAACACCAGCACCTTGAATCTGACTCGGTGCACTATAGGCAGCCAGTGCAGAGCACAGGTGTAATATGGAACCAATGCAGCCCTGCAACATGTACAAGTTTTCATAAGCTTCCTCTTTTAAAGGGGATGTATGGCCACCCTACCCACATGGCATCTTCTCTCCTTTTGTGGATTTACTGATACCCCATTGCATGGCAGCTCAATTATGCAAGTTCTCCGATGGTGCAGTATAAAGAATAACCATTGCCTTTCAATTTGGCATCCATGGGGCCAGAGCTCAGGTCTACTAAGTTTTCAGATAGGGGTCATTGGCATATAGCAAAGCTCTGCACTTCTGAAGCAGTAGCAGTCTAAGACCAGCTTCCTTGTAAGGGAGCTGCCTTGCCCAGGATCCTGACTGGCTACCAGGTTCCTGCCTCCTGATTAGCTAAGGGATTCTATATCTACTTCCAAGGTCAAGATCCATCTTTAGTCCTGAGGACCCAAGCAGAGAATCAGCCTTCTAGCATTTAGGACCTTCTCGCTTAGCTTCGCTTCACCCCTTGTTTCTATGTATTCATCAGGCTACAGACGCATGCTGTGCACTTGGACCCTGCCTCCAACCTATTCCTCTTGATCTGTCACATTCTGGACTCTGGTGTCAACCCTTCCTCACTGCCCTCTAGGCTGGGATCTTGACATTGTCTAACATTTAGGCTAGGCTGAATAATAATAATAGTAATAAATTAATAATATTAGAGACTTGTTATATAGAGACTTAATAATAAAGACAGAAAGAGAGAAATTGAACACACACATAATATTGTCTTAAGATAGAGTTGAACCATTGACATGCATCTCCTTTTGAAACTGCTATCAGCTTAGCTATTAGAACAACCTGCTGTTGGTTGTGGGTTTTTCATTTTAAATACAGCCACTAGAAAGAACTTTGCACATTACCCAGTTGTTAAAGAAGATGTTTGTTAGGATGTTGCAGCAAAATAAATCATATAGCTAGGTAGCTTTTGGGGCAACTCTGCTAAAAGTTCTGAGTTTTGTTATTCATTGTGCCTTTGTCAGCTCTCTTCTATCTTATTTTGAAAATGAGGAAGTAGTGCCTGCATAGGACAGCAGGCTGTTGGCTGAAAAGGAAAAATGTGAGATTTATAAGAGGCATGGCCAGTGAAAGCAAGATTCAAACTCACTACCACCTGTGCACCTGCTTGGTGAACATTGTCAAAGGGTAGAGGAGATCTGTGATTTGGGGTCTTGCTCTCCCTCCTCTCCCTCCCTTTCAGTTTGGCATCTGGGTAATACATCTCAGTGCTGTAGGTGCTACCTGCATGAGTAACATAAATTTGGAGGGGCAGCTGGTGGTAGTATCATTGGCGGGGCACCTGATCTGTAGCAGATTTCATTCTCTAGGACTTTCTATCCAGCATATTTTATGAGAATCAAGCTTCACATAAAACGTAAACATTTAAAAATCTAGTGTGAAAAACCCGTACTTTGGCAAGCAGCCCCAAATCAATAATTTGTATATTAATTTTGTGAACACTAGATCTCATGAGTATTGCAGAGCCTCAAGATATTAAGATTTTTAAAGGATGCTTGCTAAAGCTTTTCAAAGAATATGTTACTGGAGTCTGCAGGGTTTTAATCCCACTGAAACCTCACTTTTGTAGTAAGGATTTCTCTTGCTGATAATGCAAGCAGCAGCATAGTTTAGTGCTTACTTTAGCTAGCTTTGTAAAACATGTTTTATAGAACAGTTTGTACAAATCAAGGTACAAAGGGGATCAAAGACATGGGACTGGTAAATGGAGACTCTCACATCTAGGTCACTGATTCAGATCCATTAACACTTTTGCAGCATTCCTAGATTTTTAAAAGTTCATGGGTCAAAGTGAGACATCAAAACACACCAGAATTCAGTCTCTTTTTGTATGTGTTTGACATTACAAAGCACAATGGAATTTGGAATTGGAGTCTTTGGGGAATAATAAACAAAATCATCATTTTGTTAAACAATTATTTTGTTCTCATTCAGTGTACATTTTTATTTTGTAGTGCGCTGACCAACAACAATGTGATGGAGCCAAGGTGGTTTATATCAGCTGATGATTTGGCTTAAGACCACAAGAAGTCAGATGTTGGGATACAGGCTCATTGTGTACCACTCATCATAAATCATCAGCCACATATCTCATTTTAGCCAGTTGACTGATCATAGTATCAGAATGTAAATTAATACTTTGTGATACTTGTGCCTTCAAAACAATGGTTAATTTCAGATGGGACGGGCCCAGAGGTCCGCCATGCTGAACCCCAGACTGGGATCCATCTCGGATCCCAGTCCGTGATCAGGCCGACCATCCTTTAGACGTGCCGGCCTGATTCCGGAGGGGGATCGGGGAGGGGGTGGGGCGGCATGGTGCAACATGCGGCCGCTCAGACCCACCCCCCTGCACTCCCTCGGCTGCCCGCCCATGGGAAGACGGGTGGGCGCAGTGGCCAATGAGGCCGCTGCGCCTGACCCCGTCCCGTGGTCGGAGCCTGATTCCGGGATGGGGCTGGTGAGCAGACGTGCAGCACCGCCATCGCCATCCCTGTCCTGGATTGTGGCCACTAACCACGGCTGGCTGGAGGTCGAGAACCGTGATCAAGCTTGATCCCAGCCAGGGGTTCACCATGGTGAATATCTGGCCAGGACCAAACAGACGTTCCCAGAAATGCCACCACCACAGGGAATCCACTGGGGTTCAGTGTGGTGAAAAGCGTTTTCCTAACGTCTGAAATTACCCAATATTAGCTATCCCCACTGGAGAAACAAAATGCAAAAAAACAACCCCTCCTAATCCAGTACACAAATCTTTGATTATATTGTTAGTGGAAGATCAAAATCACTGACCCAGCCAGATATAAAACATAAGGCATCAGACACCCTTCTCACACAGATGCTCTAACACTGATAAAATGGGTGTTACATTTTATTATACATGTTGCAGGGCACCCATAGAGCACACCTCCAGCTTTGAACATTTATAATAAAATGTAACACCCATTTTATCAGCTTTAGAGTGTCTGTGTGAAAAGGGCCATATTGAAAAACTACTTTAGATTATGAACCCACCCCCTTCCCCCATCTGTATCATTTTGTTTCCCGCTCACCCAGGATTCCACTTCCAAGACCCCAGTTGCACAGATTTCTTTTCACCACACAGTTACATTCCATAGGAGCCTTCAGGAAGGGGAACCATGGGGTTGCTTTAGGGGATGCTGGCTGCTTCTTCTACTGTCATCTTTGAGAAGAAATGCAAGGTCAGCCCCCTTAATTCTGTAAGGTTAACTCAGGAAAATACATAGCAGTAGGAGCAGCACATTTCCTCGGGCTGCCACCGATGGCTGCACTACCAGCATCCCAAACCTTTACTTACTTGCTACAAGAACACTGAGGAGATAATGACTAAGCTTGAGGCAGCATCAATATGGGAAAGTACATGGAGGGTTAATGTATACACAAAAGCTCATGGTCTCAAGAGAGGGTTTTGACTGAAGTATTCATGAAGATAAAGGGGATAGTCTGAGTTATATTTAGGTTATCTAAAGGGGGAAATGTAATTACAAACAGATACTATTTAAGAGTTGAGGGGTGGCTTGATAGTGGCTACCCAAGCTTACATAAAATCTAGCTCAGTGCAGAACTGTGCCCAATTTACTCTTGAATGAGTAAGGGGCTCTTTATGTTTGTCCATCTAAATTATAAAAGTGGGTTTTATTTCTCCCTTCTGTCCACCTCACATGAGCAGTTAAACAATGTATAGTGATGTATACACTTGTAACAGGGCACTCACCCTAACAGGGCAAGTTCCTGCAGGATCTTTACCTCGAACCAGCTCACGCAGCACTTTTTCTTCCGTCAAGTGTGCTTTATTTATACATTTCTCAGTTCTCCCTTTTCGTATAGTGTGTGGTTGCTGTGTTGGTCCCAAGTGACACAGAGACAAAGTGATTTGAATGATCTCTTTTATTGCACCAACTGTTATAGGTGGAAATAAGCTTTGAGGCCACACTGGGTCCTTCCTCAGGCATGTAGTGTAGCCAGTAGAAATATATTATCCAGGCATGGGTGTGCCTGGATAGTTAAGGTGCAGGGCACTGTTAATGTTAAAGTCTTAACATTCTACCTCCTTTAAAATAGTGATGGGCTTATGTAGTAGCAGTGTGCACCAGGCTCCCATGTCGTTTTCATTTTCCAAAAATGTCATTATCATTATTGTTATCGTTAACGATAATGTCATTTTCGTTATCATTATCGTTTTTGTTATTTTTATTTTTGTTATCAGTATCTATCATTATCAATATAGTTTTTGTTATCAGTATCAATATTTGTTTTTGTTATCGATATTATTATCGATATCGATACCGTTTCAAATGAAGATTTTATTTTTGGTCTTGGTATTGTTGTCGATTCCCATCCACAACTAATATCTATCTAAATCTAAGGGAGACAGGGGATGGGAAAGGGAAAACGATTATCTAATCAAGTATCTATATAACTAATCTATATGTCTATAATATATATCTAATCTATACCACCTATCTATATATAATGTAGAGGGGGGAGAAGGGCAGGGAAAGGGAGAAGGTAAAATGTAGGGTATGAAGAAGGAATTGTATTGATGGTAATACAGTGAGGGCTAGGGAGGATTTTTTATTTATTATTTATTATTATTATTATTATTTTATTTTATGCACTTTTACCCCATATCCTCCCGTACCATGGCGGCTCTGAGCGGCAAACAACATATAAAATCAACAGTTTTTGTGTGCAAGCACCAAAGTTCTGTAAAAGCAACCTGACAATCAGAACTCTCACAGAACAAAGAGAAAAAGTCTGGTCCTCCCATTACAAAGGTTTGCAGTGCCCTTCCCTAGAGCCCCCCCAATAGATTGTGGGAGGCAGCAGGCATTGAGCAATCACAGAATGCCATGAGACTGCTGGGGCATGCTGTTATACCCTACTTCCGGCTCTGACGATACTTGGTGGAGCGCCCTCCAGGCCACAGGGGAGGCGGAGGAGCAGCGGCCCTGTTGCTAGGTGCCGGGATGCTGTGGCGCCCCAACGCCACAGAAACCGAAAGTGAGCCGGCATCCGGTGCGCGCGGGCAGAGCCTCGATGCCAGGAGGAGCGTGCCAAGGAGGGGACCCTTAGACCTCACTACAAATACAGCTGGTGGGCTGGCAAGGTCCCACCGGTGATCTTGGGAGAGACTGGCCCCTTTGTTTGCTTCAGAGTGACGTCAAGGATTTCTAAAAGCTAAGTACAGAGTGTGTGACTAAGTGCTTGTGGATGACTGAGAGAGTGATAAGCTAGGTGAGTGCAAGTGATTGAAGGACTGGGTGGTGTGGGTGCATACGTGCATATATCCAAGGGGAGGGTTGGCCTTGTACTAATATGCCTGCACTAAAAAGGGATTCTCTGTGCAAGTTGTGTGCACCCCTCTTCAACTTCTCTGGGCCTCCGCCTTTCCCCCACTGGTGACTCGTGGGGTGAGTGAGTGTCCTGTTCCCCCTTCCCTGAGTGTTTGTGTGTGCGAGTGGATACTGAGAGCGGAGTGGGTGCCTTGGTTGGAGCAGGGCAGTTCCCCTCTCTTCCTCCCCTACGATGGTCTGGATAGCCTCCGTCTAGGAGGAAAGCCCCTATAAGATCCCGAGGGACCATTTTCCCACCCAGGACGCCTCTGCAAAGGAAGAGAGATGGTGTTCCCTCTGACCTAAGACTCTCATTCCCCTGTGAACATATCCTCTCTCCGCCCCCATGACACCTGCTTGCACTACTCGTTGGCAGGTGATACATCCATCAGATACTGCTGAGCTGCTCGCCCCTCCCAACACAGACACAATTCAAGAGTTCAACCCTGTTAAGACTCCAAGATATCTGCTCCCTCCCACAATGAAACAGGTGGAGGCGGGTGCTGGGGGCTTGTCTTTGGGAGAGCCTGCTGGCAGGAGCTATTTTGAAGATCTCCAACACCTGTACCTTTCGGCGTCCCCGCCCCTCCAAGTAACACTACTGAAGAGAGTGCAGCTCCGAGGGCTTGTCTTTGGAAGAGCCTGCTGGAAGGAGCTGTTTTGAAGATCCCCAACTGCTGTGCCTTTCTGCTCCCCCTCCCCCCAGTAACACTACTTAAGAGGGTGCAGCCCTGACCAGAGTCTGCTGACAGAAGCTGTTTAGAAGGTCCCCAACACCTTTGCCTTTCTGCTTCCCCTTCCCTACCAGGTACCCCTACTTAAGAAGGTGCAGCCCTTAGGGCTTGGTGGGGACTGGGGGCTTGTCTTGGGGAGAGTCTGCTGACAGGAACTGTTTTGAAGATTCCCAACACCTGTGCCTTTCTGCTTCCCCTCCCCCTAGGTAACACTATTTAAGAGGGTGCAGCCTTGAGGGCGAAGGCAGTGGAGGCGACCACTTCTTGGAGCTGCTGCAGTGGATTGTGGCCTTGTCCTGAATGGGACCGCATGGTGGCAGCAAGTGGTGGGGATGGAGGGGGGAGGTCTCCCCTAGGGTCTGGACTGGGCAGCCTGCAGCTGGGACTATGCTAGAGTGTGGGGGGGCATGGAAAGCAGGCAGACAGAGGTCATTGTGGGGCAGGGGAGATATGGTCAAGGGGGCAGTTGGTAAGACAGTCCCCAGGACCAAGGTGTTTGGTGCCTGTCCCTAGAGTCAGTTTCCCCTCAGGTGGGGGGATGGATCAAGGTCTAAGGCCTCTTAGGCCAGGAGTTCTGTTGCTGAACATGAGATCTATGTCCAATAAGGCATCAGTGATCCAGGATTTAATCCTGGATCAGGCTGCGGATCTTGCGTGTTCTACGGACATGTGGTTAGACATGGAGGTGGCTCCGATTTTGGCGCACCTTGTTCCCACAGGGTACTTTGTGCAACAGCAGCCCCGGCTTTGGGGACAGGGTGGTGGTGTTGCTATGGTTTTTAAGGAGTCTTGGGCTGTTATGAGGTATCCGGTGCAGTCAATTCCAGGGATTGAGATCCTCCATCTTGTGTTTGAGTTGGTCAGGGACAGAATTGGAGTGCTGCTGGTGTATCATGCTCCTTCTTGCCCAGAAGCATCCCTCTCCGCTCTAGCGAAGCTGGTGTCGGGGGTGGTGTTGCACTCCCCAAGGGTCTTGGTCCTAGGGATCTGAACATTCATGCTGGCGCCAGCCTTGTAGGGGTGGAACATGAGTTCATGGCAACCATAGGCCTGTCCCAGATGGTTAGGGGTCCTACGCACAAGGGGGGGAGGGATATGCTCGACTTGGTGTTCTGCTCCGACATTGAGGCGGGTGATCCGGTAGTGGGGGAAGTGAGTTCTATGTCCTTGCCATGGATGAATAATTACTTCCTGCAGGCCAGACTCCTAGCGCAAGACAGCCTCCAAATAGAGGATGAACCCATTAGGTTGGTCCGCCCCCAGAGACTGATGGAACCGCAGCGATTCCAAGAAGCCCTGGGGGAAGTGTCCTTAGACCTTGATGGCCACTCGTTCGGTTGATAATCTCGTCCTAGCTTGGAATACCTTGCTGGAAGAGACCATTTATCGGATGGCTTCTAGGCATCTGCAGCCACTGCTGTGCTACCGTAGGGTCCCTTCTTGGTTTACTGGGGGTAAAGGGTAATGTATGAAGTGGGAGGGGTGACGTCTACAGTGACACTGGTGCTGTTCTCGTGCTGAATCCGATCAGCTATGGCATCTGGCTCATTTGCGGTCCTATGCGGTGGCTGTGAGGAAGACAAAGAAGGAATTCTTTGTCACCCTCATAGCTGCTGTGAAGTCGCGTCCAGCAGAGCTCTTCTGTCCGGCCTCCTTCTGCCTGGAGGGGGCAGTTTCCCAAGTCCACTGTGAGGAGTTTGTGAACTAGTTCGCAGATAAGATCGCTCTGATCCAGCATGATTTCAGGATCGGGATTCATGCAGAAGAAGGAGAACTGGGGGCTATGGATGCCCCGTCTGGTCCACCTTTGTGGGATCAGTTTCAGGAAGTGATGTCGGCCGATGCCTAGGGGTTGCTGGGGTCTGTTAGGGCCAGCTTTTTTGAATTAGATCCTTGTCCATCCTGGTTGGTGAAAGCTGCCAGGGAGATGTTGGGGCTAGTGCTGGTGGGTGTGATCAATGCCTCCCTTTGGGGAGGGCAGGGTGCTGGGCTTTCTCAAGGAGGTGGTGGTGTGGCCCCTGTTTAAGAAACCATCATCAGATATTGACGCACTCTCTAGCTATCAGCCTATCTCTAACCTCCCCTTTTTAGGGAAGGTTATTGAATAGGTGGTGGCCCAGCAGCTCCAGGGCCATCTGGCTGACATTGGTTTCCTGGATCCTTTTCAATCAGGATTTCAACCAGGATATGGCACCAAGACTGCGTTGATGGCCTTGGTGGATGACCTCCGCCATGGATTTGGGGTGTTCAGTGTCATGCGTCCTGTTGGATCTCTCAGCAGCATTTGATACAGTTGACCATGGGTTGCTGTTGAGGTGACTGCAGGCCCTGGGGGTGGGGGTGGCAGGGGCGGGACTGTCCTAGGATGGTTCCTCTCATTCCTCTTTGGGAGAAGCCAGCGGGTGGTGCTGGGGGAAGAAACATCTAGCTCCCGGGATCTCGATTGTGGCATACCGCAAGGTTCCAGTCTGTCTCCATTGCTATTTAATATTTATATGCAACCCCTGGGTGAGGTTGTGAGATGGTTTGGTGTGGGTTGCCACCAGTATGCTGATGACACCCAGCTATACCTCTCTCTTTCAGCAGACCCCGGTCCTGCAGTCTTGGTGTTTTCCCAGTGCCTGACCGCTGTGAGCGACTGGATGAGGCTGAGCAGACTGAGGCTGAACCCTGATAAGATGGAGATAATATTGGTAGGTAGGGCAGCTGAGGCGATGGACCCACTTGTGGAGGGGATCTGCCCCTTGCTGGCCCCGCAGGTGTGGAGTTTGGGGGGTCCTGTTGGACCATGGCCTTCACTTGGATTGTCAGGTGGAGGCAGTGTCAAAGGGAGCCTTTCTCCAATTACATCTTGTGTGTAGGATCCAGCCAAACTCTGACCCGGCCACCTTCATCCATGCGTTCATCACCTCTAAGTTGGATTACTGCAACGCGCTTTATGTGGGGCTGCCCCTGGTGATGGTTCGGAAGCTGAAGCTGGTGCAGAATGCGGTGACCGATCTCCTGATGGGGACGGACTGTTGGGAGTACATTACACCAGTGCTCCAGGCTCTGCACTGGCTGCCTCTAGCTTTCTGGGCCCGATTCAAGGTGTTGGTGTTGACCTTTAAAGCCCTCCATGGTCTGGGCCCCTCCTACCTGAGAGACCGCCTCACTCCCCAGGACCTGGAATGATCTCTGTGATCCCCCAGGGGTGCCTTCTTGGAGGTCCCCTGGTAAACCAGGGAGGTCACGATGGAGAGGGCATTCTTGGTGGTCACACTGCAGCTGTGGAACTTCCTCCCAGAGGAGGCTCGCCTGGCTCCCAGATTGTTGGCCTTCCGCTGGGCCTGTAAGACCTGGCCTTTGTGGGAGGTGGGTAAAGGGATAGGGGGTGGGATTTGTAGCCAGCAGGCCTTATCTTTTTTTACCATATGTATTGTATTTGTAACACCCACCATTTTTGTACATTTTTATCTGTTTTAAATTATGTAAGCTGCCCCGAGCTGCTGTGAGACTGAATGGGGCAGGGTATCAATCAATCAATCAATAAGACTTACCTGTTTCCATCTGACCCCGTGGAGCTGCCACTGCTGTCACTGCCACTGAGCTCGCTGGGCTGCTCCTGTGCCGCTGCTGTTCCCCGCTGAACGCCTGCGGGAAGAAAAAGAAAGAACAGTTAGTATGGGGGTGGGGGGGGCAGGCTGCCCTGGCTTGACCCCAGCCCCAGAAGCTGACCGGGGTGGGGCTTAAAAGGGAGCCGCTAGTGGCTCAAGCGGTGAAAGATGTACCTGTTTCCATCTGGCTGGGACCCCGCTGAGTTGCTGCTGCTGTCGCCACTGCCAAGCTCGCTGGGCTGCTCCTGTTCCCCGCTGAACACCTGTGGGAAGAAAAAGAAAGAACAGTCAGTACTGGGGAAGGGGGCAAGGAAGCCAGTGCACCTGGGCAGGGTGCCCTGGCTTGACCCCGGACGCAGAAGCTGACCGAGGGGGCTTAAAAGGGAGCCACCAATGGCTCTGCTGCGGGCCAAAGGGCCATGGCCAAAGGGGCCCTTTGGGGCCTGTAGGTGATCCAGGGGGAGACTCTGGTTGGGTGAGTTTTGTTTAGTTGGGAAAAGAGGGGTGGGGAGGTTTGGGGAAAGCTGTTGGGGAGGGGGAGGGGTGGTTGGGGTGTTTGAGGATGGGGGAAGGTGGTGAAAGGGATGAGGGGGTGGTTTCCCCAGCGTGGATCCCTGGTGGCAGCAGGGGAGCATGCTGGGGGAGGGAACACCTGGTGGCAGCAGGTGGGGGGTTCTGCCCAACTCCCAGTGGCAGGGGGAGGTTGGGTGGGGAAGGGGTAATATACCCGATGTCAGCCCCTGGTGGCAGCAGGAGGCCTGATTAAGGGTGAGGGGTTGGGGGGGAGGAAAAATAGGGGTGGTGGAGATGGGGAGTGGAAATGGGGTGGGGATGGTTGTGAGGGGGGCAACTGGAGGAAGGGCGAACAGTCAAGGGGTAGGGGTCAGGATGGAGCAGATGGGAGGGGAGGAACGGCTATAGGGGTGATTATGGGGCGTGGACGGTATGGTCCAAGGGGACAGGTGACTTGTCCTCCCAGGGGACTGAGGTTCCTGGAGGAGGTTAAGAGCGTCACCCCCCCCCCCACACTGTGGGTGAGAGAGGATCAGGGTCTAAGGTCCACCTGTAAAGGGCTGCTGCTGTTGAATGCAAGGTCCGTAGCCAATAAGGCCTCCGGGACCTGGGATTTGATTCTGGATGGGGCAGCGGACCTTGCATGTATTACAGAAACCTGGCTGGATGAGGAGGAAGGACCAGTTTTAGCAGACCTTCTTCCAGCCAGGTATGCTATGCAGCACCAGTCCTGCATGGGGGGTCAGGGAGGGGGAGGTGTAGCTATTATTTTTAGAGAGGGATGGCCAGTTAGGAGATATCCAGTTCGGGAGATTCCTGTTATTGAGGCCCTCTACATGGTGTTTGATTTTGCTGGGGGCAACCCTGGGGTGCTGCTGGTATACCGGGCCCCTTCCTGTCTGACAGCATCCCTTGCCGCTCTAGCAGAGCTGGCCTCGGAGGTGGCGCTGAACTCCTCCAGGATCTTGGTCCTGGGGGATCTCAACACCCATGCTGACGCCGGCCTTGTAGGAGTGGAGCGTGAGTTCATGGCCGCCATGACAACCATGGACTTGTCCCAAGTGGTCAACTGCCCGACCCATGTGGGGGGGGGCATATCCTCGATCTGATCTTCTGCTCTGGCATTGAGGCGGGGGATCCATTAGTGGGGAATGTGAGGGTCATGCCCTTGTCATCAACAGATTATTATCTCCTACAGGCCAGCCTCTCAGTGCACCACCTCCACAAGTGGAATGGACCAGTTAGGTTGGTCCGCCCTTGGAGGCTGATGGAACCGCAGCGGTTCCAGGAGGCTCTGAGGGAGTTAACCTTAGACTCTGATGGCCACTCTGTCGAAGAGCTTGTCCAGCATTGGAACACCTTGCTGGGGGAGGCAATTGACAGGGTGACTCCATGACGTCTTCTCCCTCTGTCTCATCACCGCAGGGCCCCTTGGTTTACTGAGGGGCTGCAGTGTATGAAATGGGTAGGTAGGAGACTAGAGCGACGCTGGCATCGGACTCACTCTGAATCTGACTGACTTCTCCATAGGACCCATTTGTGGTCCTATGTTGAGGCTGTGAGGACAGCAAAGGAGGAGTTCTTTGCTGCCCTCATAACATCTGCAAAGTTGTGTCCAGAGGAGCGGTTCTGGGTGGTGTGGGGGCTGGTCAGTCCGGCCTCCCTCTGCCTAGATGGGGACTTGTCCCAGGCTCGCTGTGAGGAGTTTGCCATCTACTTTGCAGACAAGATCACTCAGATTCAGAGTAACTTTGACACCGGATTGGAAGCAGTAGGCGAGGGGCACGAGGTTATGGAGGCACCATCTGATCTATCTTTCTGGGATGTGTTTCAGGAAGTGACGCCAGCCGATGCGGTGAATGTCCTGGGGTCTGTTAGAGCCACTAATTGTGAATTAGATCCATGCCCGTCCTGATTGGTGAAAGCCTTTGGGGACGGTGCTGGCGAGGGTAGTGAACGTGTCCCTTCGGCAGGGGAGATTGTCACCCAGTCTCAAGGAGGTTGTGGTGTGCTCCCTGCTGAAGAAGCCATCTTTGGATGTGGACGCACTTGCCGGTTACCGACCCGTCTCTAATATTCCCTTTTTAGAGAAGATTATTGAACGGGCAGTGGCACTCCAGGCGCATTTGGATAGCATCTGTTTCCTTGACCCTTTTCAGTCTGAGTTCTGCCCTGGCTATGGTACTGAGATGGCGTTGGTCACCTTGGTGGATGATCTCCGCCGGGAGATGGATGCAGGATGTTCAACATTTCTGATCCCGCTAGATCTCTCGGCCGCGTTTGACACCGTGGACCATGGGCTGCTGCTGAGACGAATGCGAGACCTGGGGGGTCTGGATGGGACTGTCCTAGGGTGGTTCCGCTCATTCCTCTCAGGGAGAAACCAGCGGGTGGTGCTGGGGGCTGAAACATCAAGCCCCTGGGCCTTGACCTGTGGTGTTCCACAGGGTTCGATCTTGTCTCTGCTATTATTTAATGTGTATAGTAGCCCCTGGGGGAGATCGTGAGAGGGTTCAGGGTGCGATGTCACCAATATGCTGATGATACTCAGCTGTACCTCTCATTTTCAACCGACCTAGGTCCTGCTGTCTTACTTTCCGAATGTTTGGAGGCCATGGAAGATTGGATGTGGCAGAGCAGACTGAAGCTTAATCCTGATAAGACATAGGTGATGGTGGTGGGAAGGGCGCGGGAGGTCCTGGCTCCCCTTGTAGGGGGGGGTCCGCCCTCCTGTAGCCTAGCAGGTTCAGAGTCTGGGGGTGGTGTTTGACTCAGGTCTCTGTCTGGATCAGTAGGTGGAGATGGTGGCTAAGGCTGCCTTCTGCCAGCTGTATCTGGTACTGAGGCTGTGCCCATACATCTCTGGGCCCGACCTGGCCACTCTCATTCATGCCTTCATCACCTCGAGGCTAGACTACTGCAATGCGCTTTACGTGGGGCTTCCCTTGTTTCTGGTTCGGAGGCTGCAGCTGGTGAAGAATGCGGCAGCCCATCTCCTTACAGGGACGGGGTGGCGGGAGCACATAACACCTGTGCTCCGCACTCTGCACTGACTGCCTATATCATACTGAGCCAGATTCAAGGTGTTAGTGTTGATCTATAAAGCCCTGTATGGTCTGGGCCCCTCATACCTCGGGGACTGCCTCACCCTCCGCGCCTCAGAGCAATCCCTTTGGTCCACTGGGGGTGCCTTTCTGGAGGTCCCCCATGTAAAATGAGGGGGGCACAATGGAGAGGGCATTCTCGGTGGCTGGGCTGCGGCTTTGGAACTCTCTCCCGGAGGAAGCCCACCTGGGCCCAGGTCTGTTGGCATTTCATCGAGCCTGCAAGACCTGGCTGTTAACCCAGGCCTTCGGAGGGGAGGGTGGGGTAGTTGAGGGGGGATTTTAAAGATATTTTAATGATATTTTAAATTTGATTGATGGGTTTGTGTATTTAATCGATTTTTTTAGGGTATTTTATTTGTGTGTTTTGGTGTTGTAAGCCGCCTCGAGATGCCGTAGGCATGAGGGGGCGGCTAATAAATATTTATAAATAAATAAACCCAACTACCACAGCACTAATAATGACAACGATAACAACATTGTTGTTTTCATTTCTCGGTATTGTTATCATTATCCATATTCTTGGTTGCTGTTTTTGGTATTCTCGGTTGTCGTTATCATTGTTGTTCTCGGTTGTCATTTTCATTACTGGAATAACAAAAATGACCATTTTTGTTATTGTAATAACGAAAACAACATGCACACCCCTATTAGTCAACACCGTGAAATTGTGTTGTGATGATGAGTTGCTAGAGAGGTTGCTGCTGCCCCCAAATCAGCCAGATTCAATGCGAAATAGCTGAGATACAGCGTTTCAAAAAGGGAGGCTTTTTTTGCAGCTTTTCCTGACTTAGTGACTGTTTGGATCCTGGCACTCTAGCTGCTAAATGGAGCATGGATAGGGGCTGTGCTGTTCATAGAAAAGTCAAGTCTGTGACTGAGGGGTGCCTTTGACTAATGTTGTTAAAATTCAAGCAAAGCATTTACCCCCTTTTGGGGTGTTTAAGCGTCCATTTAAACCAATGAATATAACGTTCACGCGTCCATTTATAGCTACAGAACCTTTTCACCTTGTTCGTTTCAAAGGCAGTGATCAGCTTACCAAGCCTCCCCAATGCTAACAGACAGCCCTCTGTCAGCAGCATGTGGGGAGGGAATCCAGGGATCGAAACAGTTGGGACACTGGAAAAAAGCCTCTAACTTGTGGCCCAAGTTTTGGCTTGTGGTTCGAGCCACTTTGCCAGCAGCCTGGACAGCTGGCAAGCGGGGGGGGGGGGGGAGGGAGAACTAACACTGCCCCCCCGCCGGCCACCTGGCAGTCACTGGCTCCTCTTACTTGACTGGCCGCCTGCCTGGCTATCTCTCTGTTTCTCTTCCTGGGGAGTTGGGGATGGGAGAAAGTAAAATCGCCGCCGCAACCCGCATCCTTGCCTATGGATTTTAGCTGTGGCTCCCTGGCAGTGCTTCTGCCACACGCCACCCCCGTCCTGCCACTGGCACTTTTAAAGGATTGCAGGGCTGCTTTAGGTGCTGGAGACTTTGTCCCGCAACTCCAACAATCGTAGTTGTGGGACAAAGTCTCCAGCATCTAAAGCAGCCCTTCAATAGGGATGGGCGAACGCGGTTCAGAAGTTCGGAGTTTGGACTGAACTCGGTCTGTTCAGTTGACCGAACTGAACTTCTGAACCGAACTCAAATTTCAAACCAAACCGAATCGAATTTTCGAACTCCGTTCTGTTCGCCCATCCCTAGTGACAACACACACAAAAAAACCTGGTTTTGAATGGCTGAACTTGGTTCGCAAGTTCGGAATTCGACCGAACTCGATCTGTTCGGTCGACCGAACTGAACTTCCAAACCGAACTCGAATTTCAAACTGAACTGAAGCGAATTTCCGAACTCGAATTTCAAATTGAACCGAACTGAACCGAATTTCCGAACTCCGTTCTGTTCGCCCGTCCCTACCCTTCAATCCTTAGAAAGTGGGGAAGCGTAACTGGGAGCCAGCTCAGCTGCAGCCCGGGGCTGGAAAGTGAGAGAGGGGTTTTTCCCTGTGTGCTGCCGCCTCCTCCTCCTAGTAGGTAAGTGGTTTTACCCACCTATCTAATAGGGTTGTGTGTGCCTGCCTGCCTGCCTGCCTGCCTGCCTACATGTGAGAGAGGCCTGGGTGTGTGTGTCTTGTGTCTGCTTGTGTGCGAGAGGTGTGCATGTGTGTCTACTTGTGTCTTGGGCAGTCACGTGTGGGGAGAGGCTGGCAGCTCCATCACCTCTTATGGCAGCACCTGCGCATGCCTACACAGGGATCTGCAGGGGTATGTGTAAGTGAATATAGGGGAGCATTGGAAAAGACAACAGAATTAAATTAAGGAAACCACATGGTTTCAGGGAAAGTAGATCATAGCCTAACAACATTTGGGTATTATCAAAGCTATTCTGGTAGGGGAGCTTTCCGAGGAGAGCTCTCAGTGGAAGTCTGAGAGCTTTCCACATTTTAGAGGTGAATGTCAAAAGATGGGGGCCAAAAGTGCAAAAACTTTGCAAATGATGGTAAGGATTAGACCAGGGGTGGGGAACCTCAGGCCTAGGGTCCAAATGTGGCCCGCAGCAAGATTTTATGTGGCCCTTTTCCACTTCCTGAATCTGGCCTTTGGATCCAGTTCTTACCTCCAGTCACTAAAAAACTGAGCTCAAGGGAAGGGAGCAGAGAGGAGGTCATGCAAACAAGGAGAGAGGACAGATCCATGGTACAAATCCATGATTTAGGCCCTCATTTCCTTGAGAACATCCCTTAAGTACCCCCACCCCAACTTCTGTGAGGCCCTCAGAGCTTGTGCAAGCTTTCAAAGTGGCCCCCAGGAGGGAAAAGGTTCCCCATCCCCAGATTAGACTAAAGAGAAGCCAAATGGGATGCTCTCTGGCATTTTCATAGTTGGCACTCCAATTTATATCAAAATCTGTCCAAGCATTTTCATCTTGAAAAAGTAATTCAAAGCAACATTTGTCTCATGCTTAGCCACAAAGGGGCTCAGAATTATAACAGCATAAGCATTTTTGATGAAAGCTCGCAGCAAAAGACACACGGTGGGGAGGTTATATTCAGGTTAAATGGATGTAACAGGAATAGTGAAAGGGAGGAATGTTCCTTTCTACTGTGTTCTTTTGCTGCCAGGAGTTCAGTTGTGTTGATCTATAGAACTGGATTTATTTTTTAATGAGAACAGTTACATTGGAACCAAAACAAAATCCTCATACTTCAGAGTATCTGAGAATTATGACCTATTAGAGATTAGAAAGCCATCTGAAAGGATGGAATTATAAATAATCATTCACCATCATTACAAGCTTATGATTCTGGTCACTGTCAGAGATGGGCTGATCTGATCCCCTGTTTGTTTATTTAAATGTATACCCCATCCTTCAGGAAGGCTATGAGTAGTGTACAATTTATAATACAAATGTATTTAAATTCCCTTAGAAACCACACCCCCATCCACCCCAGCATACCCATACACAAACCTATCCTGCTTTCCAAATGCCTGGCAAAACAAAAAGGTGTAACATCACTTCAGAAGAAAAGCACACTTGGGCTTAGATGAATCTTGAAGGGAAGGGATAATTATGGGGCAGCCACCGTGAATATATTTTTTGTGCGCTCTAGTTGTGGAAACCTGGTGAACAGGTGGTTCAAAGTGGTTGGAGCAGCAGGCTCCCAATCAAGCAATGCAGAAGGATGTCTAGGAGCACAATCTGCAGTGCCTTTGCAGATGTTCCATGAGGTGTTCTGTGAGATTGGTTAAAGGTCCAAGACAGAGTTAGCGCTGAAATCCCATGCACAGCTGCTAGATTTAAGCACTGTTATGAAGGGTCTGAAAAGCAAATCTTAGGAGGTAAGGTTGAAGGAACTGGATATGTTTAGCTTAGCAAAGAGAAGACTAAGGGGAGACCTGATAGCAGTCTTCACCTATCTTAAGGGCTGCCACCAAGATGTTAAGGAACTGTTCTGCATTGCTTCAGAGAGCATGACTGGAAAGCACAACCTCTGATCCCTGTATGGAGAGTTTCATCTTGACCATACAATAGGGCTGGAGTAAGTTTTACTCTTTAATGCTCAGAGATAGGATTGGAGATTGTTTCCTTTGTAGTGTTGGGTCTGATCAATTAATTTGCTCATATTAGAATAGATATCAAGGTGTGACAGCTGAACAGCACCCAGTGATTTCATTTAATTTAGGAACTTTGCAAAACTGTGTTGTGCTATTTGCTTTCTCACGTGTCGCATGCTCTGATAGAAATAGCTACTTGGGTGTTTGCTGGCAAGGCATGAAGCTATTAGCAGTTAGGAAACTCCCAGTTGGTTCCAAATATGGTAGCATGGCTCATCAGCAACAGTGGCTACCTAAGAGTACATCAGATGAACTTGCTGTTCCTTATGCTGACTACCCATAGACAGGAACCCGAGTTGACTGCACCAAAAAATCTTAAATTCTGCAACCAGTGAAGCCAAATTCTTCAAATTCACCGCGAGCATTAGTATTTGCATAATTAACTTGATTTGCATAACTATGCATGCTGGGAAGCAAATTTGAAATAGGTTTGACATAGAATCACAACTTTGCTAATCAAACACAACTCAAATCCTCTGGAATTTCAGCACCTCGCTCATGCAAACATAGGGCCTTCAGACCCCACCTACCCACAATTCATCTCCCAGGGGCCTATTTACCTTCGGGTCATGGTCAGGATTGGCTGATTCTGTGAGGATTCTGTGAGGATTGGCTGATTCTGCGAAAATCACTGCAAATTGCAGCAACGCAGTCAACTTGGGTCCCTGCCCATAGACTGAAAAGTCTAGTTCAGGCTTGCAGTTCTTTCCTTCAAGATACTTGATGGACCAGGAACAGAATGCCTGAGAGCTATGGGATGTGAATGGTGAACACCACTGTTCTGTGGAACACTATGGAATTGTCTATATCATGGGTGAAGCTTATCTGTTTAGGGACAGAGCGTTTTAAGCAGCTGGCCCAATCCTGTGGAGCCACATACCACTTTTAAACATAGTGTGACTATGTTTTATTTTAAAATTCTTAAAAAAGGCAAAGGCAGCTGGGAGGAGAGTTGAGGGCAGCTGCTGCATGGGAATGATCCAGCTCAGTACCCCCGCAGACCTTGGTGCTGCCCCTGCACTGCAACAGTATGTGCAGGGGAACTCCTTCGCACTTCTCTCCTTGGCTCCCAGACCCTGCACTAATCTTTAAAACTGGTAGGTACTGTTTATAAAGACCCGTTTATAGAGACCCGCACAGTTAGTGGACTGCTAGCCAAAAAAAGCCATATTCCTAAGAGAAGACAGACCAAAAGAAAGCAATCCAGTTGACCCCCTCATAATTTTACATTCACCATTCCATTAACTCAATTTAACTGGGTGACACCTTCTCCTGGGGGCCAAACCCATCTAGAGTTGGGCGGCTGGGAAGTTATCCCCACTATCCACTATGTATTGTTATTGCACACAATACAAACATTTCCAAAAACCTTATTTAGTTTCTTGTTATCTTTCTGGTGCCAAATCATGTCTGTGAGAAACTGGCTGCTCCTCTAAACTTGTCTGAGGTCTCGTCTTTCCCCTTCACATTTGAAGCTAGTTAAAACCTCCTTTAAATGTTCATTGCACTGTTTATAAAATGTTCATTCAGTTGTGTCAAGAAACCACAAAAACAAGGAGATTTACCAAATTAAAAACCTCTGGTTTAAAATATTAGTGAAAGTACAGATAATTTCCACAGATTAAAAACCACCTGGTTAACATACCTGTTATACCACCTACAAATTCTACCACACCACACAATACTAGGAAATTATAAGCTAAGGTGCACTGTTTCCAGACAAGTGTGAACAAGAAGCTAGCCAACTAACACATATTCATACAAAAAGAAACAAACAAAATATTGTGCTATTCTAAAACACAAACACATGAATTAGTAAAACACTACAAAATAATTACACAGAACTGTGCCTTAATGGCCATTCTAGAAAAAACAGGTCACTGTCATGCCAGGATATGAAATAACAGTGCACCTCATGACAACACTTCCTGGTATGACCTGTGTGTCTGAAGGTGAAGAAGGAATCCAAGAAAGAAGTCTTATACTGCTGTTACTTCAATGCATTACCAATTTCACTTTTTGGACTCTTGGACCATACAGAAAAGCAAATAGATCTTGGCTGCTAATGTTTAAAGATGTTTCATTGTAATTTTTTTCTATGAGGTTTGATATGAAAATTAACCCATAATTTTTGGAAAGATCTGTTACGTTATACTTACCCTTAATTCCCATAATTTTTTCACTCCTGATGCTTATGAATAAATTACCATTATTTCCTGTAACTCTTTCTTTCCTCATGTTTATGAATAAACATTGGAATGGAATTGCAGCTCTGTTGTCCAAGCTGGAATTAGTTTGTCCACCAAACCTATGAATGGTTCCATAGAACCGACAGCACACAGTGTCAGAACTGATATGTACAATTCTTCATAGTATGCCCTGTGACCCTTGTCAATCATTCATAGTATGAAGGAAAGATATTCTTGTTCTTTCTGGGATGGATGTTAAGGCACAGTTCTGACATTGTGTAATCATTGTTGTGGGGTTTTATTAATTCATGTGTTTGTGTTTTAGAATAGTATGATATTCTGTTTGTTTCTTTTCATAAGAATATGTTAGTTGGCTAGCTTCTTGTTATGTTAATGAGGTGGTTTTTAATTTGTGGAAATTATCTGTGCCTTAACTAATATCTTAAACTGGAGGTTTTTAATTTGGTAAATAAAATATATTGGTGCAGGGGACACAGAGATAATAGGTAATGGAAAACACACATACAAAGCAAACAGATGGATAGGGGGTATAGTGGAAACAGCTTACCAGGTGAAGGGAATACGTGTATCAAAGGAACTGGGTTCACAGTAACACATAGGTGAGTATTCAACTGACAGCCAGTTACAGATAAGGAGACAATACGTATTCCTTTGATATGCATATTCCCTTCACCTGGTAAGTTGTTTCCCACTATTCCCTCTACCCATCTGTTTGCCCTCTTTGGGTATCTTCAGACGTTATGGGCCATTTGGCCCGCCACGCTGAACCCCTGACTGGGATCAGTCACAGATCCCGGTCCATGATCAGGCCGGCTATACTTTAGACGCGCCGGCCTGATCGCTAACAGTGATCAGGGAGGGGGAAGGACTGTGTGGCATGATGTGCGGCCGCACAACTCTGCCCCCAACGGACCCTTGCCCGCCTGCCCTTGGGGAGATGGGCGGGCGCAGCGGCCAATCAGGCTGCTGCGCCCGATCCCGTATCGCGGTTGGGGCCACAATCTGGGATGGGCCAAAGGTAACGGACATTACTTTTGACCCATCCTGGATCGTGGCCAATCTAACCACGGTTCTCGACCTCCAGCTGGTCAGAAGTCGAGAATGTGGTCAAGCTTCATCCTGGCCAGAGGTTCACCATGTTGAACTTCTGGCCGGGACCAAACAAATGTTCCAGGAAATGCCGCCACCACAGGGAATCCACTGTGGTTCACTGCGGTGACAGGCATTTTTGCAACATCTGAAATTACCCTTTGTGTGTTTTCCACTACCTATTGTCTCTGGGTCCCCTACAGCAATATATATTTTTACAGCTGTTTTTAAATGCCTGGCACAACTCCCTCTCTTTGCCCTCTCCCCACCTGCTACCCTGCCCTAGCCACTTCCACTTATTCTGTGCCCCTTATATATACCTGCCCTACATTTGCTCATTTTATATATTTCTACTGGCTATGCTATATGCCTGAGGAAGAGCCCTATGTGACCTGAAATTTTAGTTATTTCCACCTAAAACAGTTGGTCCAATAAAAGAGATCATTCAAACCACTTTGTCTCTTCTCATAGACAAATACACCTATTTGCACACTCTACCACTCACTTCCTTGGGGCTGCATCCCTGAAGGCACTTACCCCATCCCTGTGGGTCTAGTTCTGCATATCTCAAAATGGATACAGTAGAGATGGAAAAGGTACAGAGAAGGGCAAGAAGGTGATAAAGGGTATGGAATGGCTTGATAGGTTAGGGCTCTCCTGCTTTGAGAAGAGACAACTGAGGTGGGATATGATAGAGGTTTATAAAATCATGAGTGGAGCGGAATGAGTAAATAGGGACTTATTTACACTCTCAAATAGTATTCGAATTAGGGGACTCTTCATGAAACTAGCTGGAAGCAGATTTAAAACAAATAAAAGAAAGCATTTTTTCACTCAATGCAGCATTAACTTATGGTATTTGTTGGCAGAGGAGGTGTTCAAGGCCAGTAGTATACCTGAGTTTAAAAAAGGATTGAATATGTTCTTGGAGGGTAGATCCATCAATGTCTATTAGACAAGCAGGCTGGGGGACATAACCTTGAACTGTTGGGAGCTGGGAGCGAACAGCAGGGAATGGATTGTTCCATTATGACCCATTTGGTACTTCTCTGAAATGAAGGAGATAGGATGCTAGGCTCGAAGGACCATTGGCCTGACCTAGTAGGGTACTTAATATGTTAATATGACTTACAGTGACTGTCACAATGCCCAAGGGGAAAAGTTAAGTTTGCATGAGCAACCATAGCTTGGATGTTTCCTCTGTTTTGAGTGCTTTGGAATATTCTTTTGATTTAGGTTTTTTTTTTTTTTTAATAGATCAGATCTGTATAATATAAATATCCTTTAAATCAATGTTATATTCAGTGTTGGTGCATAAAGTTGAAGAATTCAGATGCTGTGGTTTCTAGATACACACACACACACACACACACACACACACACACACACACACACACACACACACACACACACACACACACACACACACACACACTATAGTATTGTTATTTTGCAAAACATTGCAAACTTCCTTGTGGTGCAGCCTTAACCCATTAGAGTTTTGCCATTGACTTCAATGCATTCAAGAGTATGTTGTTAGTGTTTGTATATAATGAAGCTCATTTACAGGGGTCTCCTGCTGTTAACAGGAGACCCCCTCCCACTCATGACTATTGGGGGGGTGGGTACCTCAATATCCACCATTCCTTAAACTTTGGGGGGGAATGAGCTCAATTGACTTAAACCGGGGTCTCCACGTGTTCAAAAGGATCAAGCTGAGGTCAGTACGTGCTATAGGCAGTTTATGTACCCTCCTCAAACAGAAAGAGAGAGAGAGAAACAGGTGTCCAAAACCAACAAGTTTATTGTTACATAAAACAGAGAAACACAGCCCCGGTCTGGCTGGTGGGATTTAACAAGGGGAAAACACAAGCGGCTTGCGGGGATTGTAGGAGAAGGAGGGGGGTGTTCCGGTGTTGGCTCAGTGAGGGGGAGCAAGAGAATGTGAAAGGGTGAAAGAGAGAAAGGGCTTCCCCAGTTGGCTGGGAAAGTTTGGACCTGTGGTTATCTTTCCTTGCCTGTTGAGATGGGACAGATGGCCCACGGATCGAGCGGAGTTTGTGGGATGGAGAAAGGAGAAGGGGCAGACCAGAGTCTGGGAGATCCCTTAACTCAGACATGCACAGAGCGACCTGCACGTATCTGGGTCCCAAGATTTCTCAGAGGTTGATGGGAAAACCAGGGGCAGTTATAGGGTACTGAACAAAGGATTTGGGGAGGCTACAATGGGTTGTTTGAGGGTACACAATGAGCTAACGAGGGAAGAAACCCAACTTCCACTTCCATCACAATGCATAAGATATCTTTGACACAGGGGGAAAGAGTAAACAACAGTGGCTGGAGGGTAGATAAGGAGGGGAGGAGAGGACTAACGATTGACTTCCTGGGACACAAAGGGAACCCCTGGATTTCTTTATTCCTGAGGGGGGGGTTGCTGCTCCAAGTTCCAGTCATCGGTGCTCTACTGAATAGGGTTCTGCTGGGTTCCATGGTGGCTGGGCCCAATCCTTACTCTGTCTTACAAGCCCGCCTCTTGCTCATAATGGAGGGGGCTATGCTCTCAAGCCCTTTTCCCCACGTTTGCTGGCTGTTGGCCACGTCTGGGGGCTGTCCTTTCAAGCCCTCCTGGTCCAGGTTTGTTGGCCCTTGGTCATACAGCAGAGGGGAGGGGGTTGTACCCATTTTAGGGAAAACTGAGGCCATCATCAACAGTACAATTGTGACTTTTGAATAGTTTGAGCTAAACTGAAAATCTCAACCTTTCCCCAATGACACAGATTTTGAATTAAGGTACTTACATTTAAATAAAAATATTTGAGTACACATTGAGTGTAGGTGCTTGTATCAGGAGCCTTGCACCTGTGTGCATGACATACTCAAAAACACAGTTCTTTGTTGAAAAACAGACTGCTTACATTTGCCTCTTGACATTTGGTACCCTGCTTAAATGACAGCTGTGGACTGATTGCATTACTAGCCTAGTTATGCTTTTCTGGAAACATATATAGAATTTTATGTGGATGAAACCAATAGCATTCTATAGAAATCCAAGAGGCTTCCACCAAAATAAATTAAGCCTGTCAAAGCTGATAGAGAATTATACAGACTCCTTAAATCTTCCTATGAATGTTAATAGTATCTGTATTCCTACTGTAGAAATATGTTAGATCATGGTTCAAAACAACCAACTTGCCTATAGAAAAACTATTCTCTCTTCAGTTTCTGAGGATTTTTTCATAAGACCAATTGTGAAGGAACCACAATGATGTAAACAGGAAGTAGCAGTTGGAAGAGGACTGCTTCATGTGGGACTAGTTATTGACTTGATTGCTTAACTATCTGCTGACATGATTTGTATGATTGCTTGAAAAGCAACCTGCCAACTACCCAGGAAGACTCATATATAATAATTCTGTGGTGATGAAGGCCTGGTGAGCTGTGCCATTTCTTTGAGTCTGTTGTTGTGGCCAAAATGAACTGTTTATATGTAAACTAATAAATGATATTTTCATATTAGATGTACCCCAGGACATGCACCACTCCTAATATTAAACATGCACTCAGTATTACTTGCAGAAAGACTGGTAATGTTTGTCTGATATATCCTTCCCTGTCTTCTGGTGTTGATTTTGCTAGGAAAAGGTTAAGCAAGTTTTGCTGACCCACTGAGACAGGCAAGTTGGTGTTTGCTTTGTTGGTTAGCAAAGTCCAAACTGAGAAAAAGAGTGAGTTTGGATTGTACAGAGTATGGGCTCAGCAGGTCAGGAAAGAGATCTACTCTCAGAATGGGAAGATAAAAGTATATATAAATTCATGCTTACTAACCTATTAGCTGAAAACAGCTCAAAATTAGGAGAGATTATATTAATATATATGCTACCGTATTACAGAGTTGCTGCAGATGAAGAGGGTATTGATTATTATACCAAGAGCATGACATTTGAATGTGCCAAATAGACTAACTTGGAAGAATTCTTGTTTTAATTTATTTTATTTTTTTTTGCTTCCCACACGAGTGTGTGACTAATGGCCGAAATTATTTATTTATTTATTTATTTATTTATATTTATATTAAAAATTTTATGCCACCCTCTCCTGCCTCAGGCATCTCGGGGTGGCTCACAGCATATTAAAAACATTTTAAAACATTAAAATAAACAATAATAATTCAATTAAAAAACAATATAAAACCCCATCCCCCCCTAACCTAACCTAACCTAACCCAACCCACCCCATCTCCCTCGGGAAAGACCTGATGGAACAGCCAGGTCTTACATTGTCTGCGGAAAGAGGGGAGGCTGGCAGCCAAGCAGATCTCCGATGGGAGGGAGTTCCACAGCTGCGGCACAGCCTCAGAGAATGCCCTCCTCATAGTAGACACCCGGAAAACCCAGGGGACGTTGAAGAGGGCACCCCTAGCTGACCACAGAGGCTGCTCCAGGACCCATATGGTGAGGCGGTCCTGCAGACCATGCCCAAACCATTTGGGCAGTCCAGGGGGGAAGGCCGGGTGGGGCTGGTGCACAAGAAGGGCCCCCCCTGCTGGGCCCCCACCTCATCCTGACCAGGGCACGGAGGCAGTAGGTGGGGGGTCAACACAGGACCGGGGTGCAGAAGGGTCCCCCTAGGCACCACCACAGAAACCCACAGTGGCGAGAGGGGCTAGGCAGGTGCAGATGCCTGTTCATTTCAGGGATTATGAGGAAGTAGGTGTGGGGCAGTCCAGCCCAAACCATTTAGGGCTTTAAAGGTCAGCACCAACACCTCGAATTGGGCCCAGAAGTCTACTGGCAACCAGTGCAGAAAGCGAAGCACCGGTGTAATATGCTCGCATTGGCCCGTCCCTGTCAAGAGATGGGCCACCGTATTCTGCACCAGCTGCAGCTTCCAAACCAGCACCAAGGGTAGCACCACGTAGAGCACGTTGCAGTAATCCAGTCTCGAGGTAATAAAAGCATTCATGACTGTGGCCAGATCCGAGTCCGAGACATACGGTCTAAGCCAACGCACCAGATGTAACTGGCGAAATGCTCCCTTCACCACAGCTGCCACCTGGGCATTCAGGCAGAGCGGTGGGTCCAGGAACACCCCCAGACTCCAGACCTGAGAAACCAGGGGAGGGCAGACCACATGGGGGCCACCACTCCCTCGACCCGTCCCACAACCATCACCTCCGTCTTGTCAGGATTAAATCTCAGGCAGCTCACCCTCATCCAATCCCCCACAGCCGACAGACACCGGGTAAGCACTGAGACTGCCGGACCTGAGTCGAAGGAAAATGAGAGAGATAGCTGGGTGTCTTCAGCATATTGATGACATCTCACTCCATACTCCCTAACAACCTCTCCCATAGGCTGCAGATACACATTGAACAAGAGAGGGGATAAGATGGAACCCTGCGGTACTCCACACATGAGGTCCTGGGTGGGAGATGAAAACTCCTCCAGCACCACACGCTGGGTTCTCCCAGCCAGGAAAGAGCGGAACCATTCAAGAACAGTCCCGCCAATCCCTGCACGGTCCCGCAGTTGAGTCACCAACAACTCATGATCAACGGTATCAAATGCAGCCGAGAGATCTAACAGGATCAGCAGGGTCGAATGACCTCGGTCCAACTCACGGGAGAGGTCGTCGACCAAGGCCACAAGCGCAGTCTCCGTGCCTTTTATTCCTGGATGAAAGCCCGACTGCGAGGGATTGAGAATGTTAACCCAGTCCAAATGCCCCTGAAGCTGCTGAGCCACCCCTCGTTCAGTAACCTTCCCTAAAAAGGGAAGGTTAGAAACTGGCCGATAACTGGCAAGGGCGTCAACATCCAAAGATAGTTTTTTGAGCAGGGGCCACACCACCGCCTCCTTGAGATAGCCCGGCACCCCACCCTCCCCAAGGGAGGTGTTGATTATTATGTATAATTGAGACCATCTAATGCTCTTTTCACATGAGCCCCCCCCCTCCACGCAGTTTCAGTGTGTAAAGGGTGAAGGCGCCCATGTGAATGCCGTGGGGGATGGGTGAGGGTGTGTTTACGCTCCCAAGCTACACCCGTCTCAACCCATCACCCATGCACGAAGCAATGGGCTCTCCATAGGTGGAGATGGTTGTGTGCCTGTGGGAATGGGCGCACAACCACCTCCACTCACCGCTCATGGACGCCCATCCCCCCCCCCAGAGTATTAGCCGAAGTCATGCAACCAGTTAGCTACACTTTCATTACTTAGTAGCCCTTAGAAATAATTCCATTTTCTTGGTATATGACATTGCATGCCTGAAATGGAGACTGAATGGCTTGCCTGCTATATTTTGAATAGATGGTATAATCCAATATACAGTAAGTCTCTGATCCTCAGTGTATGGGAGCAAGCCCCATTGAAATGAAGCACAGCACTTTGATCATCAGAGCAAAAGTGGCTAATAATCATTTTCAAATTAAAGTGTTCCTTGTTCCCCGTCCAGTTAAATGAGCTGACCAACAGAAGCCGTAGCGCTTTGCATGGATTATTCCGAAATTGGTAGTCTCTGGAGTATCTGGTTGGGGAAGTTGCATTGTGTATTTATAATCAATGTTTAGGCTCTTCATAATGCCTTCTCTTCAAGGATCTAAAACTGTGATTCTCAGACTCTGCGTACATCACCTTGTTTTGAAACTTAACCGTAATCTTGTGACCCCAAGCAGCAATGAAGCCATACAAAGTATATGAAATATTAATCGGGACCCTGTGGGGGTCCCATCCACAATTTGGGAACTTTTGATCTAAAACCTATCCCAATTGAAGGAGGCATGATCACTGCTGCTTTTCAAATGTAAAAACTCAAGTACAAGCTAAATGGTTAAATGACTTGGCCAAAATTATACAGACCTTTGTGGCAGGACAAGAAGTAAAATTTAAATCGGTCACCGAACACTACGCTTCACTCCCCAAGACCATCCTTTCTTAAAAAGGAGCAACCTCATTGTATACAGCTGCAGGTTTGAAGATTTTCCGCATAGGCAGTTAATTTCAGGGTAGAATCGGTTAGGGAAACAAAAGGCTTAGGCTTTAAAAACAAAACAAAAAAACAACCCCCCACCAAAACAATTTTATTTTGCTCTCAAGGTTACACTTTTGTGTCTCTAGGCTTTACCAATAAAAGACAGAGAGGAGTTTCCTTTTGAGCCAGAGAGAAGGGGTTTGTAACTTTATAGTGTAAACGAAGAATGGTCTTTGTGTTTGAAATAAACTCACCTTTGCTTTGCTTAAAAACAGATGGCTGTGGGGTCAGCTTCACAGACTAGCCATTGAAGCTCGGTGGAAGGCAATTATCTTGTATTTGTGGACCAAAGAGCATACTGTTGATACAAGAACCTCCTGCTTTTTCTCTGTCCTGTACAAATGCTTAATTAAATTGCTTTTTCTTATCTTTTCCAGATGATATACCAATTCATTCCATGTATGTCCACAGAAAATTATGTTTAATTCTAATTGTTATTTTGTCTCTCTTGACCTTGTGCTGTGTATATTTTATTATAAAGTAGCCCTGTTTGAGGTAAATAGGTCTTGTTCAATAGACTTAGCATTTGCAAACATTTTGACAAAAATGTTGTGGAGCCTAAGGTAGCACTTTAGGTAGCCTAAGGTATGTTTGATTGTGGAGCCTAAGGTAGCACTTAGGCTCCACAATCAGCAAAGTAAACCTGGGTATTTGCACATTTCTCTTTAAATTTAGGACAATAGTTTTGTTAAAGGCTGTTTATATATATATATATATATATAAAAATAATTCTCTCTGGAAACCATATTTGCCAGTCTTCCAGTCTTTTCTCATTCATTAGTATTTAAATCATGTGCACAACACAAACAATAACTGATATTAATATAAAAAGTGTTTTGTAAGGTTTTCTGTGTTAAGAAAAATAGAGATGGAGACAAAGTAGTTTGAATGACATCCTTTATTGGACCAACAGCTGGAGATTTGGGTGATACAGCGAAGTCAGTCTTTGGGGTAAGAAATACTAAGTACCACTGTCATACTAACAACACATGAGTGCAAAACTACAATATTGGAAGTTGGCTCCACTATAATTACGCTCATCTGGGACTGTCCAAACCTTGTATAGAGCAAGAAGCTCTCCATCAGTGGGTCCACATTCCCTGTGCTTGTTTCCCCCAAGAGATTTAGCTCCACCATCCAGTCGAGACACCCCCCGTGGCCCTGTGGGTATCCTCTCTCGCTGTCGTCCAGGCAGTGATGACGAAAAACGGCAGGGAAGGTCCAGCCACCTTTAGTGACTTCCTTACTTCTGACAACACACAAACGTCCAGAAACATCATGGTCTTGATCTCATCCCACTCTTCCGTGCTGCTGATATTTTAACTGCAGCAGGGGTGTCTGCTCTCCGTCATGCATACATGGAACCCCCATTGTGTGCATGTGTCATGCTATGAGCACATAGGAAGTGTTGCAGGATGGGTCTTACAGTTCTCACTGCACATCAGGCCTCACCCAAATGTCAGCAAAGGCCAGGGTATCCAATCACCCCCAGCTTCTCTGGGTCCCATATCCTAAGTGACCACAGCACCCACAGACAAAAGCAGAAGCCATTTGGCTTTCCCTGGCAAACAATCCACAGGAATAGCTTTCCTGCTATATTCCAACTTCCTGATTGTCTACCAGTTAGTGTTATGACCACTCATGTGCATCACAAGCAAAAATTGTTACTTTCAAAAGATAAAAGAATATAATAGTTGCTTTCAACCGCTGGGCAACTCTGCTCCCACATACATTTCTTGTCCAGTGACCGCCACTCTTTTGTAGATCTCTTCCCACCCCCCACCCCCTGACCATTTCTTAACATTCTGTGGGTTCTCCCCCATCCCAGTTAAAAAATTCCATGTTTCCATGTGGTGTCAGATGTAATATTTTTACATGATTTGACATGTGCACGGACGTGCCTGTTACATGGATTAGCAGCGGCAGTGCAACACACAAACACACACAACTTTGAAAAAACTTTTCAACCATAGTAGCCAAAAGCTGGACACGCAGCCAGTCCTGTGATGAAACGTGGCCGCTACTTGTTCATGTGTGCCGCGCAGCCAATCCTAGCTAGGTAGCCAGTTAACTCTTTAAACTTTTCAAAACATTTGGCACATGGTCTGAAGACCCCATGGCTGCCTTTTGTCAGGCCCTGTGTCTCAGACCCCTGGCCCTGGGGGTTTGGAGTGCTGCGCTGACTTATGGTGCTACCACTCCGATCTGATTTCAGACCACTTCCTTCCTCCCTATGTCTCCTCCTGTGTTCTCCCAGTCCTTGCCATGCCACACTTGTTACTAGCTGAGTCCCATTGCTCCAGTCCTGTCTCCCAACTTCCTGATTGACTATCAGTCGATACTTAAGGTCAGCTGGTAGCCACAGGAAGTTGGGTGGAGCAACTGCTCTTCCCATTCTGTGTTTATTCTTTGTGGTTGCATCTGTATTCCAGTTCTGTTCTGAGCCCCTTGTGCTCTCCCCTTCTCTTGCTTTAGTTGTGTTCCCTTACTAACTCTTAGGCTACTGTTTCCCTCCTGGTTTTTAGGCCCCTTATTCTCTTCCAGGTCCTACCTTGTTCTTCCTTGCATCCTGACCCCTTGTTCCCTCTATAATCTGTGTTCTATGAGTCCTTGGTTTCTGTTCTTTCCTGGACCTCAATGATGAGCCATATGCTCATTTAAGCCAATTCCCTGTGATGAGCTTCACTCTCCCTCAAATTGAAGGATGGCTGAGAGGAAGATTTTGGACTAAATTAGACGATTCGGATTGATCCAGTCTTACCAAGGGATACGATCTCCCATCGGATCGAAAGCTCCTTGGAGTGGTGCTGGCAACTTGGCTTGATCTTTGACTACTTGGAAATACTCACAAATAATTACTATTCTACTCATTTCTGACCTACTTCCCACCCACTTCTACAAGGATGTGTACTGTTGATGTCCATTGTTGCTGTGTCCCGGGAAGTATCCTGCTGGTCCCCAGCACATGCCTGGCCACCTGTGAACACAGTAAAGTAAAAATCCCACACAATTTAAAATGGTCTTGAAAATGTGACCTTGGGTCTCTGGTGCTGACAGCTGTCACCTCTGTGTCATCAGTACATCCAGGCTTGGTCCTTGATTTGATCCTGTTAACCCACTGAACAGCTTGATGGGGTTTCCAACTACCATGCCCTGATTAGCCCTTGACTGGGTATGTGCTGTAAAAGAGGCATGTGACAGGAAGCAGGAACCAAGCAGAGCAACTCCAACTCCTTCCCTGCTCCTTGCTCCCTCACACTTCATGCCTTCATACTCCCCTTGACTTTGGGGAATGGCTGAGGGGTTTTCCTTCCTTCCTTTGTTCCTAGTCCCTTTACTGCCCCCCAGTCCCCTCTATTCTTCCTTCACCCTTGTGGCCCTCTAGTACCCTGTCCACCTATGTCCCAGATGCCCCATACCTGGGGCCCTTACACACAATTAGAAAGTAATAAAGGAAAACCTTTATCATGCAGCTGTGCGAACACAGCCCCCCCCCCATGCCCTTAACTTACCATTCTCCTCTGATCACTTTATAAACATGGCCTCAGGTCCTCTGTACCCTCCTCAAGTACCTTCAGTGGCACCTCAAATAGAGGGTGGCTATTGAAATTGATGGGGTAGACTGTCATGGTACTTGTGTCCTCAACTGTTGACTCGGGGGGTGGGGGGAGGACATGGAAGCATCTCCACTAGTGGTCACAACTTCCATTGGAGGAGCAGGAGTAGTTGCAGCAGGATCAGGCAGTGGAGGAGCCATTTTGGCGCACTTCTGTTCCCTGGTGAAGGTAGAGGCAGGATGCCATGATGGCTCCATCTATACAGAAGAACCAGTCCAGCAGCTCATAGTAGGGAGATGTTTTTGTAACCCCATATGACTTAATTGGACATGTTAACTTAAGGATATTCAAGCTGTGTGCAGAGCTATTGGGGGGCTGGGTAACATTTGTGCATACTCAGGACATTTTCCATGAGTCAGGCAAATCATATGGTTGTGTGTTTACTCTGTCTTGCTAGTTGAAGCCACTAAGGGCGTTTTTAAATATGAGGCTTTTCTCCCACAGGTTAAACATCTGGCATGGAGAAACCTCTGTAGGGGTGATTCAGATATTCCTCGCCAGACTGGAAGTCGCCCGGGCATCATTGGAACCAGCAGCGCTGGGAAACTCCTAGACGTTTTGAGACATGGACTGATAAGGCCTCATCTATCAGGGACTTACTTAATCTGCATCTCAAAATTTCTGGGAGTCACCCAGCTCCTCTGTTTTCAACGGCACCCGAGTGACTTCTGGTCCAGCAAGGAGCATCTGAATCCCCTCATCCACCCGCGGGGGTTTCCCCATGCTGGAGTTTAAGCTGGAAGAGAAATCTATCCCATAAACGACCTAGGTGGGGCTTCATAATGGGCAGAAGAAAGGGGCAGAAGGCTTGCAGACTTCAGAAGCCATTGTGACTGGGAAGTTGAGGTGACCGAGTGAGAGTTGGATGCTGCTGACAGTATTGCTAATGCCAGGCCCTCTGTAACTTATACCAGGTGTGTGGTAATATCAAATATTGTATTCTTAAACTTTATTTTAGTTGCAATTATAATCCAAAGAGGTAGGGAAAAGATTCAACTAAATCTTAAGGGGCAAATTCACTCCATGTTACTGGGCTTGATCCCATGCCCTGTGGATTGCAAACCGCATGGCCACTGTCTGTATATAATTTGTTCTTATACCAGGGTTTTGTTGTAAAGAATAAGGAATTCAGATCTTTGCATTGGTGATAGAGCGAGTGCTGTTTCTGATGGAAACAACCCTTTCACCTTCATTCACACAAGGAAGAAATCTATCAGCATTTTTGATATTTTCCACTACTTCTATAATTTCTGGTCATTTTTTAGGTATTTCCTGGTATTATTGGTATTTATTGGTAATTTCCAGTATTACCACTAATATTGGAAATTACAGAAAATTACCAAAAAATGATGGGAAATTACCAAAAGTTACTGGAAATTACTGAAAAATGATGGGAAATTGTGGGTGCCAATACCCAAAAGACTGGAAATGCAGAAGTGGGAAATACCAACAAATGGCTGAAAGCACTTCTGAAAGGTCAGTATTTCCCAATGGAACAGGAACACCTGCTCTTGCTTCAGCCCTACTGGTGGACAGAGTGCTGCATCTGCCAAGACTGCAGGCCTCTTCCCACCCTTTTGTGGAGGAACTACAATTGTTGGAATCAGGTGGACTTGTGGGTTTTGGGATCACTAAACTTAAAAAACCAGTGAACGTAGTTTTTGTTAAGTAAATGTTTTAATTTTCATTGTTGGAATTTTACTTGAATGTCAAAGTTCACAACTGACCAGCTCTTTGATGGGAGCCCCTAAGTGAAGTACTGAGATTATAGCCCTCCTTCTGGGGCTACATTTGTCTCCCACAGCCAGAGGCAAAGTTGTTGTTCTGGAGAGTGCCTGGAATGGAGGTAGCTGTGCTGGTAGTTGCTTGTTAATACAGTAAGGAAACCTCCCCCACATAATTATATAGCAATAAATGGGACCATTTACCATGCCGCTGTATAAATGCTGCCCTCCTCCCCCGTAGATGTAGTATCTTACCATAGTTGACTAGCTGTCATTCTGAGCCATGGACATGGCAATGGAAACCCTATGGAAGATGCGCTTTAGAATGTAATTGCTCAAGAAGAGCAAGCATCAGGCATGTGCTGCAAACCAGCATGAGCTGGGACAACGCATGTCTTAGGGATGTGAGAACATCAGGGTGGTTGGTGTTCAGTCCCCCCGAAACCATTTGGGTTCTGGCTGTTTGGCCCAAACCTGTTTGGGGGGGCTGAACCTATTCGGGCGGGGGGGTGAGGAACAGGGGGGAACTCAGTTTTCCCTCCCCCCTCCAGGCTGTGCGGGTGGAAGGGACACCAGGGCTCACCTCCCCCCCACCCCCACCCTGCCCAGCCTTGTAATTTATTTATTTTTTTAAAAAAACCATCCCAGGCCGCGTTGGCACATCCCTAGAATGTTTGAATTTGGTGCATGTTGCACTTTTAAGATGGATGTAAAGCAAGAGCGGGGAGAGGTGCCAGAAGTGACTGCTGCTCAAAATTTTCTAGGCTTTTTTGTCCATGACTATGGTGCTACTGGTGGATCTGTATGTGAGGCTGTATGCAGCCTAATTGATGGGATGTGGGGGCACATTAACCTGCATTTGCCTGTATAGCAGGCTTTACATGCTCTGAAATCCTGCCATGAGAGGAGGCTGCATAGACAGTGGGCAAAAACACCTAATAAATGAGCAGGTGACCACCACCCACTGGACATGCCACCCCCTGCTGTGCAGGCAAATGCAGGTGTGGGCTATAGTGGGCTATTGTCTCATTTGTTAACATCCAATGGGATAAACAGTCTAGAATACAAAATATTGAGGCTAGATTAGAATCAGTATATGAGGCTAGATCTGGAAGACCAACATGCAGTAAACTAAACAGAATCTTTTCTGATGGCAAATAATAATAAATAATGATAATAATAATTGAACATGCACACAGAGCACAGAGGCCAAAGCCAGCAGAAAACACCTCAGGGCCATTATAGTAATATTTCTTAAATTCCAACAAAAAGATATTTATTTATTTGGATTTCAACCCAACACGACTCAAAGGCTAAGGGCTGGTAACAAAATTTTTAAAAAGACATAACCCGCCCCCAAATATAAAATGGGTTATATGTGGGGCAATTCATTTTTTCAGCCCTGCCTTGTGATCAGCTTTATCAGAGGCCATTGAAAGATCTAACAAGTTCAGCAGGTAGGGATGGGCGAACAGAACTGAGTTCGGAAATTTGGTTCAGTTCGGAAATTCGGTTTGGTTCGGAAGTTCGGTTTGGTCGACCGAACTATTTGAGTTCGGTCCGGACTTCTAAACAAAGTTAGGAAATTCAAACCCCATTGAACTAAATGGAATATTATCTTTTAGGGAGGGGAGAACAGAGCCAGATTCGGAAATTTGGTTTGGTTCAAAATCGAGTTTGGTTTGGAAGTTCGGTTCGGTCAACCGAACTGGTCGAGTTCGGTCCAAACTCCGAACTCCCAAACCTCGTTCGCCCATCCCTATCAGCAGGATATAATTTCCCCTGTTGATCTCCAGGTGCAGATTATCAACCAGGGACATAAGAGCAGTACTTTCCTCAAATCAAAAGCTGACTGAAATGGGCCCAGGAAGCCAGATTCAGCATACAGGTGCGCTTGAAGCTGCAAGGTGACCATCTGTTGAATAATCTTCCCTAAAAACTAAAGAAAAGGTTAGAGAGTGGGTGATAGGTGGCAACCTCAGCCAACAATGTCCTAAATGTCTCTTGGCTGGCTTTCACCAGCCAGGACAGGCACAGATCTAATTCACAACTGGTTGTCTACATCACTCTAAGCACACTCATTGCACCTGTGGGTGACACCAGTTGAAGCTGATTCAAATAGAACAAAACTGCACAAGAACACAGAAAATAAAAGAAAGTAGAACAAGCTAGAACAAGAACAACCCCAAACTCTGACTTTGCAAGCAAAATAGTGGTTCCCATGTTGGACCATATATGAGCAATTTTTGTCTGCAAAGTAGGTGTGAAATGCGTCACAGCAGGCTTGGCAAGTTTGATTTTGTGATGTGACTTTGCCTCTGAGCTGAGGCAACCTGGATTCACCAGGCTGTGAGAAGGCAGAAAATTAGGGAAATAACCTATGAAAAGAAGGATGTTATCAGATAACATACTAGACCAAAGTGTCTATACATTTAGAAGAAGAGAATGAAATCCCCTCTGAGAAAACTAGATTAACCTGAGCATAAAAGCTTCTGTATGGTATCCTGCAAAGCCAACCTATTTCATGGAAGACATAGAGATAATGATACTCCCAAGAATTTGCTGCAAATTGAAAGCAGCAGCAGTGGCAACAGCAGGAGTCACGGCAAGAAGATTAGAGCAGACTTGGTTCTGTACAGAAAACTAAAGTTGGGAGTTGAGTGATTTGTGATCTTAAAAAATGGAGACAAAGCTGTTCAGATTATATCTTTCATTGGACCAACTTTTGTTGGTGAGGGTCTGCAAGCTTTTGAGCACTTCCTCTTGCTACAAGCGAATTAAATCTGAGCCAATGCATGACAGGGTGTATATACATGAGCATGATACTCCATATGGTGCTGGCATTCAGATATAAATAGCAAGGAAACAAGTTGCAAAGCAATATAAATTGCAAGGGTGAGAAAAGAGGTAGGTCATTAGCATTTAAAAGTAAAGTGGATGTCTGGGAAAGGATAGCAACTACAAGAAAAGGAACAGAGATAGTTAGCAAGGCATTTAAAAGCAATGACAGAACACATCAGGTAGAGTGAAAAGCTGGTGATTACTGCATTTTTTTGTAATGGCTTATGAAGCCCAGATCAATACTGAGTCCATTGTTTTGAGTGTCAAATAAAGTTTTGAATTTAGAAAATATTTGAAAATGTACAAACAATGGAAATTTGTGCAATGAGTGCATTGATAACCCAGAAATAATGGTCATTGTCATAATGCAAACTGACAAAATGATGTAAAAACTGTTTGCAGTCCAAGGTGAGAATGGAGTGTTTTATGGTTAAGCAAAGAGCATTGTAATTTAGAGTCCCTGGTGCTCAGTTTGTTTGTTAATCATATCAACATTTCAGTCCTTGTAAACTTCGCTTCTCGGCCATGTTGCAGGTTGTTTTCTCATTGTCCTGTCATTGTCCTGTTATGTGTTCAATTTGATAAAATTATGCAAGTGACTAAAGGAACTCTTGTGATAAATGGGGATTTAAATTGTGCATTAGCTCTGCTGTATAGATCTAAAATAAATAAGTTAGATGTAGGAGGTAGGGCCATAAAAGAATTTCTAGATGAGATTGAAATTAAAGATATATGGAGAATCCCACAGGGCAAGACTACATTCTCCCCCCTCCTCCCCCCACCCCCGCTCCAGCCAAATATTGCAAGTCAAATATTGACTATGTTTTTACTGATTGAGCTTCTATCAATAAACACTGAAAACCATAGCAATGTGGTGTAATCCTTCACAAAATACTCTATGGCTTGATATGGAAATTCATATACTTTTGGCACCCTGTCTGATGTGAAATTAGAAAACAACAACAAAAAGGCTACTGCGAAATATATATAATCCTTTACTTGGGACACAATGGGCCAAACAACACAACCATAAAAAATATAAATAATTATATGCTTGCTACGGGTTGTTTATATTATATTTTTGATTTTTAGATGTTTTTTCCACTGCTTGGAGGAGGGTAAAGTTTGGGGACTTGGGGGAAATAGAGCTGCTTTGGGGTGGTGGTGGTGTGAGAGTTTGGGAAATTGGTGGGGAACAGTGCTGCTCTAGGGATCTTGGGGGATGTGGGGTCCTGGTGGTGACAGGCTGGACTTGGAGAATTGTAAGTCCCCAACTTGAGGGATATGAATGCAAGTCGAGTGTGTAGTTCTTTACTTTTTTGTCTAGGGCAGCAGAATGCTTAAAGCCAACCCTGAGAGGAGGCCTTTAAAAATGGGTCCAACATCTCTCAGAGATGTGGTAGGTATGGTGGATCCTGCTTAATGGCAGGGGGTTGGAGTAGATAACCCTGTAATTCTAAATCAAGTTGAGCTAATGGGAGATTATTAATTATTATTATAATAATCATTTATATAGCGCCAGTCGTGTGACCTGGTGCTGTACAGAACATAGAAATAGACGCGGTCCCTGCCTGTGGCTTACAATCTAAAAGACAAGGGGGGGGAGACAGGGAGAGGGGACAGTGGGAGAGACAGGGGAGAAGACAAACAAACATTCAAGCGGATGCGAAGTCTCAGGTGCGTATGCTTGGCTTGGTTACAAAGAGGTTGGTAGCAGCAGTCAGCAGAGGAGGGCAGACAGTAAGAGTAAGGGGAAAGACTAGCAGGCATTGGGAAAGGCAGCGAGGAAAAGGTGGGTCTTGAGGAGGGATTTGAAGGAGCGGAGGGAGGGGGCAAGGCGGATGTGGGCAGGGAGGGAGTTCCAGGCATGGGGGGCAGCGAGGGAGAAGGGTCGAAGGCGGTTAGGTGAGCAGGAGAAACGAGGGAGAGTGAGGGAGGGGACAGAGGAAGAGCGGAGAGCGCGTGCAGGAGTGCGTAGGGAGATTAGGTCCGAGAGGTAAGGGGGAGCTTGGTTGTGGAGTGTTTTGAACGTGAATACCAGGAGTTTAAACAGGATACGTTCAGGAAGGGGGAGCCAGTGAAGAGAGAAGAGGAGAGGCTGCACATGGTCGAAGCGACGGGCAGAGTGAATGACCTTGGCAGCGGAGTTTTGGATTGCGATAAGGGGGGACAGGTGAGAGCGAGGGAGGCCAGCAAGGAGGAGGTTGCAGTAATCGAGGCGAGAGATAACCATGGCATGAACAAGGGTTTTGGCCGAGGAGGTAGAGAGAAAGGGGCGGATCCGAGCAATGTTATGGAGGGCGAATCGGCAGGATTTGGCAACAGAGTCAATGTAAGGTTTAAAAGAGAGGTGCGTGTCAAAGATGAAGCCCAAGCTACGGGCTTGGAGAACAGGATGGATGGTGACTCCATCGATGCAGATGGGCAGGTTAGAGGGAGAGGAAGAGGAGGGAGGAAAAATGAGGAGTTCGGTCTTGGCCATGTTGAGCTTGAGTTGACGTCGGGACATCCAGGCAGAGATATCAGAGAGGCAGTTGACGAGGCGTGAGTGGACAGAAGAGGAGAGAGAGGGGGTAGAAAGATAGAGTTGGGTGTCATCAGCATAGAGATGATATTGGAATCCATGGGAAGCAATAATTTTGCCAAGGGACAGGGTGTAAATAGAGAAGAGGAGAGGGCCAAGGACAGAGCCTTGGGGGACCCCAACCAAAAGGGGGAGGGAGGAGGAAGGCGACCCAGGGAGCGAGACTGTAAAGAAGCGGTCAGAGAGGTAGGAGGAGAACCAGTCAAGGACAGAGCCATGGAAGCCCAAAGAGTAAAGCGAGTCCAATAGGAGTGAGTGGTCAACAGTGTCAAAGGCAGCAGAGAGATCAAAGAGGACAAGAATGGAGTAGATTTAGCGCTTAGATTTAGTGACAAGTAGATCATTGGTGATCTTAGCCAGGGCAGTTTCAGTAGAGTGGAGGGGGTGGAAGCCGGATTGGAGAGGGTCCAGGGAGGGGTTGGCAGAGAGGAGGTCCAGGCAGCGGGAGTAGACGACATGTTCCAGAAGTGTTGAGGCAAAGGGAAGGAGGGAGACTGGCTGGTAACTAGAGGGGTCAGATGGGTCAAGGGTGGGCTTTTTGAGGATGGGGGACACAGTGGCCTGCTTGAAAGCAGAGGGGAAGGAGCCTGTGGAAAGTGAGAGATTGATGACATGTAGAAGTGGGGGGGCGACAGTGGGAGCACTAGAGGTCAGGAGGCGGGAGGGGATTGGGTCAAGGGGGCAGGTGGAGGGGTTGGATGAGGAGAGCAGAGCGGAGATTTTCTCGAGAGGCAGGAGGGAAGGATGTGAGGAGAGAGGGGGAGGGCGAGGGGGTGGTATGGGAGCAGGAGGAGGAGGTGGGTGGGAGGCAATGTCTCGATGGATCTTGTCAATCTTTGAGGTGAAGAAGGATGCAAGATCCTGAGCAGCAAGGGAAGCGGGTGGAGAAAATGAGCTCAGGAGTGGTTTAGTTTTGGAGGAAGGAAGGAAGGAAGGCACAGAATGGAAGAGAAAAAGAGACGATCCTAAAATATTCAGATAAGTTCTTTCTGTATCAGAGTTCACTAACTGAGCATTTTCAGACAAGGTACTCTCCACCGACTACGCCCCTACCCCCACCCACTTTACATGTTGCAGGCTGCAGTGTTGCTCTATGGGTGCCCTGTAACATGTATAGTGGGTGGGAGGTGGTTGGGGAGTGTCTTGTCCAAAAACGCCCAGTATTTGGTTGGAACATCTGGTACCGTATATGATCATGGTTGAATGCTCCAAACTGACAAACCCTCTTACAAAAAAATAAATCAATGCTGAAGTAGGTTTCTGCCACACCTTCAAAAAGCACCTGAAGATTTTTCTATTCTCTAGATGCTTTTAGAGGATCCACCGCTAGCTCCCCTTAATGTATTTTTCCTCCCTTTAAAACTCTTTAATGAGGTTTATGGTGGTTTATTATATTTTATTGTACTAATGTTGTGAGGTTCCCTGAGCAGAATTCAGTGGAGAGGAGCTATAAATAAAATGTATTTATTATTATTACTAGTATTAGTTAGGACTGCGCACGGGGCCAAGTATTTGTATTTGTATTTTGGTATGCAGGTGAGGAGGGCTCACTACAGGCCCCCTAAGCTGAGAATCAGAGAGTAGGGATGGGCAAATGCGGTTCGGAAGTTTGGAGTTCGGCCCGAACTCGGCCTGTTCGGATGACCTAACGCAAACCCGAACCCGAACATACCAAACAGAACCGAACACCAAACGGCGAAATGGCCGAACAGTTCAATCAGTTTGGATCGTGTTCGGGTGAGCTTGGGTGGCAAAAAAAGGTTCACTGTAAGGTGACAGGGAGGGGTAGTACTAGTCACTGAGGAGCAGACTTCCAGGCACCAGGGGTGGAGCGGCTTGCAAGAAATGAAACTATCTGCCTCCCCCCTTCCCAGCACCTTCTGAGCTAGTCACTGTTCCTGAACAGCAGGCGTTGAGCAGGATTATTAGATTGCTTTAAGTTTCATTTCAGTTTTGTACTGAAATGAAACTTAAACCTTAAACTGAAACCTTGTGTTTGTGATTCCCCCCCATCCCATATATATAGAGATAGAGAGATATAGATATAGATAGA
>QEPC01012329.1:4104580-4119695 GCA_003113815.1 Sphenodon punctatus
GAACACAGGGAGGGGTAAAAACAAAAAATAACACCTAAATCTATCTAATCTAAGCTAAATAAATGATAATATGGAGGTAGATGGGTTGGATGGGTGAAACAGGAGGAGGATTGCAATGGATTGAGGAGAACAAAACTGCTGGAAGAGGGAGCTTTCTGAAACGCCTGCTGTTCAGGAACAGTGACTAGCTCAGAAGGTGATGGGAAGGGGGAAGGCAATCAGTTTTGTTTCTTGCTGCGCCCGCCTCACCGCAAGCCCCATTGGCTCCGTACAGCCTAGCCCATGGCCAGTCGCAGACTGCGAAGCCAGTGGTCTGAGATGAAAAGGGATGGTGATTGGGCAGGCTGGCTGCTACTCCAAGCCTCTCCCTGGTGTCTGGAAGTCTGCTTCTCAGCTAACTCCCCCTCCCTGTCACGTTTTGCCTTCCAGTGACACTTTTTGTCACCCAAACGTGATCCCAAATGACCGAACTGTTTGCTCATTTCAACGTTTGGAATCTAGTTCGGTCCAGTCAGTTCGTGTTCGGATTCAGGTTCAGGTGTCCGAACAGACCGAGTTCGGTCCTAACTTCTGAACCGCGTTCACACATCCCTAACATTCACCCAGTCAATATGAAGGTAATTGAAATCGCCCATTATTACTGCATTTCCAACTTTAATAGCCTGTCTAATCTCTCTTAGCATTTCACAGTCAGTCTCACTGTCCTGGTCAGGAGGACGATAGTATAGGCCGACCGCTATATACTTCCCCGTTATACATGTAATTTCTATCCACAAGATTCCAGAGTAATGTTTGCTTCCTTTACAATAATTATCCTGCTTGACTCAGTGTTGTCTCTTACATATAGCACCACCCCACCACCAGCTCGATCTACTCTGTCATTTCGATATATTTTGTATCTGGGCAATACCATGTCCCATTGGGGTTTCTATGATGAGATAAGTTTGGGTGAAACTGGAGGGGCTGGGGGACACAATTTATTTTGTTGTAGGCAGCAAAATAGCTAGGTGTTGCTCAGCATATAAGAAGCTGTTCCTCAAAATTAAAGTTATGTGGCAACTTGGTGTATGAAGTGGAAGGGATATTGGAGAGGGACAGGATGATTATTTATGATACTGACTGCTCGTTATATTAATGCATGCCATAGATTGTAAGCTCTTGGGCAGGGACCGTGTCTATCTTATTTTCTGTAAAACACCAGGTACATTGCTGGTGCTATATAAATACTTATAATAATAACAATAATTAATAATTTAACATGGTATGTCTCATTCCAAGATTTTTATTCTCCCAAACCTTTTTGATGCAAATGTGACCCATTATGAGATACCATTAGGTGGTTAGAGAAATGAATTTTACTGCCCTTGCACTTGGCCCAAGATATCATTTTTTAAATTCTCTGCGATTTGTAGGTGAGACCACTAGATGTTAATTTAAGTGCCAATTCCAGAAATCATTAAACCCAGATTGGAGCTTTAGCCAAAGAACATAGCCCAAGGGGTGTATGGACATTTGCATGAAAATTAGTCATGGGTTAAAACTAGGCCTCCATTTTAAAACCAGCCTATGAGTATCTTTCCAAAAGGATTTGTGCAAGTGTATCCAAACTGCTCTGCTACTATGAATTTTATTTGTCAAAATATTTACATTATCACTTTCTCATGTATAGACAGTGACGGAACATAAACTTGATTACACTTAAAGAAATTTCTCTTTTATAAAATTTGAGATGCTATCCTTCAACACGTGCACCCCCCCCCCCCATGCGCACACATACACACAATGAGAACATTTTATCTATCCTAAATATACTCGCAGGCTTTGCTACCACCTACAGACCTAGGCCAATTACAGTAATTTCCCTCTGGGAATTAATTTCCCCCTCTCTCGGCTCTCCACGCCCTCAGCTTCTGTGCTAAAGCTCTGCAGTTAGTTTTCCCTGGTCACTTTTATAAGTTTCTCCTTTTGATTTTTCAGCAGAATGCAATTAATCTAGTCTTGATTCTGTATCATAAGAAGCAATATTACTTACCGTTTTCTGTGGGTTGCTCTCAGTTTTGCAATCTCTGTCATGTGTAAATTTCCCAAGCCTGAACTTTATGCCCTACCTGTCATATTCCCTTGTAAAATTCCTAAATGTGCAGACCTCATGCATGCAAAAATCCTAATTACTTCATTATACCCAATTGCACTATACTGGAGCTGTACAGTAGACTCAGACCTATGGTTGGATCTGCTTAGTTTTAAGGCTCCTTTGTGGTCCAAAAGCTTAACCTTTATTGGGTCACTTATAGAACTTGACCCAATAAAAGATATCTCAGCTGAATTACTTTGTTCCTATCTCTTACATTGAGGACCATCATGGCATCCATGTGCATGCTTTCTCTGGACTAGCTGTAAATAGTCCTGTTTTGGAATACATGACCATTCATGTCCTATCACTCTTTCACACTGTTTACTATCTTCTGAATTCCATATGCAGAATCCTAAAGTCAGGGATCTAAGTTCACTGTGTTTCTCCCATAAATAAACACAGTGGTCACAGGTCCCTGATTTAAGGCTAAGGGATACATTGTGCTATTTTGACACAGCACTGACCAGTGGGAAGCACAGGATGTATTGTACCTCTCCCACCACCAACCAGAGTTTTCTAAGGCCCTCTTTACACGTGCCATGGCGTAGGGGAGGTGGGGTGTCGGTGTGTGTCGGTGTGTGCCACGGTCCATGTGCGGTGGGTGGCGGGAGGGTGTAGACGGGCGCACACCCATCTACACCTACCTTCACCCATCAACATGCACGGAGCAACCACCATTTTCACTGGTTGCTCCCCGTTCATGGGGGATGGGTGGAGGTAGGTGTAGATGGGTGTGTGTGGGAGCACACATGCACCACCACCCCTGCTGCGGGATTTACACAGCCAGATATCTGGGTGTTCATGTGTGGGTGCTGCCCACGTAAAAAGGGCCTAAGGTAAGAGCAGATTACAAATGACTCTTACCTTTTAAAGAGTACATTAAAGCACCTCCCACGGGGCTGGCTAGCTGTGCTAGTAGCTGTGGAAGAAGGGGCTGGACTCTGGAGCTTTGACTACTTATGACGTTGGCTACTCTGCACTATCTGTAGGCTGCTGTGTGTTTCTTGGATGTCAGTTAGGGACCAGTCCCTGCACTCCAGTAATATGATGGCAGTTTTGCTTTTCAAGGAGCAGTAAGAAAGCTCCTTATATTTGTACTGCAAACCTATGGCCCTTTTCACACAGACACTCCACCACTGATAAAATGGGTGTTACATTTTATTATACATGTTGCAGGGCTGCAGGTGTGTTCTATGGGTGCCCTGCAACATGTATATTAAAATGTAACACCCATTTTATTGGTTAGAGTGCCTGTGTGAAAAGGCCCTATGTAAAGGCTACCCCTAAAATTATTGTGGTTTGCTTTTAAAAGGAGTAGCTCACTGCTTAGAGTGTGAATACATTCTCATTAGATGTCTCATTATATTTTTATACCCGTGCACTGCTACCACCGAACTCAGCAAAACCAGTTTTTTCTTGTCTTGTGTTTGTCATCCTACTTTCTTGTTCTAAGTATTTGCACTTCTTTTTTGTAGTTGCCTCTGAATGATATTATCTATTCTGAATTATATGATTCTAGACATCTGAGAATCTAACTAGTTCATTCTGTCTCATCTTCTCAGAAGCTGAAATTTGGGGGAAGAAGAGAGAGATAAAGAAAGAGATCAACTTGTGGAAGGCTTTCAATAGATCAGACAAACTTCTTCAATTTTCTTAAGCTCTCTCCCTTTAAACATGAATTCTGGCAAGTTTTGGGTGTTTTTAAATGAGATGCTACCACACGTGGTCACCCATTAACCATGCATCCAGCTGCTTGCTTGAAGGTGGTGCATGGGGATTCAGCTTCTGTGAGCCATGCAGCACCTGCTCATGACCACTCACAGAGCACTGCCAAAAAATGTGGAGTGCGTTGTTTGGAGCAAACCAAAAAGGTGCATAGGGACAGGCATCAAGGGGTGTGCATGTTGTTTTCGTTATATCAATAACGAAAATGAAAATTGTTGTTAATAAGAAAATCAGTAGTGATAACAAAAGTCATTATTGATTTTGTTATTGCCTGGCAGGTGTTTTTTGGAGGGCAATGTGGAGAGGGGAAGAGGGAGCAGACATCTCAGAGCCAGAAACAGTGTTGAACTCTTGAACTGGGAGGGGAAGGACCTGACAGATGTATCTCTGGTCAATGAGCAGCGCAAGCAGATCCCAGCAGTCTCATGGCACCCTGTGATTCCTCAATGCCTCTGCCTCCCAGAACCAATCAGGAGGACTCTGGGGGAGGGCACTGCAACCTTTATTATTGTAGGGCTGGGCTGCTTCATTCAGTGTTAGTTCTCTTGCTTGTCAGGGTGTGTTTGCAGAACATAAGAACATAAGAAGTGCCAAACTGGGTCAGACCAATGGTCCATCTAGCCCAGCGTCCTGTCTCTGACAGTGGCCAATCACGGTGGCTTGGGAGAAGCACCCAACCAGTCACTATGGGCGGATCCATTCCCTGTTGTTTCCCCCCAACTCCCATCATGTTCCCTGATCTTGTCTGGTTAATAGCTACTAATAGATCTGTTACAGAAACTTGCCCAAACCTCTTTTAAACTGAACTATAGTACTGGCCCTCACCACAGCCACTGGCAGTAGATTCCACAACCCAATTATACGCTGAGTGAAAAAATATTTTCTTTTACTTGTTTTAAACTTGCCACCCATGAGTTTCATGGAGTGTCCCCTAGTTCTAGTACTAGCTGAGAGGGTAAATAACTGCTCCTTGTTCATTAGTTCCACACCACTCGTGATTTTATAGACCTCTATAATATTTCCTAGGGATGTGCGAACACCAGGGGTTTCTGTGTTTGGCCCGTTCAGGGTTCGCCCCCCCCCCCCAAAACCGTTTGGGTTTGGACTGTTTGGCCTGAACCTGTTTGGTTTCACTGAACCTGTTCAGGGGGGCGGGGGGGGAACCTGTTTTTCCCTCCCCCCTCCAGGCTGCATGGGTGGAAGGGGCACCGAGGCTCACCTCCCCCTCCACCCTGCCCAGCCTGGTAATTTAATTTTTTTAAAAAAAATGCACCCCAGGGATCGACCTACCTGGTGGTGTCGGGGCTCTGGCCCCAGGTCCGGTGGCGGCAGTGGTAGCAGTGGCAGGTTCGGCTCCAGCAGTGCTCCTTAGCACTTCAGGCCTCTTCTAAGCCTTCTGGGAACTGAAGGAGGGCTTCTTCCCCCTCCCTCAGTTCCCAGAAGGCCTAGAAAAGGCTAGGCTGGGCAGGGTGTGTGTGTGTGTGTGTGCGGGGGAGGTGAGCCCCGGTGCCCCTTCCACTTGCACAGCCTGAAGGGGGGGGAGGGAAAACCGGGTTCCCCCCTGTCCCTTGCCCCCCACCTGAATGGGTTCAAAACCCGAACTTTGTTCGGCCGGTTCGGGTGGGGAGCAGTTCAGGTTTGGGGTGTTTGTGAACAGTCCGACACCCTGAGTTCAGGCCAATAATTGAACCCGCGAACTCTGTTTGCACATCCCTAATATTTCCTCTCATTCATCTCTTCTCCAAGCTGCTGCTGGTACTTGCACTAGAAATCCTCCCATATATATATATCCCTTATTCCCTTCCCTACCACCCAATCCTAATTCCTTAAGTACACATATATACAGAAAGAGATAGAGACAGAGATAGATTAGAGATAGTAGATATACCTCTGAGTTTTCCTTTTGCCTTCCCCTGTCTGTCTCCCCCTGTCTATATATTATATAGATATAGATATTAGTTGTATATATAGAGATTAGATATTTAGATATTAGACTGTTTTATTATATATATTAGGATTATAGGATAGGAACATTTTGTATTATACATAGGTTGGGTTTAGCTTAGATTCTGTATATATTATATAAATAAAACTACATATTGTGCACAGCATATATTATTGTGTGCAGTTCTTTCTGTATCACAATGAGAAGGGGAAAGAGTTCAACTTCTGACAATAATTCTTAACTGGTACACAAAATCAATACTTATACCAAAAATAAAATCTTCGTTTGAAATTGGTACCCATACCGATAACAACAATAATGAAAAATGACATTGTTATTAACGAAAACGACACATTTTAATAATGAAAACAATAACAAAATGACATGGGGCCCTGGTGCACACCCCAAGCATCCCCTGCCCATATGAACTGGAGTACCCACCTATGCCAGCATACAGGCCCACGGCTGGCCGGCTTTCTGGTCTAGCCCACAGCTCTGTTGGGAGCTCTCTGGGGAGCTCTTAAAGGACACACACGTGAAATACACCACCACGGTGGCTCACAGCACAACAATCCCTCCCTTCCAACACATGAGAGAAGAACCAACGTCATGGAGGAGAGAAGCTTCCTGCATGTCCCTCTCCCCCCAGTGTGCACCTCCATTGTTGCCTGGGAGTGCCAGGAGTTGCACCAGCTTGACCGACTCCTGGGCAGAAAGGGGTTTCGGGATGCTGTGGTTTCCTGTTTCCAGAGTGTCTGCAGCTGTGCCTCATGGTTGAGGGTGAGCAGTTAGGCGGGGCTTGGGGTGGGGGTGTTGCTGGGAGAGGGGAGGGGGAATGGCTGCCCATGTGAGTTGTTTGCTGGACCAGTCTGTGGTGACAGGAGTGCATGGAGACTGCCTGCGTGCGCCACCCTGGGAGCCGCCCGTTAGAATTGCTCCCTACTCACTTCATGTGCATGGGTGCTCCACAGCTGCACCACTCAGCAACCATGGACCCTTCCTCAAGCCTTGCTTGTTTAAAAACACCCTTTGTTTGATTCTCAGTCTCAAAGAAAAGGGGCAGGGGAGGGGTGAAATCCTAAGTAGGATGAAATATACTTGTTGAATCCTGGTGACTTTTCTTGCTATCCTGATGTAGGCTATGTTCTATAGAAGAGTGAGTTTCTTCAGACTGGTTAAAGCAAAACTGTCCTTGCTTAGCAGACCATTGTGATTCATTTGGCAGCAAGCACAGAAACACCTCAGGAAGATGCAAGATTCTCAGCGAACTTTTTCTTGGGGGTGGGGGTGGAAGAACCAAATAGAAACATTTTTATGGGAGTATCTCAATTTCGTCCTTGGGTTCCTCTGAAAGCAGGGTATTTTGTAACACTTGTAGCCTCCTGGGAAGAGTCCTGTTAAAACCTTTATACCCTTCCATTCTTGTTTCCCTAAAAATCTAGGCTTAGCTTTGGGAGAGATATTCCATTTCCTTAAAACCTTAACGTTTTAAAAGTTCTCTGCTTTCTTGCTAAGTTTTCCGTTTTACCACTCCTGTTCCCTGTATGAATTTATCTCTGACCCACATTACATTGTTCTCCAGAATTGTCATCTTTTTCACTAAGCTTCAGTGAGACGATTTTTATTTCGCCTTCTTGCTTTGGTTTGAACATTTTAAAAATTAGTTTGGAGCATTTTTAGACCATTCTGACCCATTTCCTGTCCGTCCATATGTGCAGCAAGAACTTCTTATCAGTCTCAGTGCTGCCATTTAATTAATTTTTGTTAAAGACTAGAGTGGGGTGAGGGAGGGGGAGGACTTGCTCTAACACAGGGACTATTAGATGTGCAATTGTATGGATTTCAAATGATGGCTCTTTCTACCTGCTGTTTCATTTCAGCACCCAGTGTTGTCACACACAAAAAGCTGTTTGCCCTTTCAACTGTGCATGATCTTAGGGTAGTTTCCATCAAACATTGTTAGCCTTTGCTGTAAATTGGACCTCCATGCCCTCTCTGAAGCCTGGAGTGCACCAAATGTCTGAGAAATTATTCACGCCTGTGTCCCAGGAGCAGATACCATGACTTTTCCTCTAGGGGAACGATGAGCTATATCTGCCTGGTCCTGTGCAAATACAAAATTGTACAGGAACACTGCTTTGCCCAATATCCAAGCAGCTAATGTGCTCGGTGCACAGTGGACTACTTCAGTTTATGATTTCACTTACAGATTCCTAGGCAAGACTAACTCTTCCTCATATATGCCTGGCAGGTGTCCCTTTTAACTAATCTTTGATCTTTATTGCATTACCTCGGTTCCAGTACCGCCAATTAACTACAGGAGCCCTTTTATCGAGTCCTCTTATCTATTTTTGTACTGAGAAGGTTTTTATAATGGATCAGTCAGCCTCCTCTTTGAACTAGGACCATTGAGTCTAACATGGCTCCTGTTGGTCTGACCCGATCCCTAGTCAGAAAATATTTCCTTGTTGTCTTTGATGGTCAAGTGCAGCCTTTTCAGTAAACAATTGCTCATTTTTGGGAGCATTATTTGCCATATTCCTTGAAATCAGCTGAAGAACTTTCAGCTTTTCTATGTAATTTTCTTAGCAGTATTTATGTTTACAAATGCTCTTCTCCCTTTGAAACAGAGTAGACGAGACTCTTAATGACACAAAGTGCCCTAGAGAAGATCTGACCTTGTGTTTCTTACGTGAGAGTGGGTGTGAGAAGTCTTGTCTAGTTCATATTCGGCAGTGTGCATTGTCCTCATGACAGGAAATATTTTCCGCTCTGTAAATTTGCTATAAAGCATATTTAAATGCAGACCTTATCTAAAGGCTATAGTAGGTCGTAATTGTACAGCTTGTTTCTAGAAATAAAAAAAAAAGCTTCACAAAGGCCTCCTGAAGAGAAAATGTGTCAACATTTCAAATGGATGTATTTGAACTATAGCAAATAGTAGGTATAAACAAGGAACAAGTTCTTAATGGACTGTGACCATAAGGTGAGACGTTTGTTCTCTCTCTTCTGAGGTTTTTGATGTGCTTGTTCTTATGCATCTAATTGCTATGTCAAAAGCTCATTTCCTTGCCCGTAGTGTTTCCGTCTCTGTTTGGCACAGTGGCATCCTTGCCGAGATTGTTTATATGCAAGGAGTGACTTGCAATATGTTGTCTAGCCCTTTCGTAAGCGAGGAAGGCTGGAATCTCTTAGAATATAGAAAGTAATTACTGTCCTTGGTGTTTTGATGCAGATGTTGCTTGCACCATTACTTCCTTTATAATTATTAATGTCCATAAAATGGATTGTATCCCACTTGCTTTGTTCCATTTTGAATTTAATAGCTATTTTAATGAAATTTTCATAGTAAAAGGACTTGTCAAGAGGATGAGAGAGCCCAAAATAAAACTGGGAATGGAAGTTATCTAAATGTACCCTTTTCCCATTTATGCTAATAGCATTTCAAGATGGAAAAATGTGCTAGGAGCAGATTACCATAAATGGGAATGAGGGGGACATGGAGATGATTAGAGAATGCAACATAAAGCAGTGAGAAACTATAGGCTCCTTTGTGAGAGATTGCTCAGAACTCTTCATTGTGTGGCTTCTCAGTGTTCTAAATGTTGTGTTGGGTTAAACACTTTCAAAAAGACTTGTACAGTACCTTTTTATTGACTCTATGAATGTTTTCATAATCCCTAGAGTTCATTGCCACAACAGTATCTTTTCTGAAAGGTTTAAACAGCTGACCAGCCAAAACATTAGTCTATTAGAGCAAAAGAGCAGCCCACAAATGTTTACCATCTACCCACCAAAGCCAGAAAACGGTCTACTCACTTAATTATTAAGCCTACAAGTAAAACGTTATCCTTTTGCAGGTAATATGTTTTCAAAGTTAACATAACCATTTAAAAAATGGACCCGCGTGCACCCGCGCGCACACACACAGAGAAAGAAACCTACTACATTTAACCCAAGCCAACTCTTAATAGGACTCAAATACTGTGTTGAAATTTCACAGCACATGTACTTAAATTTTCTTAACACGGTTGTAATTATTTTAACTTTGAGAAAAGAAGAATTGAAATGTTTCAGGGATAAAAAATGAGTCTCTGGGTAAAAACAAACGAGACACTCGCCCAGATTAGCCCACAGCAGGAGTGTGTCCACCCTCTCGTTTATTGGGTGGTCGCCAGATGTTAGCCCCCACCTACCACATGACCACCACCCACCCGCCACTCTTGGCGGAATCCAAGGACATTGTGGGCCTGCCATCATGACGAATCAGGCTAATGTGTGTCCATATGTCCATGTCTCATCTTTTAGGTTGTGTGCAGTCTCCTTGTGTCCAGGTCCACTAGCACCATAGACTGGCAGGCAAAAAGCCTAGACTGCTCAGAGGAACAACCACTTCCAGTCCCTCTCTGGTACCTTAAAATCCCACTATGCCATTTTCACCATGCCATTTCCTGCTACAACTGATCCCACTCCCTGCATGGAAGCTACAACCGCTGGTGGACTTCTCTCCATGCCTGTCACCACCCCAAAGTCAGCACGAGTCAATGTGGACAGAGAGACTGCGAAGCTCATAAATCCAGCTCAAGAGCCTGCTTTTGTTCAGTGGTGTATTCCCCTCTGGCAACAGAGAATGGTAAGTGCATGCACCTGGGGGTGGGGGTGTGTGTGTGTCACATTTACACAGCTGCATGATAAAGGCTCCATTTACTGTTTTCTATCTATGCTCTATATTATTTACTGTGTTGCCAGGAGAACACAAAGGAGGAGCAGGAAAATCCAGGATGGGAAAAGTATGCGTGGGAGTGGGTGGGAAGGCACCACCCAGGTGACATGGGGGGAATAGAGCAAATGATGCGGGATCCTCTACAGTGATTGGGCCTGCAGACCTCTGAGCTTGTGGTGGTGAGGGAAGGTACCATGGCGGGCGTGTGGTCTGGTGGGGAAAGACACCATGGTGAGTCCATGGGCTGGTGAGAGTGGGGGAAGGTACCATGGCGGGCCTGTGGGCTGGTGGGGAAAGACACCATGGTGAGCCCATGGGCTGGTGAGAGTGGGGGAAGGCACCATGGCAGGAATGTTGCCTGGCGTAGAGGGGGAATCCAAAATGGCAGTTGGGTGTGGAAGCATAGATGGCAGCTGAGGGGGAATCCAGTCCAGTTCAGTTTTATTTATATCCCGCACTCTCTCACTAATGACTCGAGGCAGCTCACAACAAAAAGAAATACATTTCTGGGTTTATTCCCACGCAGGGGACCCAGCTCAATACAAAATCCACAATCTAACATAATATACTAATTATACATATTCACAATCCCGCCCCCACCCCCAGCTCAACTGATAGCCCACTCCACCACCTCCCCCACAACAACGGGGAAAGTCCCATAAACAATCTTTCTATCCCCTGCTGCCACCAGGGAATATCTGACCAACTCCACCCTTCTCTCACCAGGGGGAGCTGGCCCCACCATCCTCACATCAGTAGATACTCCAGATACCCCAGGAATGGCGCAAATGGCAGGAGGAGAACTGAATGGCACTAGTATGCCATTGCAGCAACTGCCCCAGAAGATGCATAAGCTGGGTACTCATTCCTGCAGTGCTTCCCTTTGGGCTGGTGTGGTGGTGGAAGTCAAAATGGCGCTGGTGGGTGGGGAGGGAGGAATGGTGCCCAGAGGGAAAACCATGTGGTGCTGGGATCTCACTGCAGCAACTGCACCAGCAGCTCATTCCCACTTCCCTTTGGGTGGGCGGAGGGCTAAAAATAGCGTGGGCAGGGGCCTGAGATGGGGTGGGAAGGTGGGTGGGATAGTGTGAACTAATGGATTTCCTTGTTGCCTTGCCAAATCTGTCAGTGCAACAGGTGTGAATGGAACCCCTTGCCCCAAATGCCAAGCAGAATCACGACCTGAACTCCACAACTGCAAACTTCTCCTTTCTGATTAGGACAACACATGAAAAAATCAAGACTACAAAGTGATTATTTTTTCTAAAATAAAATAATTTTTATTTTTGCAAATTTGAATGATGAAAAAAATTATTTTTCTAAAATAAATTACTATTTTTTCTTCCTTGCTAAAAAAATGGAAAGTGTCTTGCAGTCTTAACAATGAACCATAATCACTACTCTCTTGTGGTTACAGGAAGAGGAAGAACTGAATTAATAGAAAATGTGAACCCCTCCAAACAAACATGGAGGGTATGATGCAGTTTCTAAGCAAGGGGATAAACACAGGCAGTGTCAATCTCAGAGCTCCCGCTGCACTCTACCCATCCTCCCCCTTTCCCCAGGAATAATATGGGGCACCCATGCATTCACTCCTACCTGTACCCCTGGGTGCATGGTTAGGGGGAGATGGCGCAGATTCTATTCCTCCAACGTCTGGGTAGGCGGACACCCACGAACCTATCCCCTCAGCTATCAGGGGTTGCATGGCTCTTCCCATCTTGCTGAAGCTGTAGCACAGGAGTGGTGAAACCTTTTATTCCCGCACCACTGTGGGCCAAATCAGATCTGGTCCCAAACTCTGCAGACTGAATTCTCTTGTGGAGGTGGGCCTGTCTATGCCAGTGTGTTCCTGCCAGGACCTGAGGATCTTGACAACCTGCAGGATAAAGTAACTGTTGGTATATGCAACATCCATAAGTTAAATGCCTGTTGTATTAAGAACAGTAATTGACTATAGATCCACCACATGGCATTGCCAAGTTTATATGTACATGGAAGGGAAATGGGGTTTTACAGTTGAATTCCTTTATGTAACCACTCTTTCTTCCCTTCCCTCTCTTTGTCTCAGTCTCCATTTTGTCTTCTTACTACTAGTTAGATGCAACTAAGGATCTGTGCCTGGAAAGTCTAAGTAAAGTTCTGTTTTAAATCTTCACTTGCATTTGTCCTTACTGATTGCGAATCAGTTATTACTCTGCATCAGCAACAGGTCATCTTGAACCAGGCCCTGGGAAGGGGGCTCCAGTCAAGGTCCCCCTGCCCTCCACCCCACTCTGCCTGCCCCAGAGAACCAGGTCCTGGGCAAGGACTGCCAGTCAGATGCCCCTGGCCTTCTTCCCCCTCTGCCCACCTCAGAGAACCAGGCCCTGGGCAAGGGAAGCCAATCAAGGAGAGGAGGGTAGGGAGAGCTTGATTGGCCTCCGCCTGCTTCCAGGGGAAGCTTCCTTCAGGGGGACACTGACTGGAATGCCCTTCCGCCTCCCCTTTCTACCTACCTTTGGGAACTAGGGCCTTGGCAAGGGGACCTTGACTGGCAAGCCCTGCCTTATACCATCCCTCTCTGCCCACCATGGGCAATCAGGCCCTGGGCAAGGGGCACCTGGTGGGCAAGCTCCCTGTGACCCTCTGTGCCTAACCAGGCCCTTTCTTCCTCCTCCGAGACTCTCTGAACACCCCCACAGCAAGCCTGGACACCTGGCCTCCTCCCATAGTTGTCCTTGCTATGGGGTGGGCATATTATAGAGATATGGCCATTTTTTCTTTTCTTTTTTTTCTTATTTACCCACTCTTGTCTGACTTTTCAGAAAGTTCCTAGCTAGTTCTCTGTTTCTGCTACTGCACAACATTAACCAGTTTTCCAAATGCTTTCTAACTTTCTATCTTTTTACTGCATATTCACTCAGTTTGCAAATGCATTTTACTCATAAACGTATACTGAAAAAGTGCATGTTGGTCTGATAAGACCAATAATACTCCACTGATAAGTGAAGTAATCATAATTTATAAAAGTACTCATACTTTATATAGTAAAGTACTTTTAGGAGTACAATGCATAAAGGGTAAATATATTGGTCCCCTCGGAATTTCTCTGAATCACTTAAGAACTGCCATCTGAATCCCCTCTGAATCTCCCCCCCCCCCAACATTTTAGAGTTTTTAAGACCACTTTCATACCTTCCCCCCTGCCCCCTCACATATTTTGGCTTTGGGAGGGAATGTGCAAGTCAGAATACATATGGGGTTTGGCCAGTCTGAAAGCCCCCCCACCCCCAATGCAGCTTTGCCGGCAAACATACGCAGAGATACAGAGCTGGATTTCCTGCTCTGTATCTCTGCGTGTGTTTGCCAGCAAAGCTGCACGCAGGGGAGGGCTTTCAGACTGGCCGATCCCTGTGCATATTCTGGCTTGCACATTCCCTCCTGCAGCCAAAATATGCGTGAGGGGGAAGGTGTGAAAATGGTCACTGTGATTCACAGAAATTCAGGGAGACTGCTTTTTTTTTTTTTTTTTTTTTTTAAATCCACTGGGTTTTTCATTATTACTTTCAGTGAAGGGTCCAGTCTCCGGTGTACATGCGGCCAAAGAAGGGGGACTGGTGTGGGAGTCACCATGGCGAGTTCGTGGGCCTGTGTGCACAGAGGAGGCACCATGGTGAGTCTGCGAGTTTGGGCATAGGAATGATCTTAAATCCTTTAGACCCTGAATCTCTAACAGAATAGCCATACTGCTGAGAAAAGCTTGCTGTTCCCACAAGGTCACTGCTAGCTGAGGCTTTGATGTTCAGTCTCGCTGCAGCAACTTAATGCCAAGTCCACTAGGTCTTTAATATTAGCCCCAGGGACCAACACAGGTGTTGCCTGGACACCAACACCAAATGCTTCCTATCTTTCTATTGTTTTCTGCCTGCCTACTGTCTATCCACTTGATTTGAAAATGCATTGTACTTATAAAAGTATACTAAAAAGGTACATATTGGCTGATAAGACCAATAAAACTCCATTGATAAGTGAAGTGTACAGTCATTTAATTTTGTAAATTGTAAAGTTGATTGTACATCCTTTACTGCACGTAAAATCCTTTAGTTGTAAATTCTTCATTGTAAATAAAATCATTTAATTATAATCCTTTAATGTAAATGAAATCCTTTAATCCTTTACTGTAAATAGAATTCTTTACTGTATGTATATTCAGACACTGGAGGGGGAGCCTGGAGAATGGTGGGTTGGGATAGCGACAAGCTGCTTTGGGGACAGGTGGTTGGAAGGGAAGAGGGTGCGGACTAGCACCTGAGCATGCAGAGATTCAGGCCTGCAGCCAGTTACGGCAAATACAAACTACATGCACTGCACGTGAGCAATTATTGGCCACTGTTGGTCATGTGTCACTCTGGGGTGAAAATATCCTGGAAGAAAGAAATAGTTTTATTATTATTATTTATTATTAAACATTTATAAAGCGCCAGTAACAACCTGGCACTGTACAGAACATATAATCAGCTGCGGTCCCTACCTGTGGCTTACAATCTAAAAGACAAGGAGGGGGAGACAAGGAGAGGGGACAGCGGGAGAGACATGGGAGAAGACA
>QEPC01012329.1:4124383-4138901 GCA_003113815.1 Sphenodon punctatus
AAAAAAAAATAACGTCTGGCCGGGCGCCACGGCCCGGGATCGCCGGCGGGATCCCGGGCTGTGGCGAATTCGGCCGGACGCTGTGGCCGCATTGGCCCCGCCGCCCGCCCGTCTCCCCAGAGGGCAGGCGGCGGGGAGCGTGGAGGGGGCGGGGCCATGCGGCAGCACGCTGTGCCGCGCGGCCCCGCCCCTCCCAGATTCCCCGCCGGGATCCCCCGGCACGTCTGATATGGCGTGATGGGGTCACCCCGGTGGGGGATGAATGGGTTGTTTTCGGTACGGGGCCAAGCGGCCCCGTAACGTCTGAAAACACCCTCAGTCTTCTCTTCTCTAAAGAGATCCAGCTTGTCAAGCCTCTCTTTGTACGGAAGTCATTCCATACCCTTTATCATTGTTGTTGCCCTGCTCTGTACCTTTTCTAGTTCAGCTATGTCTTTTTTGAGATGGGGCGACCAGAACTGCACACAATATTCCAGGTGTGGTCGCACCATCGATTTGTATAGAGGCATTATGACATCCTCAGTTTTATTCTCTATCCCTTTGTGAATAACTCCTAACATTCTGCGTGCTTTTTTGACTGCTGCTGCACATTGGGCTGAGGATTTCAGTGTATTGTCCACAATCGCTCCCAGATCCTTTTCCTGAGTGGTAACTCCTAGCTTAGTACCCAGCTTTGTGTACTCATAGTCTGGGTTATTTTTCCCTGTGTGCATCACCTTGCACTTATCCACATTAAATCTCATCTGTCATGTAGATGCCCAGGCACCCAGTCTTGTAAGATCCTGTTGCAGTTCTTCACCATCTGCTCGTGTTTTAACTAACTTGAATAACTTGGTGTCATCTGCAAATTTGATTACCGGACTCTTAACGCCCTTTTCCAAATCATTAAACAGCACTGGTCCCAATACAGATCCCTGCGGCACACCACTTTTTACATCTCTCCATTGTGAAAACTGACCATTCAGCCCTACTCTTTGCTTCCTATACTTTAGGAAGCGAAGCTTGATTGCATGCTTCAGAGAACATGCAATCAAATTCTACCTTTGAGTGTACTTAGAGTTGATATATAACAATACTGTGTAGACTCCAGAATTTATTAACCAATTAGGGGCCAATCTTGCTGGATGATGAGCAACCACAGCTTTAATGATAGCTGAAGTCACTGAGTCTTTACTTGGCAATGTAAAATATTGTTTGTAAAGCTGTGTATTGCAATATTCTGTGTTTTAGTAAAGGTAATTCACATTAGAGAAAGAAATATGTATCAGCAATACCCTTCAGCTTTGAGATCAGCTTGCTACTTCTAGACAATATTATTATAAGTGTAGATTACAAATTGATTACAAAGGGCCATGTTCAGGCCATGCACTTCACACAGACAAGAAAAATCTGCAATGCTCCCTTTCCCAGTTTTGCTACATCTCTATTGCTATGTGATGTCAGAACTGTTCTGATTAGGGCTGAAACTCGATTTGGGTATTCTCGCTTTTCTTGATGAGAATCAGGGTCCTTGGCTCACTTTTGCAAATGAGAACGAGCCAAGAATTGTCTGGATCCTTGCTGAGATAGGCAAGTATATCAAACAGCCTTTCCCAGACATTAAAAAGGGGGGGGGTTCTTTTACTCCCCTGGCTGCCTCTCTGAGTCTCGGGGGAGACTACTCCACCTGCTGGGACTCGCCACTGGAACTCTCCCTGCTTGGCTTCTCAGCGGAGGAAGGGGGAGGCAAAAAGTAATAATTAAAAAAATCACTGTGCATGCTCAAAATGGCCACCAAGGCTGTTCTGAGTGTATGTGGCCTCTTTCCAAAATGGAATCTTGGAAAAGGGCCACAGATGCTCGGAATGGCCTGGAAGCCATTTTGATCATGCACAGTGACTTTATTTTTTTGCCGCCTCCTTGGAGGCTTCCCCCCTTCCTGCACAGAGAAGCTGAGGAGGGAGAAATCTAGTGACTGGAGCAGTCCCCCTGTACTATTTTTTCTCCCCAGCAAGTGTGGGAGGAGGGTTAGGTTTTTTCCCTGTGAGAGGTCTTGTGAGATCTCAAGTCGTTAGTGAGATCTTCTCAATTCTCACAAGATTCTCACAAGAATAATTTTGATTCTCGTTTCAGCCCTAGTTTGATACTGCTGATAATACTGGATTGCAGAGTGCTATGGGGTGTGAGAGCCAGGGAGTGGCTGGTGGCATGGAAAGGGAGTGGAAGCTGGCTCATCCATCCTCTTGCACTGGTCACGGTGACCTTTGCCAATTGCCTGTTTGGGACTGGTGAAATTCCCCCTCCAAGCCATAATTGGTCTTAATGGTGGGAGGGTTGTTTTTTTTTTTTTCACCCCTTCCCTGCATTGCCCTCACTCTTTCATGATTGCTGATTAACATGTGTATTACATGCTCACTGGGAGTGAAACCTAACGGGTTAACCTAGGGGCTGCTTTTGTAAGGATTTTAATTAGTCAATTGTTTGCAAGGGCATGGTTCATTGGCAACTCTGCAGTAGGCAGAAAAAATGGATCCTGATTGCAGCAGGGCAGGGCGGTCCCCAAAGCAGAGGGAAAAGAAAAGAAACTGGAGAAAGAAGCTCCAGTGCATGCTCAGGCATGCACCAGAAATTGCCTGCAATGCTTCGGGGTGGCTCACCCCAAATGCTGTTGGGGGAAGAGAAGCAGGACATTGCCCTGAAGTTCCATGGAAACATGAGCTTAGAACTCCCTGCAGTGGAGGAAGCAGGTGGAGTTGCATGCCCTCCAATAGTACCTTTTTGCCCGGTACATTGACAGGTTTTGTTATCCCAGCTTTTTTTGGTTTGTAACAGGTTCACAAGACAATGGGGAGGTCATTAAAACCTCATTAATCCAGCTGGAGAAAAATCTAGCTGATGTGAAAGGAAAGGAAACTGAAATTGACATAAAAGACCTTATCTCATTCATTGGTAGGGGTGAAAGTAGGGCAACTTTTCTTGCTTTAACAAGCTTGAGATAAGCACTGCTATCAAAGAACAAAAGGAAGATAACACCCAGGCAGGAGGGAGCTGAAAACTAAAACAGGTAGGGTTGGCGTGCTTGTGAGAGAGGATTCTTTAGGTGATGAGACTGTGGCTGCTTCAACCTGGGATACTCCAAGTGTCTTTCAAACTAAAACCTTAGAGCCAAAGTCTATGCATCCGTTTGAGAATTTTGACTTTTTATTAGGCTGAGTTCAGGGGCACAGCTAAACTAGAATGAGCCCTGGTGCAGATGATAGAATGGGGCCCCTCGTCCTGCTCCAACCCTGGGCCCACAAGGGATGCCCACAAATTCCACATGCATTGTGGGCCACCCACGTTTGTGAGTCCCAGTGGAGCTGCACCCATGGTAGCTATGTCCCTGGCTGAGTTTTAACTTGTATGTGCAGCACAAAGGCATAAGTCCTGCACATACAAACCTATGCGTACACAGAACCTCTCACATAGACATCCTTTTTTATTTTTCCAGCTCAGCCTCAAAGTTAGTTAGTGGGCTATTACACCTTTTCATATAAATATTTCATAATAATAATAACAATTAATTAATGCATGCACATTTATGCAAATTAGGGGTGGCATGAAGTGTACCTATTTCTCTCCGTCAAGTGTTGGAGGGTATGGAGTTGGCCCTGGAGCTGGGTAACCCCCCAAGAGACAGAAGAACCCAGGAGAGGATGCATGAACTAATTATTATGCGCATAACTTTACGCTTACAGTCTTGCCTGAGCTGGGCAGTATTGTTTGTTCTAAAGACTCATTAAAACACACTGGGCATTTTTACACGTACGTTAAAGTTCCAGATTTTTCAATCTTCTGGGTTTACAAGTCCACAAGTAAGTTCCGGATGCATTCTTCACACGAACACTGCCCTGAGGCAGCCTAAAATAGCCACAGCTTTAGAAGTGAAAGACTGCCATGGAAACCAAGTGACCACAGCTGCCTGGAGCAAAGCAGTTTACCAGGAGAACATTTAAACACAAAAGTTCTGGGAGAAGTTCTATGCAGAAGTTCAAAGAGCCAGATGTTTAAGAGCTGGGTGAGTGATTTAGAGACACAGAAAGTTCAGGATGTAACAGCAAACATGCAGGAGAAATGTGTGTGTAAAAACACCCATTGTTTGACCATGGTTTGGCCTGTAGTGGCTTGTTAAAGGGGGCTGCTCCTGCAATGACTTACCTCCAATGTGAGAGACCTGTCACCTTGGTGTTTGAGGTAAAAAAAGAGTTGCAGTGAGGTATAAATCTAAAAATAAGTTAAGACTGTGAATTTTTTCATGATCCTTGCAGCATATATAGTGCTTAAGATAAGGTAACCGATACAAGAGCATATGAGAACGAATACAACAAGCCTTCTCCTTATGAGATGAGAGGTTTTGGCAGCTTGTGGCTTGGCCCCCGCTCAGCTGTAGGGTGAGCAGAACAGAACTATTTGCAAGGCTGAGAAGCTTTCCACTAGTATCACTCTCTTTTTCTGTCTCCTGCTCAACGGTGGACAAGATGATGCACCCTTGGGGGGATATCCATGGGGAGAGTATGGGCTGGGGGATGTTGCTAGCTGGGGAATCTTGACTGAGTCCCATGGTTCTTGGTGTTGATGTGAAGCTCTAGACTATTTTCAGATTGGATATAGAATTGGCTACTTCATTTTGAAATAAAGTTCTACTGCCTATTTAAATTCCTACTATCATGCATCTTGCCTCTTGCTTTCTTTCCTCTGGTAAGGTAACAATAGAGCTGTTGCTAATCCTTTATTTTCCACAACAATAGACTCCTGTATAAACATTTCTGTAATAGGATGCCCACTGGCTGTGGTTAAGTGTTTGCAGGATCAAGCCCAGAACATGCAGTCAGTTATAGGACAGACATAAAAACCAGTTTATTTACATAGACGGTCAGTTATCAGACCAGGTACCAAACATCTGGCCAGTCTCCTCCCTATACAACATAGTCCAGATCCATCCTCAAGCCTCTGGGCCACTTACTCACAGGCTTAACTGTTTTGTGGGTTCTTTGCCCCTGTTCAGTCCTTTCTAAGGCAGATACTCCAATAATCAGGCCACCTCCACTGAGATGCGCTCTCCTCTGTAGCCAGGAGCAGACTGCCCTGTTTCCTGGGGCTGACTCCCTTTTATACCTGTAGCCATGCCCAAACATTCTTACTTCCTGTCAGTGGCCATCTTGTGACCTACTCAAGCCGCCATTTTGTGATGCTTCCAAGGCTCATGTGCCATCTTGTACTCAACTTGCCACACCCCTTCCCTCCAAGAAAGATTACCACCGCAGATCCTCTGGGTGAAAACAGACATGATGCTAACCACCCTTGGTGGTCATTTATGCATATTTCAGGGCTGCATAGGGCACCAATACAGCCGTGCAACATGCATAAATAACCACCAGGGGTGGTTAAAGGGTGGTTAGCGTCATGTCTGTTTTCACCCTCTGTGAACCAGGGAGGCCTGTGGTGCTGATGCTTAGGGAATGGATGCCTAGGAGCTGTCCAGTAGATGGCCTCAGTCAGCAAGGAGTTCCAAAGAGAAAAGAGATCATCGAGCGAGCGGTTGTCAAAATCAGAGGGTAACTCCCCAAGAGCATTCTGGAACCTCTCTGGTTCCATTAGTCTCCAGGGGTGAACCAACCGAACTGGTTCCGCACCTCTGTGGGGGCAGACATGCACTGGGAGACTTGCCCGTAGGAGGTAATGATCCATCCATGACAAGGGCACTGCTTTCACCTCCCCCACCAATGGATCCCCCACCTCAAGACCAGTGCAAAAAAAAAANCGTAGGGATGATAACCACTTGAGACAGGCCCATGGTTGCCTGCACTTGGGCCTCCTAAAGCTTTAATTTAGGTTTAAGAGCCACTTGCATTTGCACTGACTTCAGGTTTTTAGCAATTTCTTTCAGCACATCTGTCTGTATCTCTCTCCAAACTTGCTATATTTCAGCCTGGGTTGAAGGTTCCTTTATGGGTTAAGGTAGGCACAGTCAATCCCTCTGTCTGGCTATCTTTGCAGCCTAATTTTTTTTATCCCTTAAGGTTATTTCTCTCCTTTCTATTTTTTCTTTCAATCTCTCCAGCTCTTTTTCTAGAGCCCACTTTGTCTCAACCATTTTCTCTAGGTTTCCCCGTTAGCATTGTTAGTATCTCTTGCTCCACTCTCTCTGAGGTTTTCATTGGACTTTTGTCTTTAGGGGATTTTTTTCTTTTTTGGGCAATCTTTCTTCAGATGCCCCTCTTTATTACAGGTCCAACGTGTCCTTCTCCAGAAAAATTCTTTTGCCTGTTTCCCTTTTCCCCAGCCTGTTCCCTCACAGGTGTTACCATTCAAACCCTCTTTACAATTCTGACCTTGAATTTCCTTTCTTGGACCTCCCCGAGTCTATTCTTTTTCGCACTTTAAGAAGGGGCAGTAGCTCCACAAATTTTCCTCTTGGCCACAGATATAACATAGTCTCAGGGGCTTCTTTCTTAGATAACGCCCCACAGTTACCACAGGGCACCATCTACGCAAATGGCCCCATTGCCCATAATTATAACGTTGCCTCGGGGTTTCCAAATTGGGAACACCCCAGTACCTGTTCTCCCCCACTGTCTGTCTCTGCAGTGGTGGTCTACCAGTCTGTGCTGTCTGGGTGCACTGCTCCCATCTGCAGTCCTGGCTCCACCCAATTCCATAGTGTAACCGCTTGCCTCTGTCTAGGTTGCAATCCTCTTGCTGCCATCTTGTCTCTTTGGAGCCACATCATGCTGTCTGCTGTAGGCAAGCTTCCTGGCTCCAGCCCTGCTCAAGTCGTTAGTCCTTGGTCAAGCTTCTGGTGCAGTCCTCCTCACTGTGCTTTGCTCCTATCTGGGATGCAATTCTCCAACTCCTTCTGCTGGGGGACGCAGTCCTCTGGCTCCGCTGTTGCTGGGCACAATCTTCCAACCACACTTTCCCACGATGCTAGATACAGTGCTCTAGCCACGGTTTCTCTTGCTCGGGCACCGCTGCTGGGCACAATCCTGTTTTGGCGTAATCCTTCTCAACACTCCCTGTACCGGGACCAATCACCTAATCGAAATGCTGACTTGGTAGTCAGTAAGGCATGTCTGTATTGTCCACCACTTTGTAGCAGGGTGTCCACTGGCTGTGGGTGTTTGCAGGATAGAGCCCAGAACATGCAGTCAGTTATGGGATTGGCATAAAACCCAGTTTATTTACATAGACAGTCAGTTATCACGCCAGGTACTAAACATCTGGCCAGTCTCCTCCATATACAACATAGTCCAGACCCAGCCTCAAGCCTTTGGGCTACTTACTCACAGGCTTAACTATTTTGTGGGTTCTTTGCCCTTGCCCAGTCCATTCTAAGACAGATCCTCCAATACTCAGGCCATCTCCACTGAGATGTGCTCTCCTCCGTAGCCAAGAGCAGACTGACTTACTTCCTGGGGCTGGCTCCCTTTTATACCTGTAGCCACACCCAAACACTCTTACTTCCTGTCAGTGGCCATCTTGTGATCTACTCGGGCCACCATTTTGTGACACTTCCAGGCTCATGCACCATCTTGTGGCTCAACTGTGCCACAATCTCTTATTAGACTAGACCATACATGGCTTTTAAAATATTACAACAGCCTTTACAATAAATATATGCACAGTGTGTTGCCTTCTCTGATTCCATTCACATCTGTATGCTTTTTGCTGCAAACTTTTCAGGTTGTCACAAACACATTCCTGCAATCCATATTCAATGTGATAGTCCACCCCTCAATGAGCAATTTGATAATAACTTAAAACTTTTCTTTTATAGCAAAGGAACCAAAATTCTATATGTAGATTCAAACTGGCTATGTGTTCCTTTGCTATACATATGATGGAAAACAGTGCATCCGTCTGATACAATCTTTGACCATGTTGTCTTGGTAAGTGAAAGCTTAAATAAATTATACTGCTTTGAAATTCATCTTCAGATGCCATTTAGAGAACATTAAGAATAAATTAAAAAAAAATAAAGACTGAAGGTCTATGATTTTAGCTTCTAGCAAAGTCAGCCTTTAAAGTCAAAATCTGTTTTTTGAATCTTTCCTATAAGATGCACAGCTGGGCAGTTCAATAAGTCCAGGAGGGAGAGAAGCAGAGTCTTATCAGGCATTTACTTGGAGTGCTTTCATCTCTTTGCCACTTAGTTCAGTATACAAAAGACAGATTGGAGTTTAGGCTCCCAGTGGACCACATAATATTACTCTTTCTGCTCTCTTCAATGACTTCAGTAAGTAAAATCTGCCAGCTTCTTTTACAATGGTTCACTGGAAAGTGATAGTTGAAAAATGAGCCAGGATTTTTTTTAAAAAACTGGAGTTTAGAAAATCATCCGCTTTTCTTTAACTTATCTCTCAATTGAGCAGTCATCACCATGATACCTGAGTGCTGCCAGACATAGGGTGATTTCAGACGTGACGGGGTGCCTATTGGCCCTGTCACGGAATCACATTTTGATTCCCCGCCGGAATCAAACCAGCCCATCAACAGACGAGCCAGCTGATTCTGGCGTGGAATCTGGGGAGGGGGCGGGGCTGCACGGCGCAACGTGCAGCCGCACAGCCCCGCCCCCCATGCTCCCCCAGCAGCCCGACCTCCTGGAGACGGGCTGGTGCAGCGGTCAATCTGGCCACTGCTCCCAATTCTGTCCCGGGGTCTGGGCCACGACCCAGAATCAGTGGCGGTAACAGATGTTACCATCCATCGATTCCGGGCCGTGGTTCAGTTAACCACGCTTTCGGAGATGGTGCCCGAACCATCCTCGAAAGCGTGGTTATTTTGCTCACCGCCGGTTTTTCACCATGGTGAACATCTGGCAGCGAGCAACCAGACGTTACGGGACCATTCGCCACCACAGGGGATTGCCGTGGTTGAGCGTGATCTCGTAACGTCTGAAAATACCCATAGCCGCAAAACATTCCTTTTACTTTCTTTCCTAACTAAACCTAAAGGTGAAATTCTGACTTCATAGAAATCAGACAATTTTTTGCAATTGATATTAGTAGAGTCAGGATTTCACCCTGAATAGACATTCCTTATTTTTCTAGTAATATTCTGAATTATGTCAATGCGAAAACAAGCCTTCTATTCACCCTATGGTTTGTTTCCATGAGCACTTTTGTTGGAGGTAAGTATCTCCAACTTTGCTTTAATCTCCCCTTTGTTCCCATGAGCAAAGGGGTAAAAGTGAGGTTAACTCTGCAAAAAAGGCATGGGGTAGAGTAGGAGGTAAGTTATTAGTATTACTTCAAGGAAGGTGATCTGTATGAGAGTGATAATTACCTACACACACACACATACATACACAAATACACCCTTTCAATGAACTAAGTGCCCATGAGATTATAGCACTCCAAGTAAATGCCAGATAAGGTTCTACATCTCTCTCCCTCCTGGACTTATTGAACTGCTTAGCTGTGCATCTTATAGGCAAGTTTCCAAACCAGATTGTAAAGGCTGACTTTGCTAGAAGCTAAAATCACAGACAGCTGGAGATCCCCCTGGTGTAGTGATATCTACTTGTGGCATAAAGCTTGCAAGGCATGTCTGGTTTGATGCTGTCCATTTCCATCCTTTTCTAAGGGTGATGGAAGTGGGTTCCACACATTATATTGTGGAGCATGCAAGCAGCAGTAATGAGCATGGTGACTTTATCTGGATAGGAACCATTCCTGTTCCAGAGGAGGCACCAATGCATCTCCAGGACCCTGAAACTTCATTCAAAGATGCTGCAGGTGGAGTACAGCCATGTATTGTTGAGCACCCACATGGCTATTCTTGGCATGGTGTATGTCTTCATTAGCCATGGCCTATACTTGGAAGGGTGGAATCGCTACTCCTCAATGGATGCATGAGCACGCCCTACCAAAACCGGACAGCATTGTATGGAAGGGTGAGGTGTGGAGGAAACATACACAATGCCTCCTTGAGGGCATCCCTGCAGCGGCATCCAAGAAGCACGCCCTGTAGTCCACCATGGCTGCCAGGAAGACAGGGAACTGATCCAGCCACTCCAGAAAGTCCTTCTTCCTGTTTGGGTGCAAGACTATGAGTCTGGTGAGAGGGCTATGGGGGTGGGGGTCCAAACTCATATCCCCAATGCATCAGGTACAGCTCATTGCAGAAGAGCCAGCGATCATGTCTTCACTTCGACCGGCTCACCTCATGGAATAGAGGCCTGCAAGAATTTGGATAGCATGGACAAATGTATGCAAGGGGTCCCTCGCGTTGGTGGGGTTTACTCTTGAGATGTGATTGTGGAACTCCAGCTGCCAGCAAGGTGGGACAATAGACCTCAGGGTATCATAGGGTACTATATTCACTGATAGGGATGTGCGTTCATTTTCATTATTATTAACTAGTATGAAAAAGTCCATTTTAGTATTAATCATTACAATAACTAAAACAAATAGGTTAATAACTAAAAAAACTAATAAATGTTAGTATTAGTTATTGGCTCTGACTGCTGCATGCAAGGCTATAGCATGGGTCATGGTTCCAGCCTGTCTGTGACTTGTTGTAAACAAGAGTTCAGAAGGGGTCAGAAGGGAGGGGGAGCAATTAGTGACTTCTTCTCTGTCCAATTGCATACATTCTAACACAGAAGAATCCCTGTGATACGTCATTCTTTGGACATCCTGTGTAAGCTTTCTGTACCAGTCAGGGAGTGACTCAGGATGGCTTTGCGGGGAGGGCATGGTGAGCATTCTTAACCTTCTGCCAAGCTGAGGAACGTTGTCAGTGTTAGTTCAGTCTCAGGCAGAACACTTGCTGGTTTTCTCTCAGCCTCACTTAGACAAATTGATAGTTATAAAACAGGCCTCTCTGTGTCTCATTCCTTCCTTCCCATTATTTCCACTGTTCATTGTCTTTATCTGTAATCCTTGTCTGTCTGCCTCTGTAATACTGTCATTGGGTGTTTTTATACACACATTTCTCCTGTATGTTTGCTGTAACATCCAGAACTTTCTGTGTGTCTAAATCACTCATCCAGATCTTAAACATCCAGATCTTTGAACTTCTGCATGAAACTTCTCCCAGACCTTTTGTGTGTAAAAGGTTCTCTGGTTAAACTGCTTTGCTCCAGGCAGCTGTGGTCATTTGGTTTCCATGTCAGCCTGTCACGTTTACAGCTGCGGCTATTTTAGGCTGCCTCAGGGCAGTTTTTGGGTGAAGAATGCATCCAGGAACTGCCTCAGGGCAGGGTGTGTGTGAGAAAAATGTATCTGGAAGTTACTTGTAGACTTGTAAACCCAGAAGATTGAAACATCTGGAACTTTAATGTGTGTCTAAAGATGCCCATTGTTCTGTACTCTTTTTTTGTAGTGTTTCAGCATTGTCTTGTGCATTGAGTGCACTAACTAATATTTGCTTATAAAATTGGAACCCTTTATCCAAGTGTTCCTAAATTAGGTAGGAATAATCCCCTGCATAAGGGGTACAATCCTTTCAAAGTTTATGAAAATTGGATGACAAATGAAGACGTTGCAGCTGGAAATCCATTTTCCATTGAAACCAATGGGATGGGAATAACTAAAATAATAACGAATACTAATAAAACAATATCTAACACTAATGGGATACTAATACTAAAATGAAAACTAATACTAATCTTTTCCCCTGCACATCCCTATTCAGTATTCACTGCTCTTACCCCTAGGTACCCGTGATGGTCTCCCAATGATCCTCGCCCCTATAATGGAGCCCACACCATTCCCTCAATTGGAACAGCTTGTCATATGCCATGGATTGGAACTGCTACTCATGTATCTGGTTGCACGGGACCCCCACCCCTCTGCATGGTGTTCACCCTGTGGAAACGCCTGCCATCTGACCCATGCCCTGCACATTCTGCGATTAATGCTTCTTCCACAGGGACTATACTGTCTGCCCAGCATGGATGACCAGTGTTGGGCAGCTTGTTAGGACCAGCATGTGCAGACCTTCAGCACCTTGCTGATACCTCTGAACAACATTTCAATGGCCTGTATGTACTGCTGGACTGCTGCACCCCTCCTAGCCCCATTGCTGTAATGATGGGGGAATGAACACTCCCTCCGTGTGCCTATGTTTGGGGGTTACCCAGTGCCTGAGGGCAGTGTGTCAGCTCTGTTCCTTGTTGCGTTTAAAAATGGCCTAAGGCACCAGACTTGCTGGATTCTTTAATATCAATAACTTCATTCCTCAGCTTTCTAACAGTTTCCTAACACCTCCCTTTGGGATTTAGGGAGCTTGGTCATGGAATCACTTACCAGCACAGGGTTATTCTTTCCCCTCTGTTCCATGGATTCCCTCACTTGACCTGGGAGAGACTCCTTACAATTTTCTTTTCCCCAGCTTTCTTGGTGGTCCGTCCAGGCAGGCAGCCTCTTGGAGTAGATTCAGCTGGAGCTCTCCAGTTTACCCTGCTGCTACAGGTTTAGGGGTGTCAGTGTGAACAAGAAATGGGAGGAAAAGAATTATTGAGGTCTGAAAGGAGGAGGCTGCTGGTTTAACTGTGAACAACATTTACACTTTTGTCATTTGTGCCAGATGCTAGTTTGGTCCATGTGCTCCGCACACCCATAGAGTCTTCCTTGGACACAGATTATTTTCAAATTATTTTAAAAATGAAGATCTAGGGAGGGGGAATTTTTGTTGTGGTAGGGGGGATGGAAAAATGCCCTTCTTTAAAAGTGGAGGCATTGTAATTACTGGATAGATTGGTATTTCCAAATCCTAGCTTTAGCTCTTGCTGTTGTTTACCATCAAAAATATATTGGCAGCCTATTTTTTGGATAGTGTATTCTGGAATGAGAAACTTGTGTACAAACATCAGTATGGATTATTTTTGTGAATGACTTACACAAAGCCTGATAGCAAACAAAAACAGATTACTGGATGACGGGCAGCTGAGGAGGCTGTCATTGCTCTGGCAAAGGCAGCTAATTATATCTGAGAATGCTTCAAGGGCTGATTTTTAGATTTTGCACTGGCATTTTAAATAGAATTTTCCACCCATTTAAATGCTATTCCCGCCCCCCCGGGTTCAGATTGGTCCTACTTCAAAACATAAGATTTTTTTAAAAAAATAGTTAAAATATGTTTGTTTGCAACTCTGTGGTATATGACCCACACAGGAAGAGGCATGTGATTTTTAAAAAATGAAAGAGCCTGACGTCCACTGAAAGCAGTCTAAATGGGTCAACAGAAGGTGAAAACAGACATGACGTTAACCACCCTTTAACCACCCTTGGTGGTTATTTATGCATGTTGCAGGGCTGTATTGGTGCCCTATGCAGCCCTGCAACATGCATAAATGACCACCAAGGGTGGTTAGAAGGTGGTTAACGTCATGTCTGTTTTCACCTAGAGAAGCATCTCTAAAATTAAATATTGAACTAAAGAGTTCACTAATACACAAAATGAGAAAGGACCTAAAGGAAAATGGATGCAAAATAATGGGCAACAAGTATAAGTGTATGTAGGCCTGATCCCAAGTCAGTGAAAATCATGGAAGGGCTTCAGTTGAGTTCAGTGGGCTTTAGACTGGAGCTCTTATAGAAAAGCAAACAAATGTGTAGCTTATGAATGAAGAACCCAGGGACCAGGTTAGCTTATTGGGTTATATGGCCATTTGCTAGTATTTGTATGAGCAAGACCTAAGTCACCTTTCTATTCCACTAATCTTGGTTCAGTATCATGTTCTTGTAATCAATGAACCTTGACTATTATAAAGCTGGCAAAGCTACCTCATGTGCTGTTTTGGGGGGTTCTTGTGAAGGAGTTTTGAGACAGTGTTTTGGGGCAGATAGGTCTTTATTCAAGGTTTTATCTGGAATCTGTCTATAGAATGTAAATCTTGTGTTCTCACAAACAAGATTGATACAATCAACATTTAAAACACAGGGAATGCACAAATGAAGATCTTTCAATCAGTTTTTGAAGTGCACTATACATCTTGTGGATCTGACTGGCAACATCCCTACAGTCCCCGCCTCCTGTTGTTCTGTGTTTTGCAAGTTCATTGGTGCACTGCAGATTGTTTCAAACCCTTTCCTGCTTCAGTCCTTTGGAGGCTTAGGGCACTTTCACATCTGCGAGTCGTTAGGAAGTCAGCAGATCAGAGTCGCATGCAAATTAGTTATGTCTTTGATGATTTATTTATATTAAAACTTATATGCCGCCCCCTCCTGCCTCAGGCATCTCAGGACAGCTAACAACAGTTTAAAAACGTATTAAAAATACACAATAATAAAACTACAATTAAAACAGCCTAAAAATACCCATACCCACCCACCCACGCCAACCCACCCCATCTTCCTCGATAAAGGCCAGGCGGAACAGCCAGGTCTTACATTGTCTGTGGAAAGACAATCAGAATGTTGATTTGAATTAGCCCAGTGATTTCCTCTGATATATTATTATTATTATTATTATTATTATTTTATTATTAACAAACATTTATATAGCGCCAGCAGTGTACCTGGCACTTTACAAAGTAATAAAATAGACA
>QEPC01012329.1:4149331-4171072 GCA_003113815.1 Sphenodon punctatus
CTCTCACCTTCATTCCCTCATCTCTGTTCAAAACTCTGCTGCCAGGACCATCCACCTAGCCCATTGCTTTGACCACGTGAAGCCTCTCCTCTCCTCTCTCCACTGGCTCCCTCTTCCTGAGTGCATTCTGCACAAGCTCCTTGTATTCACCTACAAAGCCCTTCACAACCTTGCTCCCCCCTACCTCTCTGCCCTGATCCCCCTCCGAACCCCTGCTCGAGCACTCAGCTCCTACTTCATCCCCTCCCTCACCCTCCCACGCCTCCCCTGCTCCCCCAACTGCTTTCATCCCTTCTCCCTCGCTGCCCCGCACGCCTGGAACTTCCTCCCTGCCCTCATCCACCTGACCCCCACCCTCCACAACTTCAAGTCCCTCCTCAAAACCCACCTCTTCTGCTCCGCCCTTCCTAACTCCTGCTAACCATTCCCATCCAGGATTATTCCCCACCTGTTAACCGTAAACTCCCAACTTACTGCAGTCAAGCCAAGAACGTGTACCTGAGTTCTTGCATCCTCATGAATGTCGCATCCCTTGCCTCTCCCTCTATTCCCCCTTTCCTGTCTCCCCTCCCCCTGTCTTTAGATTGTAAGCTCTCGGGCAGGGACCGTGTCTATCTTGTTCTTTGTAAAGCTCCAGGTACATTGCTTGTGCTATATAAATGCTCATTATAATAATAAAATAATATTAATAATAATTAATAATAAATTACTTGATTGATTGCTTTTATCCCACAGGAACACCTGTCATTGGGCATTTTTAGACAAGCACCTCCCCATCCATTGCCCACTCATCACCCACCTATCATGAATGTTGCAGGGCCACATTGGTGCCCTATGCAGCCCTGCAACATGCATGTTGGATGGTTGATGAGTGGGTTGGGTAATGGGCGGGGAGGTGCTTGTCTAAAACCACCCATTGTAAAAGTTACATTGAGTGTCCTCACAGGATAAAAGTGGAACAACACATTCCCACATGTGCTAATTCCCATGAGAATAGAGCTGTGATTGCCATCACGGATGTTTTCCTGCCTCCATGGTAATGTGTGAGTGGCCAGAGTTTAGTTTAAACTTGTGTTGGATCAGTGAACAGAGTGAACTTCTCAGTACTGATAAGTCATTGGACCTCTGATACTTGAAGATAGGTTCTTTTTTTTCTTTAAAAAAGAAGATACTGCTGTAAATCACAGGAGGTTGTCTGTACTTTTGACAGGAAGTATAGGAGATTCTTTGATTTAAAGCATAGCTTAAATTCATACTACGTCAAAAACTTAGTGAAAATGAGAGAGAGGAGAGAGATTTATTTATTTATATTTTATTTATAGGCAGTTCTCCAATACACATTGCAGTATTATTGTCTGGTAGTACCTTCGGGATTTAACATTCATCATCCTAAGTAAACAATTCACACCACAACATACATATTTACCTAAAAATAATAATAGAATTTTTAAAATTTTTTTTCCTGAGCTTAGATCAGTATGGATCACTGAGATTGTTGGGGTTCTGGGCACATTTTGTGCTACAATCTGTGTTGGACCTGTGATAGAGGAAGGTTAGTCAGGGAGAACCGGGTCTACTGTTCCTGGAGATTGTGCCTATCTTCATTAAGAACAATATATTTCTCTACAACGGTTACAATACCCTCTCCATCCATTATTGGATGCTAACAATCTTCTGTTCTTCTGCTGTTTGGTATCTAATCTTCCACTCCCGTTTAAGCTTGTAAAGAAAACTGTTGTGGGACTAGCATCCATGTCAAGCTGCTGCAGAGCTCATTACCCATTCTGATTCTAGATATGGCATAACCTTCATTGAAATTGTTATTTATTTATATTTAATACTCCACCTAAGGCTCAGGACAGCTTGCAATGTCAAAATACATTAAAATATATTAAAATGCCTTTAAAAAGTCCACCCTCAACCCTAAGCAACCCTCACCCAACTCCTATCTCCCCTTGCCAAATAGAAATGTCTTGTATCACTTCCAGAATATACTCAGGCTTGAACTCTGATGGACCTCCAGGGAAGAGAGTGCCACAAAACGGGACAGCACCCGAAAATGCCCCTCCATGTGCCCTTTCTTTGTTAAAACCTGCCCAAGCGATCAGAGAGACTCCTTGGGGGAGTCAGGAGGCTTTTCTCTCCAGCAGGGGGATATAGGAGGCTCTTTGACAGGTGTGGTGTGGACCCCATACCCCCAAGATAAATGGTTAAAACTCAGTGCTGCCACCACATTTGCTAGCTCACAGTACTCCCCACTGTAACTCTGTACTGTCGGAGATGGTTTCTGCGTGGGCAACCATGTACTAGCCCTGCAGTAAGCTGCTTCCCCCTTGCTTGCGGGTATGTCACGGTGGGAGAGTCTCCAGCTGGTTACCATCTGGTTTTAAGAAACAGATCATGTGGCATCTTACGTTGTATTTTAAAAGGTATGCATCTAGAAATGAAGCAAGGTGTATGTAGCAGGCACATGGGCCCTGGGATAAGCCTTCCTAGCATCCACCTCAAAAGCCTCAGGCCCACACAGGAATTAGCTCCCCAAGTCTGTGCAAGGTAGTGGTACCAAGACCATAGAAACCTAACCCTCAACTCCTACCATTCATATACAGTTCTCTAGACTTCTCTAGACTAGTGTCCTGGACTGCTTGTTGTCACCAGTAGAGCTCCCCCTCAGCTCTGTCTTCCTCAAGGTTCCTCAGACCAGGCACTACTACTTACTCCTGTGTCAGAGGGTATCTTCAGATGTGATGGCTCTTTGAGTCGTCATGCTTTGATCCTGTTCATGGTGAAAGTCCTCACCAGGGGCAGGATCAGGCCCGGCTTCCAAACAAATGTGCCGGTGGTCGGGGCTGGGGAGGAGGCGGGGAGAGGGTGGGAGGGACATGTAGATGTGGGTCTGCATGGCTCCTCCCCCTGCGCTGCTCAGCACGACCCCACCTCCTCCCTGATGGAGAAGCTCCAGCCATGGGATGGACTTAGAGTGGGCCGTCAGATATGATTACCCGCTCTACCATGATCCAGGGCAGGCTTCCCCGGACCGTGGCAGGGCTAAAAATGGGATGTGTCCTGGCAGGGAACCTAGTGCACATCCCAGAGTTAATCCTGCCACAGTCCGGGGTAACTTTATTCCCACCCTCAGCAAACATCTGACGGGTGGGAATCAACGTGACACCACCATGGGTGGCCACACTGGAGTTAGCGTGGCCAGCTGCGGTTGCATCACGTTTGAAAGTACCCAGATTCTCTGGAGCAGGGCACCTTCTCAGCCCCTGCTTACACACCATCTTCGTCCCTGGAGCTCTCTCCCAGCAACAACCTGACTGAGCCCAGCTTGGACTACTTAAGCTCTGGGCTGGCCCTGTCATGCCCTAACACAGCTGCGCCATTAGCCCCTTAGCTTCCCAAGCTCAAACGGCTCAGAGCTGTGTCCCCTTAAAGGGCCAGGTGCCCAAGCAGCCTGCTCCCTGCTACAGTGTATTTTCCCATTTAGTTATAAATCTAAACAAAGAAGTAAAATAAAATAATAAATACCTGATAATTTGCAATGTATCAATATGAGAATTTCATTCCTTTTACCTCTCTGACTTGCTTTTATATTCTGTTTGTGTGCACATACCCCAATTTCGGAGTAGAGAGAGAATATTCAAAGGCAAGAGGTGAAGATTGATAGATACTGATGGCTGTAATCTCACTGGAATTAAAGTCTAGTGTGGTTGGGAGAGCATTTGTATGGAATTATAGATTTTTTTTAAAAAAATACCTGACAATGGTACAGACAAATATGTTTTTTTTTTAAAAGAGAAAACTTGTTTTCAGATAGAAACATTAAAATGTGTAACAGTTGATCTTCTATCTGAAAGCCAATATGCCAGTCTTAACTGAATGACTAGGTCATGGGTAACGTAGTGTATAGGGTGGTGAACTTTAAAAACAAAATTGTAAATTAAAAGTGATTGCTAATGCCCTTGAAATAATCTAGGGACTACAGAGCCAATAAAGCTACTTCTTCCTACCTGAGCTGGCTCCCCAGTCCCCACCAATAGCGTTCTGTGTTCACTCACCTACGTACTCTTTCATGTGAAAGGAAAGCACAGTGCATTTAGTAATTTGGGAGAATGGCTTGAGATAGTCCAGGCTGCTATTATTCATACTCGTAGTCGTCTTCTGGAGTATCATATGGGCTGATAAATGGATTTAGCAGTAAAGCAGATAGGGGGGAAATGGGCCACTTAAATTTGCAGATGCTATAAAAGCTAACATCATGAGTGAAGAGAATAGGGCACACTAGTATGAACTGCGTGAAAAAAGAGAAAAATATAATGGTACTCAACAAATAGGAAGAAAAAAAGACTGCATGAGAGAAGGAACAAAGACAGCAGTAACAGATATTTAGGAAATTAAAACTGGACAAATATTAATGGACCTGAAAGGGATCATTTTGTTTTGAGACCCTTGGCAATCCAATCTGGCCTAGACTGCAGAAGGGTACTACAAGCACACGGTATACTGTGGCTACAGACGTGATAAAAGCTAGGGTTCCCATACCTCCCCTTTAATCCAGGCTGTCTCTGAAAAATACATGGTGCAGGGCTGCATTGATTCCAATACAGCCCGGCACTGGAATCAGTGTAGCCCTGCACCATGTGTTTTTCATGAGCGGCCTGGATTAAAGGGGTGGTATGGGAACCCAAATAAGAGCTGACTAATAAAATGGTTAAGTATCTCTGAATGTGAAGACCTAACCAGTCACACACACAAAGTGTTTGGTGCACTGCTGTCTGGTTAGCTTGGCACCTTCATGGAGCAGTTTGGTTAATAAGAAGACCTACTATTCTTCAGTCTGTTGGGTATGCTAACCAGCCATCACCATATTCCAGTGGTAGCTTTCAGTGGGCTCTCTGCTGGGGTCTCTTTACAGCAGTGGCGACCTGAAGGGAGACTCTCATCCTACCAAGATAAACCCTGCCTTCCACCGACCCCAACCCTTTAGGGGGCCCATAATTGGGGCCCAAGCCTGTGTGTTCTACTACCTTGCTACACCCCTCAGCTCGTGCCCTTAATGTGCAGCATCCTTGGAACCTTAACATTTCATCAGCCTTGTTTTCAACCTTACAAGGTGAATAATGCTGAACTCCTGTAAAACATAATCGTCTGAAATGGTTTTTTAAAATAATAATAATAATAATAATAATCTTTATTGCCACAACTGAAAAGTTATTGGCGAAAACAAAGCATACAATAAAATTGGCAATCCAGTTTTCCACACAGCCTAAATTGACCACACATATTAAAAACAAAAATTCAAATATTAAACAAAAACAATTAATTCAAAATCATCCGGGGCTTTCCCCTTCATTGTCATAAAGAGCTAGTTTCTTAAGCCCCCGCTATACCCTTCCACCAACCTTTGCGCATCATACTCGAGCTACCAGGCAACCAAACACTACCACGGCATGAGTTAATACAGTTGCTCTAGCATCCAAGCACAGTCTGAGATCCTGAGCAAAAGGATGCAATCTCTGTGCTTCCCCAAGCGCCAAGAGGAGCTTAGTGCTGATCCTCGCAAATCTAGGGCAGGAGAACAGAATATGCTCCATCGTATCCAGCTGACCCAAAGAGCAGGACTGACACAGTCACTCTTGAAATGGCACTCCCCTGTAACGACCTTCCACTATTGCCGACGTGAACATCCTACATCGGAAGCGGGTAAAAGCCCACCTAACTGGGAAACTTAACCAGTTTGCCAGGTAATTAAGGTCAGATAATGGGTTGAACGGCAGCCTGTAATCTGGGTTTACCCTCTGAGATTGAATCAGCTCCTCATCTATTTGGGTTTGTTGGTCGTTTAACCTCTGTTTCACCTGCAGCATAGCATAGTTAATTTCCATGGATGCCAGCCCTTTCAAGGAGAAACCCAGTCTCCCAAAGATAACCTCAAATTTCTTAGACCAAGTGGAGAGAAGACCCTCCATTTTTGCCATCCCCAAAAGAGAGACATCCCCCCTGGGCAGACCTTCAACTCTTAAGCTACATTTTGTAAGGGACAGAATCACAAAAGTCCTGATAGGCAAACATCCAGTCTTAGCACGCAAGAAAACTGCAGGCATGCCCCTAGGGACCCCCAAGATCTTTCTCAGAAACTCATTCTGAATTACCTCTAGCTGATCTAAAAAATGTACGCCCCACACCGGAAAGGCGTACAACAGCTTGGCCACCTTAGCTCTAAACAAACGAATCACCGGGAGTATCAAATGTCCCCCCTTCCCAAAGTAATAACTACATATGGCACTCGCCAACTGCCTGGTCTGGTTCTTTACAAGATTCCAATGTTCTTGCCATGAGGGTGAACTTGCAAACATCACCCCCAGATATTTGAATTTCCCCACTTGGGCCACCTGATGACCATCAATTGGCCATTTATGCATCTCCACGTGTCTCCTACATCCTACAATCAAAACCTTAGTTTTGTCATGGTTTATAGTCAAACTCTCGTTCTTACAATATTCTCCTGTTGCCTGCATTGCCCTACGCAGCCCAACCAAAGACCGGGAGATAAGCACGGTGTCATCTGCATACAGGAGGGCTGCTACCCTTCTGGTACCAATCTGCGGGGGGTGGGATTCAATTTCATTTAAGGTGAGGCAGAGGCCATTCAAAAAGATATTAAATAGCACAGGTGCCAAAAGGCAACCCTGCCTCACTCCCCTGCCAACCTCCACCCTACGTGTCAGAGCCCCCAACCTTGTGGCCCTGACCTGTAGGGAGTTCCCCTCATGCAGACGAATCAGCAAGAGAAGGAGCCTTGGCTCCATCTGCAGGGCCCTCAGCTTGACCCACAGCCTAGCCCTGCAGATGGAGTCAAATGCCCTCCTCAGGTCAATAAAACACAAGTAAGCCCTTCGCCCCTGACCAAGAATCCTCCCCACCAGGGCCGACAAAAGGAGTACATGGTCACTCGTAGAGCAGCCCTTCCGAAACCCACCTGCTCTGGCTCGATGATCTTCTGACTGTCCATCCAGCTCTGAAGCCTGCCCAGGAGAAGCCTTGCATAAAGCTTCCCAATGATACTGAGCAGGCTGATGGGGCGATAATTCCCAGGATCCCCATGGTCCCCCTTCTTAAAGATGGGGACCACTATGCTGCTCAACCACGCCTTGGGAACATCTCCAGTGGCATTAACATATGTGAATAATGGTGCCAGCAACCTGGCCCACCAACCCGAGTCCGCCTTCAGATGTTCCGCCAACACCAGGTCTGGCCCTGGCGCCTTGCCATTTTGGAGCTGATGAATCAGCTCAACAAACTCCCCCTCTGAGATTGGGGGCCAGTGGGGAAGACGATCAAATTCCTCCATAGGAGGGCTATACAGAGACAAGGGCAGAACTGAGAAGATTACCCCATAAAACATCTCCCAAACCTCTAAGGGCAAAGAGATCATAGCCAATGAGTCTTCACCCAACCGTGCCCGACGAATTTGTCCCCAAAACTCTTTTGAATTCCCATTCCGCGCTGCCCTCTGCAAGCGCAACCACTGACATTTCTGGAAAGCTAGGCGCTTCTCTGCGAGCAAATGCTGATAACAAGAGCGAGTCTTCAGGAGTGCTGCCTTGCCACCTTCAGATGGATACTTTTTTAGATAATTTGCAGCACGCCTAAACATCCGACGCTGCTCCTGGCACTCGTTATCAAACCATGTCGGCTGATCCCTCTGGTGACAGAGGGGTGGGGACCCTATGGACAAATTTAATTTAAGGGAGTCAAAGATTCTTTCAAAACCCTTGAAATGTTCAGGATGCTGCATCCGCCTATAAACTGGGTTTCAGTGACCTGTCAAATAGGCTGCAATGCTGTGTGCTGGACAGAATTGTGGGTGGCCTACACAAGCTGGGACAATACTGTGTACTATCTATCTAGTTTGGACCCAGTTCAACATCAGTGGCTTCTCTGGGTTTGCAACAGGAATGGAAAGTGAAAATTTAAAAGGATGCAATCTAATAAAAGGGTACAGTACTGGGCTAGCTTAGTTTTGCACATTCCTCATTAAATATAACTTCTTAGTCAGACAGACACTGATGTGGCTGCCAGGTAAAGAGTGCTGGCTTTTGAGAGTCTGGAGAGAGAAAACCATTTTATTAATTTTATTCATTAAATTATTGCAATGTATATGTGCCCAACACAGATCATGCATGAGCCCACGCGCTGGGTAACATTATCCTTGAGAAGGGAACTAACTGAGGTATATTAGGGATTCCGCTTTAAGGAACAAAACTCTGGTTTGCCACCAGAGATTTATGGAACCGGAGAGGTTCTGGAATTCTCTTGGGGAATTACCCTCCAATCTCGATGACCATTCACTCAATGACCTTGTGGCTCTTTGGAATACTCTGCTGACTGAGGCCATTGACTGCATGGCTCCTAGGTGTCTGCTTCCTGACTGCCGACAATGCAGGTTCCCCTGGTTTACAGATGACCTGCGGCGGATGACGTGAAAAGGACAGCCGTTGAAGTGATGGGTGGCGTCATTCTCATGCTGAAGCCAACTGATTGTGGCATAGAGTTAGTTTACGAACCTGTGCCATGGCTATACGAACAGCAAAGAAGAGGTTCTTTGCTGTGCTCGTAGCATCCATAAAGTTGCATCCAGCTGAGCTTTTCTGCATGGTGAGGGGTGGTGGTCAGTCCGGCCTCCCTGCGCCTGGAACTGGAATTTTCCAGTGTTCTCTGGAACAATTTTATTGACTTTTTTGAGGATAAAATCACTTGAATTCACCGTGACTTCAATGCTGTTCTTATAGCAGTAGGAGAACTAGAGGTAATGGAAGCCCTGCCCTGTCCTGTTTTATGGGATCAGTTTCAGTGGGTGTCACCCACTGATGCAGAGGATGACCTTGGGGTTTTTAGGACCACCTGTTGTGAATTAGATCTCTGCCCATCCTGGCTGGTTAAGGCCAGCCGGGAGACATTAGGGCTGCTGTTGGCTGGGGTGGTTAATGCCTCCTTTAGGGAAGGCAAAGTGCTGGGCTGCATCAAGGAGGCAGTGATGCAGCCTCTGCTCAAGAAACCATCTTTGGATGTTGACTCCCAGGCCAGCTATTGGCCCATCTCTAACTTTCCCTTTTTAGGGAATTGTTATTGAACAGGTGGTGGCTCTGAAGCTTCAGGGGCAACTGAACCATGCCAGTTTTCTGGATTCCTCATGGTATGTCTTTTGTCTGGGTTTTGGCACTGAGACTGCACTTGTGGCCTTGGTCAATGACTTCCGCTGTGAGTTTGACCATGGTCAATGGACCCTGTTGAACCTGTTATATCTCTCAGCTGCATTTGATACCATTGACCACGAGAGTCTGATGACTCACTTACAGGATGGGACTGTTTTTAAATGGTTTCGTTCCTTCTTGGCCGGAAGAACTCAACGTGTGGTGCTGGGTGATTATTCATCTTCTTCCTGGGACCTCACATGTGGAGTCCCACAAGGTTCCATGCTGATGGCACCCAACTCTACCTCTCCTTTTCAACTGACTCAGGTCCGGCAGTCTTGATGCTTACTTGGTGTCTGATGACTGTGGGGGACTGGACAAGGGTGAGCCATCTGAAGCTGAATCCCAACAAGATAGAGGTGCTGCTGGTGGGAGGGGCCGAGGGAGTGGTGGCACCCATCATTGATGCGGTCTGCCCTCCGCTGGTCACCCAGGTCCATACTCTGGGGGTGGTCCTTGACTCATGGCTCTGCCAGGATGTCCAGGTGGTGGCTATGGTGAAGGGAGCATTTCACCAATTACATCTTGTGCGATGGCTTTGCCCTTATGTCTCAGTCGCTGATCTGGCCACCATCATCCATGCTTTCATCTCCTCAAGACTAGACTATTGCAATACGCTCTACATGGGGCTACCCCTGGTGATGGCTTGGAGACTGCAGCTGGTGCAGAATGGGGCAGCCCTTCTCCTTACGGGGATGGGTTGGCATGATCACATTACTGCGTTCTTTGCACTGGCTACCTATAGTCTTCCGGGCCTGATTCAAGGTGTTGGTTTTGAATATAAAGCCCTAAACAACCTGGGCCTTGCTTATCTTCAGGATCGCTTCACCCCCTGGGTCCTTGGTGCTCCTTCCTCTAAGTCCCCTAGGTTTCCCTGGTGGTGACGATGAGAGGGTGTTCTCGATGGCTGTGGAATTCCCTCCTGGCAGAGGTCTGCCTGACCCTGGCCCTTCCCTCTTTCCAAAGACAGTGTAAAACCTGGCTGTTCTGCTGGACCTTTAGTGAGGGAGATGGGTGACAGGTAGGGATGGGTGAACGCGGTTCGGAAGTTCGGAGTTCGGACCGAACTCGAATAGTTCGGTCAACCGAACCGAACGGTCGAACCGAACTCGAATTCGAACGTTCGGAGTTCGAACCGAACTCGAACAGTTCGGTCAACCGAACCGAACGGTCGAACCGAACTCGAATTCGAACGTTCGGTTCGGATGCGTTCGGTGAGTTCGGAATTGAATTTCCATTGGTTTCAATGGAAAACACATTATCGGCTGTAACTTTTTTGTTTTTTAAGCTATGTGGCTGAAATTTGGGGTGCCTCTACCTTCAATAGAACTCATTATGTGCACCAAATATCAAAACAATTGGATAAAGGAATCCGATTTTAGAAGCAGTTGCATTATTGTATTTTGCAATATTCTACATATACATTCTTAGCTGTAACTTCTTTGCCTCACATCTAATGTAGGTGAAACATGTTAAGTTTATACCCCTTCCCATAGTAACTATCTTTGCCAAATTTCAGAAGGATTGGACAAAAGGTCTTGGTGGTATAAGCAATTAACAAATAAATGTATGTCTGATTATAACATCTTTGTAGTCCAACCAGTGTACATGAAATTTGGCAGGACTATATATTTCACTTTCATGATCATCTCTGCCAAATATCAGAGAGATATTATAAAGGGTCTCAATTTTATATGCCTGTACAACAAATGTAGAGAAGGGGCCTATGCCTGGGATTCTCTTATGTCACTGTGGTATAAGATCGGTTTGTGATGCAAATTGGCCAACAGAAGTGGTTCCCTTTATCAAAATCTCCTGTACATTTGCTGAAATAGCAGGAACGGTATTTGATACATTCCTGTCAAATATCCTGTAAACAGAATGGAATATCAAAATGTAACAGCTGGAAATGTATTTTCAGGTTAATGTCTTATACCCTTGGGACCCTTTATCCACTCTTTCCTAAAATTGGCAGAAATATTAAGCATATAGAGGGATGTAATATGCACAAGTTTCATGAACATTGGATGCAAGATAAAGAAGTTGTAGTCATGAATGTGTATGGAGCTTTTCTTAAAATCACAATATTCAATTGCTTCTGAAATCAGTTTCCTTTATCTAATCGTTCCGAATGTTGGTCTACTTGGTGCGCTCCATTGGGGGGTACAATCTCCCTAAATATCATCAAAAAGTAATAAGAAACAAAAATGTTATGGCCAGAAATATGTTTTTTAGTTTTTTCCTTTTATTTCAAAAACTAAATGTCATTTTCAGTTCCCGATTGCACCGAACTAAAGACCGAACCTATCCCGACCGAACTGAATCCCGAATCCGAACTCAACGTTCGATCCGAACCACCGAACGGCCGAACATTCGAACCGACGAACCAAACCGAACGGGCGAACCGAACGGACGAAACGAACGCAGCCGAACCGAATGGCCGAACTCGAACCACGATCTGTTCGCCCATCCCTAGTGACAGGTGGAGGGTTGGGAAGGGAAGGTTGTTTTTTTTAGCTCCACCTGTGGTATGTTTTATCTTGGTTTTTATAATATTATCTGTTGTATTTATTATATTATTATATTATATTTTAATGTTTTAACATGTGTGAGCTGCCCCGAGCTGCTGCAGCAGGATGGGGTGGCCAGGAAATCTAACAAAATAACTAACTAAATCAATTAAATTAAATTAAAATTTTAAAAAGCCTTCATTAGATACATAATTGCAGGCAGGCATATTTGCACTGGCCCTAACAATAAATGAGTTAAAAAATAGGATTTTCTTTTACTATATTGAGGATATGGTTTGGAAAAACATGTCAAACCTCACAAATTCTTATTCAGGCTTCCTTTTTCCTTCTGGTAGGTCAAGGAGCAATCCCAGAGCTTCAGAGGAAAATACTTTTCAGTCCCCTCAGGCAAGAACTAGTGGTGCCGTAGATCACGAAACAATAGCAGTTGTTCTAAAGTAATGGATTTGTGCAGTGGAATAAAGGCCATTTTAAAAAAAAGATCTTACATGGGCTTCTGAAGAACAGGCTACTTGAGAAGTAAGCTACTACAGATTCTGTTCTTTAGCCATTCTTCTCCAGTTCACCAAGAGCCTGTGACAAGACTGGCTTTTACAAGTTGTTCTCAATGTTTAAAATCCATCAACAGATGTTTTGGGAGAATAAATTTGTCTGTGAACTACTCACTGAGGAAGCTATTTGATAGTTATCTGTGTTACTGTTACCTAATACATAACGTTACTGTCTCTGTTTTGCAGAACCGATGGGATGACAAAGCCTATAAACTACATCTGCCCCAAACTAATTATGTTTTGTAACAAATCAAAATGTAATTTGAGTACTAGTCTGAAACTTGAAAGACCTTCTGAAAATGCTCAGTGGGGCATTTCATGTCAGTTCAGGTGGGTCCAGTAAAAGGACAGCCACTCACAAGGGGAAGATGAAGGCCTATACTATGAGGCTGGTGTCATAGCCAGGCCTGTTTTCACTGGCTGCAGGTTTGTTCTCCATCTCCAACAAGGACAGCTGTAAGGAGAAGGGAAACATCCACTCAAGGAACGATGCTTATTGTTTATTTAGTGGAGAAGCTGTATTGTAATGTTCGTGCCAGAGTGGCGGACTATGGCCTTTTTCCATGGACAGGGGTGGAGGAATTGATGTTTTGGTGCGGTGGGTGGAGGTAGGTGTGGGTCCCTTTCCACGGACACCCACCCACCTCCACCCATCTCTACCCGCCTCCACCCATGGAGCCTCCTTCAGTTTTCTGGACACCCTCCAGAGGTGGGTTGGTGATGGGTGGAGGTGGGTGTTGCACAGGAGCGCACACACATCCCCACCCATCCTGCTTGGTGTTCACATAGATGAACAACGAGCGGACACCCATCCCCCAACCCACCACTGGCCATTTACATGGATGGCCCCCTCCCCGCACCCCCCACCCATACACCGAGCGGGGGGTTGGGGGTGTCAGTGTAAAAATGACCTATGTATCTTGTACAAGCTTTTCCTTGCTTGGCATGTGCATTTCTTTGGGTGTTGAAGAAAGCTGTTGAACTGTTTGGTCCTTTTCTTATTTTTGCATTTGTGAAAGAACTATTATATTGCATTAGTGATCAGAGTGCTTTAAGAGTGCTGCAGGCAGTGACGCTGAGAGCAGTGTGGGGATTTAAACCTGCTGCCTGGATAGTTGGGAAAATGCTCTCAGCAGAAGCTGCTCAGTGGAAGCAGCTGGAAAGCTGGAAGTTGACCGGTATGCAACTGACAGAAGGGAGAAGCTGGCACCAGGGAGGCAGATACATAGAACCAGTGAGCTGGATGCAGGCAGAGGAGGCTGGAGGCGCCCGAGCAAGGACGCTGGCTGGAACTGTGAGTAGTGGCAGAGCCCCTTGGAGAGAGTGCTGCTGACAGCAGGGGCAAGTTGAGAGTAAGGATGGGTGAACAGAACACGGTTCAGATGTTTGGTCGTTCAGTTCGAAACCCGAGTTCGGGTTCGATGGTTCCGTTCCTGTCTCTTATACACATCTAGATGTGTATAAGAGACAGGTTCCGTTCAGCCGAGTTTGGTTTGGCCAAACTTGGCCGAACATTCAAAAATAGCAAAAACGAAATGAAAACGAAACAGAAACCTAATTTTCAGCCCTGGAAAGACGTTTTTCCTGCCTCCGAACTCGTCTGAACACGACCAAACTGTTCGGTCATTCGAGGGTTCGACTCGGACCTTCGGTTTGGACATCTGAACAGACCGAGTTCGGTCTGAACTCCGAACATCCGAACCGCGTTCGCCAATCCCTAGTTGAGAGCCTCAGAGAGGGATTCAGGTCTCAGACTTGTCTGTGCCTGGAGCCCACTAGGGGCAAGGACCTGGAAGTCAGGACACAGGCATGTTCATGCCTGGAGTCTGCATAGAGGTGAAGACCTGGACAGTGACAGGCTAGAAAGCCCAGTGTGGAGAACTTAGGTGCCGTGAAGAAGATATTATTATTGCCTGGAAGGGCTGTTGTGTGTGAGGGGATGCCCGCAGGACCCCTCAGAGGAGGGAGTTCTTTTTGGTGGGCTAGAAGAGCCCTTAGGAGAAAAGCCCAGTGAAGTGCTACAGGACTGTAAATTGTATGCTGGGCCAGAGAGCCCTGGAGAGCCCGATCAAGGGCAAAGAACATTAAGACTAAGCCCTGTGAGGCTCAGTCGAACCCTGGGGGTTAGAGGTGTCCTAGCCTTGAGTGGATAATTAAGTAAGTAATTAAATAATGGAGGATAACCTGTGGCCCACGCCTGTGGTGTCTGTAGTGCCTGAAATCCCTGAAATGGATCCTGGAAGCAGTGGGGTCTCCCCCGGCTGTTACAGGCAGTTTTTAAACTGGCGGCAAGTGTGTGTGTGGTGTTTGGTGTAAGTGCAGGGGAGCCAGGTCTGTGTGCAATCGGTGGAGCACAAACACACGGCTGGTGGTCAGGGTAGGGTTTAAATGGCGGCAAATGGGTGTGGACACCCATCCACTCACTGGCCAACCATGCTCAGGATTTGCCTGGCTGCGCTGTGCGGGGAGGTCGGTGGAGGTAGGTGGGGGTGGATGGGTCGGTCGCGGGAGCGTGTACCCACTGACCGCCATTTTTACACGGGCGCTACCACACGTGTTCACTGGGTGGACCTAATGTACGATTAGTAGCGCTATAGAAATGATATAGTAGTAGTAGTAGTGGGAGTGTCTTGTGTAAAAATGGCCTTAGCAATGCAAAAGTGCACATCCAGCTTTGTATGCCTTACAACACAGATGAGAGTCCCCCTGTTGAAATAGTCTGAATCCACTCTCACTGTTCCTGCAGAAAACTGGGAACATACTGAGTATGTGTGTAACCACGTTTAAAGTGTGTACTACAGCCACAGTCCTGACTGACCCCACTGGACTAGCTATGTGGGCAGGCTAGCAGCGCAGCAACAGCCACCTATCTCTGTGCAGTAACAGCATCTGGAAACCCCCTGTGGTTTAGAGAAATGGTGGCTGTGCCCCCGCAGACACAGGGATCTGTGCAACCAAATTTATTTTGTCCAAGAATACTTAGGGCCCGCCATGATCTATAGGTCTCAAGTTTTCTTCCCACAACATTTATATCAACAACATTTCACTAACACAATTGTGAAAGCAAATAAAAACAGGTGCAAACCTCAGTCAAGTGAAACTATGTAGAAGTTAGTGAACTGTTCTCAAAAGCCTTCTTATCAGTGCTGATCAAACACATCCTGACAATTTACCATGAGGTAATATTTCTCCTTTCTGAACTGTGATTATTTTGTTTGATACTTTTAAAATAATGTGTTTTCCCGCAGCACACACAACAACAGTGCATGCATATGCTTCCTGTAAACTCTTCTTAACAATATATATCAATTTGAAATATTTCATTAATGTATGAAATAACGACTCAACAGGACCGACAACTGGATCATAAAATTTTAATGAATATAATACTTTGCATTTTTTATTTTTTATTTTAGTTTTAAACATTAGGGTAGTAGGGTATTTGTATTGTTTTCTGTTCATCTTCCTCACATCGTTTTATATTAATATGACTGTTTTAATGTGTGTTTTATTATATATTATATTTATATTATTTTATTTTGTATTTTCTTTCTTTCTTTTTTTTTTTAAATGACTAGCTGCCCTGAGCTGCTTTTGCAGGAGAGGTGGGGTATGAATAAATAAATAAATAAATAAATAAATGGGATGTTTGACAAAAGACACAAAATGAAATACGAAATTTGATGTAAATTGCTTCTTGAATCTATTGATTTTTTTTATCAAGGAAACTTTTATAAGTAAGAGCTATATGGCCTTTAAAGTCTTTTGACAGCTATGTTGCTAACTACTGCATGCTGGAGTTACACCTCTCAGCATTTCCATTATAAGGTTTCTTAGATGAATAAGGGTTATGACTGATTATGGCTAAAGCTCAGCCTGGAAAGAAATGTCTTTTACTGTATTTTAAAAATACCATTCTGTCATTTTAGTCATGAACACAAATAAATAGTTGGTCATTGCCAGATTTAGATACACGGGTGCATTCCTGGCTTCGATCCATTTCTTTAACATTACTTAACTTTCACATAGTTTAGTGCATGCGGTCATATAATTATTTGTTCCTGTCACAAAACTAAGTATTATTATCTTGCAAAAGAAAATTAGGGAAACCATAGGCAGAACTTTTTGAGGTATTCTTTGAGGTATTCTAACCTAATAGACCATGTTGGAGCAATGAATATCTAATGAAGTAACCTGGAGCAGTAAGTAATATATATTATATTTGTTATTATACTAGCATCATGATATCCACTTCCCATGGCTAAGTTGTGTTCTGGTTAAAAAAAAAAAACATTTGGCAAAACTAGGACTGCGACCATTAATTGATCAATTGAACCGATTAATCAATTAATCTGTCAAAAACTGATTAAAATTTGTCTTCCGATTAATTGGTTAGTTGCCAGAACCTTCCGACAGTCCATAGTTCTGAGTTTGCTCAAAGGAATGCGTTCCAGCGGAAGGCAAGTTTACCCAATGCATGCAAATTAGGCAAATCTATGCAAAAATTAATGTATATTTATGTAAATAAAAGTTATGCAAATTTTAATTGATTAATTGGAAAAAAGGCTTAATCAATTAATCAACTAAAATTTCTAATCAGGTTGCCGCCCTAGAAAAAACAGTTCATTTCACAAAACAAGACTATCCATGAACAAAGGTCCATTGGAATCTGCTCTGATATGGGCAGAACAATAAGAAGTCTTCTTCACTGTTGGGTTGTGGGAAGTCTTGGCAGGACCAGGGCCAGACTTAAATTTTAGCACCCCATGGCAACTCAGGCTGCCCCTCCCCAGCCCCTGAGCTCTGGTGTGTGTGCAGGCTGCCATCAAAGGCAGGGCGGGAGACAATGGCAGCACCCAGCACAGAAGCAGAATCCCTTCCTCTGTGCTCAGCACCGCTGCAGAGCACATTTATGGAGGGTTCAGGGGTGGAATGGGGCTTCTCTAGGCAGGAATGGATGGGGGGTCCCCCCTCCAGGCTGTGGGTAGTGCGGGGGAGGCAGTGTGGTTGCAGCAATGGCAAGGGGAGGGGGCGCTGTAACCAGGCAGATGCAGGCTGAGAACAGAATCCCCAACACCCCCAAATCTTCTGGTGCCTCTGTTGTCTTTCCTTAAGTCCAGCCCTGGGGAGGCCTGAGACTATTGTGGAATCAGGTGGCCAACCAAAGTGTTAATTAGCATGCAGGGGCTGAATATGGGGAAAAGGGTCAAAGCCAAAAAGTCAAATCAAGAGCTCAAGCTGAAGAAACCAGCTATTTTTGGGAAATTCACCCAAGGCACTTGGGACAGAGAAGGCTGGACAAGGGTTGAGGGCAAATACTGGAGCATGGGATGGACAAGGACTGATGTTGAGGTCTTCGGTGCAGGGCTAGAGGTGAGGCCCAAGAACAGGCAGGCTGGGCAGGACCAACAAGCAGGGATGAACCAGGGAGGAGACAGACTCCAGCTTAATGACTGAATGGGTGTTAGGTGGGTAAGGGATAGGGGAGGAAGAAATCACACTCCAAGATCAGTCCCAAGGGCAGCACGCTCTGTATCAAAGGTCCCTCAGGGTCTTATAATAGAAAGGGGGGCTAGCTGTGAGAGCTGGCCCTAGCCGAAGATCATCACCAGGACTGGTGAACAGTGCAGTGCCACTGCCCACTCTAGATATACCACTCACCCACGTATTCAAGGAACAGGGAGGGGAGACTCAGTGGTGGGTCAGGGGAAGGAAAGGGAACCTAGGAGCATGGAGATGAGACACAAGCGGGGACAGGATGAATTTACTAGGAATGATATGCAGGGAAGTAGGGAACAAGGCAAACTCACGCACTCGCAACAGTCGCTCTCTAATAAGTAGCACACACCCACGCACTCACCTCATGCTCACCAAGCTCACACTCACTCAAACACTGCTATGACTCTCACTCCAATGCACACTATCACAATAACGCTTGGAACCAGTCTCACGGCACAGGTCTGATCCCCAGCCAGGAAAAGCTACCCCTACAGTGCTTAAATAGGGCTCCCCTGTGCCTTCGCAAGCAAGTGTGCTGAGCGTTGGGGCACCACTTCTGGGTCTGAGCCTTGCATGCGCAATGGTCGCTGGGTTGCTGGGTTACCGGTGGACGCTGCGCTGTCAGGCTTGCGCATACGCTCTCCTACCAGTTGCAGGGACACGGGAGCAGCTTGCTGCGATTTTGTGCAGCACCGCCAGGGTTGAGGGCCCTGAAAATGCTGGTGCACACGGGACATCACCCTCCCAAACCCCCAGGGCCTGACAATGGGGCGGGGGGAATGGGGCGGAGGAGAAGGAACAAAGATAAGAAGCGTAGACTTTTCCAAAATCATTTCAGTTGTTTGAAGCACATATGCTTTAGATTGGAAGACATCTATATAATGGGATGTCCTCAGTGATAATGGGAAATTTGGAATATGGGCAGGTTTGAGGAAAGTGTGCTGATTACTTAAGTTTACCTGTAGTATAATAAACACATTTTGGGGGTGTAAATTCTAGGCGTTATCATAGAATTATTTTTTGAAAACTACTAACATTGCATACTAAACAAATTGAATATGTTTTTTATTCAACAGCTTATTAAAAACAAAAATGAACATCTTAGTTATGAGTGTTGTTGGAAAAGGGAGGAAATAATAAAAGAGTAGCTCTAAAGAGGTTTCTCAAAGCCAAACTGAGCAGATAGTAAAACTTGTTCAATTAAAAAATGTACCGCTGTGTTAAAGACTATTATTACAATTCTTTATATAGCAAGCAATATAAAACAAGGAACAAAATGAAATAGCATAGCAACCAAAGCAATCCAACAAACAAACAAACTACTCCAAAATTACTATATATATATATATATATATATATATATATATATATATATATATATATAAAATCAATAAAGAAAAAAGTAATAATAAAGGCCCTTTTCAAATGGATGGCCCGCGCCCCCCCTTGCTCACGTGTGCGGGGGGGCATCCGTTTGAACGCCATGGCCCATGGGCGCATGGGCATGGGCGCCAATGGCAGATGCTCCATGTGGGGAGATAGGTGGGGGGTCTGTGGGAACACACACACACACCACCCACACACCGCGCCACCCAGCCACACCCATTTGAAAAGGACCAAAATGATAAATATATCCACTGAGTAACTATTTGTAAAGACCTGATACATTTTGGGAAGAAACCCCTCTTCAGGGATATATAATAAATGATGTTATTTCATCATATCTATGGATCTATGGATCTTGTACAGTCGAGTGTTAAAGATGTAGATGAAAATCTTTATCATAGATGAAAATGTCATGACTGTGTTTTTTCTGTGGAACAGTAAGATGGGTATTCTCATTCTCTCATGATTTTTATCTATGGATCCATGAGGATATCATGATAAATAATCTCCAAAGATCACAGTACTCGGTTCCGAATATCTGAGTTCCAAGGTTCCGAGGACCAAGGTCAGTACCTAGAAAATTCAGAACCCTCGATTGAGTGATGAATGCATGCATGGCCGGAGTGACCCCTTGTGGGTTTGGGATGGTTTCCTGAACAGGAAGGAGGAACACCCCAAGCAGCAAGGAAGCTTCACCTGAAAGGTATCCCTCAGGATCGTATATGGTGGTCTGGAAGGTAAAACCCTCCCCACCTAGATCATCACAGGGAGGCGAAGCACGTAGCCTGTCCCATACCAGGGAATGCACCAAGCAGTAGCATGCGGGGTGGAACCACCAGTCATGTGGGACCAAGGATCCCAGGGAGGGACGTGTGGTAAGGGCAGCAGGGACCCCCAGTGTGCAAGACCCCAGGAAGGGGGAATTGGACAGGGCACCCACTCCTAGAGGGCAGCTAGGTCACCGAGGTGGGGAGGAAGGGCTGGGGTGACACACGGACTTCAAATACTCACACACCATGTCAGTCTCTCCCCCCCTCTCCCTCCCCCCTCTCTCTTCCTCCCTCACAATGCTCAGCAGCAGTGGTCGCACACAAGGGGTAGGGGCCAGTTTCACAGGGTAAAGCTCTGATCACCGGTGAGGTGGGAGCTGTAAGGACTGAGCGCCGGGGCTGGGGAGCAGAGGCGTGGCCACAGGGGTGGAGCCCCGTGCGCTAGGCCCAGGCAGCATGAGCCTTGTTGCACCACCAGGATCTGCCGCCGCTGCCTGCATTGCAGGGGCAGGGCCTGGACTTCCTGCAGCAGCTCTAGCGGTGCAGCGGCGCTGCCGGAAGGGCCGCTCCAAGCGCATGACCATGGCACCTAGTCCAGGGGCACCCGTCAGCGGGACAGTGCCAGCGGGACCACAGACCCACACTCCCCCAGATTCTAGGACCCTGGAGGAGGGGCCTGACACCCAGACCTGACCCTAGCTTCTCTGAGTTAAAAAATGAAACATAGTGCTATATTTGGTAGGTAGGGGGGTAATGGGAGGGGACAGGTGAGTGATGGGCAAACACAGGACAGTTTTTGATTGGCTGGCAGGGGCAAAATAAAAGTGGCCGTTTGGACATTTCCCATTCGCTTTAGTGAATTTGGCTGTGTGCTACACTGCTTTATCTGTAAGTATTTCGTCTGGGATGCTGTTGCCTGTCCTGTCCATAGGGTCAATGCTGGGGGTTACTAGCCACCATGATATATATATATATATATATATATATATATATATATATATATAACTGTGTGTTGCTTGCACCGCTTGGCACCATAGAGGTCAGAGGGATCACTTTTGCTGTGTTTATTTTGGCACTGTATTTTTTATGTGGGTTCAACTTTGTCAAGATATGCCCATATGGGGTACAGGGGGGATACTTTATGGTTAATTTATGGTGTGTGGGGAGGAGGCCTGCCTTGCATAGGGGGACATAGAGAAAGGGAAGCATTTTTTTGGGTGTGTATGTGCATGTCTGGTTTCCTGAGGCTATGCCTGCTGGCTGGTGGCACACATGCGTGGGGCCATGGCTCCAAACTTGTTGAAACTTGATTAATAATGCTATGTTTTGGTGGGGTACCCCATTGCAACCCACCCACCACAGCACCTGCATGTAATCATGGGGCATGCTAATAGCAACTCTGCTTTTTTTTTTAAGTGGGTGCTGGCTTGGGTGCAGAGTGTTTCTAAGGTTCCGAGTTCCAAGGATTTCCAAGGTCCAGAGTCCCAATTTCCAATTTTTGAGTCCTCGGAAAAAGTGCCAAGCGACGAGCAAAGACTTGGTCCCAGTACTTGGAACCTCAGAAAGCCTTGCGTGTACTTGGAGCACCTATTTGTTGCAGCTCTAGTAAAATTCCGAAAATGAAAACAACAATTTATTTAATAAAAACTCTATGTTTCCTGTTGTTGTTTTTTTAAAAGAAGTTTAGTGATCACAAAACCCACAAGTCCACCTGATTCCAACAATTGTAGTTCCTCCACAAACAGAT
>QEPC01012329.1:4184773-4198954 GCA_003113815.1 Sphenodon punctatus
CTGCTGTTCAGGAACAGTGACTAGCTCAGAAGGTGTTGGGAAGGGGGGAGGCAGACAGTTTTGTTTCTTGCTGCGCCCACCTCACCGCAAGCCCCATTGGCTCCATGCAGCCTAGCCCGTGGTCAATCGCAGACTGCGAAGCCAGTGGTCTGAGGCAAAAAGGGGTGGTGATTGGGCAGGCTGGCTGCTACTCCAAGCCAGTCTCCACCCTCCACCCCTGGTGCCTGGAAGTCTGCTCCTCAACTGAGTCAGCTTACTCCCCCTTCCTGCCACATTTGGCCTTCCAGTGACCTGACACTGACACCACGTTTTAGCCACCCGAACTCACCCAAACCCGATCCGAACTGACCAAACTGTTTGGTCATTTCGACGTTCGGAATTGAGTTCGGTTCGGTCTGTTTGGGTTCGGGTTCAGGTTCGGTTGTCCGAACAGGCTGAGTTTGGGCCGAACTCCAAACTTCCAAACCGCGTTCGCCCATCCCTATTCCACGTCTGCCTGGCCCGCAGCTGTTTGCCATGCTTCCATGCCATTAACCAACACTGTGGCTTGCTGCAGGCTCCCTCTCACCACTTGCATCCTCCTGTACAGTTTCCACAGCAGACAGGTATTGTATGAAAATGATATTTATTAAGGGAGTATTTACAGGGGGTGGAGTTCATTGTTTCCTGGGTCTTCCCTGTCCCCTCTTTATGGCACCACCAGGGATTGCTCCCTGCAGGCCTTGGCAGCTCCTGCCTGCTGTGACCACCAGCTGCCTGGCCCTGGCTTTCCTTCCTTCACCGGCAGCTCCAGTGCTGGGTCTGGTGGTAGCTCCTGTGGATCAGACCCTCAGCATTAGTGGTAGCAGGTACCAATTCACTGTGCCCCCGTTCTGGTGCTTTAATCCATGACCTCCCTATGTCCATCACCACTTCCCATGCTACCTTACTGCCCATTCTTGTGGCCAGGTGGGTACCATGCCCTGTGTTTCCCCCTCCCCTTGTGTCAGTTGGCCACCATCTGTTCCCCGTGCTTACTTGAGCATGTGGGGTGGCCCACCTGGGGGTGCTGGTTTGTTCTTGGGTGAGAGGGGGCCCAGGAGAGGGGATTGTAGAGGGTGCTGGAGGGTAACTGGGAGTGGGGTGGACTGGCCGGCAGGCCCCCTTGGTGTTTGTTGCTGAGGGGTATGGGGGAGGGGGCCCATATGGTCTTGAGCAGGGTAGGGTTGCTGCTTGGGGAAACCAGGTTTGGCAGATGAGCTGGGGAGGGGGCACTGGCACCTGTGGGAGGGCACCGTGGTGTTGTTGTGCTGGCAGTCCTCCTACCATGACAGGTGGGCCCATGTCTTACTGGGGGTGCCACCACAAGGCCTCCAGGGAGCCTGTTATCAAGTAGTGGGTCCTTGCAGCGGTTCCCTCCAGCATGACACGGACCCTCTTCCTCTTCTGCTTGTCGAGGCACTACTTACGGAGGAGGGCTGCAGTTTGGCACCTGTCCCAAAGGTGGTCCGTGCGGAACCAGGTGAGCATTTCTGCCATTTGTTCCTGGTCCCTTTCCCCCTCCCCTAGCTGTACTTCCCTGTTGAGAGACTGCTCCTTGCTCTGCAAGTCTGCCAACTGCCTGGTTTACCAGCAGTTCCCTCCCAAGGTCCTCCCTCCTCCGCCGGTTGCGGGCCCACATCTCCAGTTCCTCTCTGTACTACCGGCAGCTGCACTCCTGGATCGACCGGGCCACTCATCTGTGAATGGCAAGGAAACCTGTGTTTAGCTTGGGGATGGGGATCTGCCCCTGTTTATCTGTTCTGTCCCCTGTGACAGTGCTTGGATCCCCCCTCCCTGGTTCCCCCTTCTGTGGCCTTGGCTCTGTTGGCGTTCTCCCCTTGTGCTTACACTTTCGCATCGGCATGTGGAGGGGGCGCCATCGTTGCTCCCATTATCCCTGCATCCATGTGTTCCCCGTCATGTCCTTTGCCCCCTTTCCCTCCTCCGCAGCCATTCCCCCCCCCATCCCCTGTGCTATCTCCACCCACGGTCTTTGGGTGTTCCCAGCCCCCCTCCTTGCTTCCCCCTTGACTGTCTCTTGTTTACCCTTTGAGGGTGATGGGACCATGTACACTGCCATGCCCCTGTCCCCTTTGTGTCACCCCACCACCTTCCACCGCTGTGCCCTTGTCTGTGTGAACCTACCATCGGTGTCCTGGTCGCCTGGCTCCAGGATGGCATCCGGTTCCTCCACCTCCTCCTCCTGGGTCACCACCTCTTCCTCCTGCACCTCCAAGTCCCCTTGAGCTGCGTGAGCAATAGCGATCTGTCAGTTGTGCATTGCTTCCCAGCTGGGACCCTGTCATGGACTGGGCCCCTCCTCCCCATTCCCTGGGGTCGTTCTTTTACCTGGGTCATATTCCTCCACCTCCTGGGGGGTGTCCCTGGTGTCGATCCGCTTCCCATGTTCTGACCCTGTGGGGTTTGGGGGTGCATGCAAAGGGTGATGCTTCCCGTGTTGGTTTCCAGGGAAGCCTCCTCCACCAGTAGGATGAGACTGTTCCCTCCCACTTCCTGGCTGGCCTCGCCAGGTACAATGGGCTCCCCCCTGCTCTGGGGAGGTCAGGCAGGGGGGTGTTATAAGTGCCCTCTTTCTGCCGTTGGTGAACGTGATGCCATGGCCACGGGAGGCCACAATGTCCCCGCCGTGCAGAGGAACCAATACAGCAGGTCCTGGAACTCCATTGTGCACGTGGCAAAGCCAAATTTGAGATTATTTTCCTTGATATGTTTATCAGTCCTTTGCCTGATGCATGCATTGGGTGACATTCCTATCGTACCCCAATTGCTGCATCTCCTGGGCGATGGCTTCATAGACCTGTTTGGTCTTGTAGCTGCACACCAGGTTGTACTGGACCTTTTCGGCCCCCCACATGTGTATGAAGTCCAGGGTCTCATTCCTGGTCCAGGGGTTCCCCTTTTGGGTTCCGCCTGTGGGGGGGCCATCCAGCTTTGTGGCTTGAGGCCAACCCAGTGACTGTTGTGGCAGTGGAGCAGGTGGTTCCCTGTTGGGGGAATGCATCGGGGTGAGCTGTTTTCCTGCTGCACCCCTGTTTCTTCTGTGGGGTGTTCCTTGCCCTCCCCCCCAGGGGTTACCACTGTTGTACCTGACTGCCAGAGAGGGTCTCCTCGGCTGTCTCCCTGGTGGTGTTGCATGCCAGGGTTTGGGTGCTCTCCTGGGGGGGAATGGTGGAACTGTCAGCTGTCTGCCCAGTGTTTGCATGGGGCTTGTCTGTCCTCTCCCCTGTGTGGGTGGGTTCCACTGATCTTACCTCGCTCTTGGATGTGCTCTCCTCTCTGGGCACCGTGGGTGTGGCTGGGGGTGGGGTTGTGGGTGCTTCCAGAGCTGTGTTGCGTCCTCTGCCCTGTTTCGATATTGTAGAGCTGTCAGTTGCTGTCCTCCCCCCCCCCGGTGCCAGATGCCTGGGCCCCCCAACCCTGGGTGGCTTGGGGTCCCTCTGCTTACCCTTGCCCTTCCTGCATGTGTCGTAGCACTGACTCCCTTGGTCTTGTGGTGGGGTTTTCTACCTGACATGGGAGCCGGCGCACCCATGTCCTCGTTTGCTTCTCCTTTAAGGGCTCCTGGCTGGGATTTTGTCATCTCTCCTGGTGGGTGTGTTTGCTTGCGGGCTCCTGTGGGGCCTCTCTAGCCGTGTCTCGCTGGTTTTGGTGGCCCATTTCCATGGGTGTGTGTTTTTTGCTGTTTACACAGACAGGTGGGTGTTGAACACCCACCTCCACCCACGGAGCATGCCGGCTCCTTCCCAGATGCTCCATGGGTGGAGGTGGGTGTTGATGGGTGCGTCATGGGAGTGTGCACACCCACCCGCTGCTGTTCACATGGATGCTCTCCTACTCATCTGAAGGATGTTTATAGGTGTTCGTGGGTGGGTGGCATCTGTGTAAAAATGGCCTACATTGTTGTACTGAAGACAGCAGCTAGTACTATGATCCATTTTCAAGTCAGAATTAGATACATATGTACATAGAAATAATGTATATATTATTAGTGCGTATAGTCAGTAATTAGGAACTGAACTTATACTTGCTGGGGTCTCAAGATGCCTTGGTCCCTAATACTCCTAAAACAGTTATCAGAGATGTTATGCATCAGTGGAGTATCTGGGAGATCATGAGTTACTCAGCAAAGGACAGCACGACTTTGGAAAAAAATTAATCATGTCAGATTAATTTGATTCTATTTTTCTAAGAGGTGATAAGAATAGAGGGATGCTCTGAAAGTAATTTAAATGCTATGATCTTGATCTTGGGGAGAGTCACAGTGCTCTCATGGTGATATGGGCACAAATTGTGGGATATACAGTAAAAAATAAATGTCCAAGCTTGTGTGCATCATGTTGCACTTCCTTTCTGCCATAGGCTCCAGTCATCCAGCTCTGTGATCTCAGTTCTTTCCCTTTCTTTTTTTTTTGCATTAGGTTTAGTAAGTAAGGAGAAGGGTTTTGTGTGCCTCTCTCCGGGGAACCTTATGAGTCACTGAGGAATTAAAGGACCTGCTAAGAGTCCTGTGGTCTGCTATTTAGCTGTTTTTCTGCCCTCTGCCCGATCTTCTTTACCTACTTGACTCCATTACTACTTGTGAAGTTGTGATTCTATCTGTACCACAGTAACGGTAGAATGTATGGTGGCACATATGCATATACATAGCGACCAGCAAGTTTTATTCAGAATATGTATTTATATATTTTATTTATTTTGTTCTATTTTTACCCTCCACCCTCCTGTCCATGGAAGCTCAGGAAGACTTACAAAGTGCAAAAATTAAATACATAAAAATACATATATAAAATATAAGATACAAAAATAGATAAAAATTCAAAATATAACACAATAAACACAACAGCAGAGTAAGACACCCCCCCTCCCACAAGCCCACCCCCACCTGTCTCCCTCACCAAAGGCCTGGTGGAACAATCAGGTCTTACACTATCTTCAGAAACAGGGGAGGTCTGGGGTCAGGCAGACCTCCATTGTGAGGAAGTTCCACAGCCTGGGTGAGACCACTGAGAACACCCTCCCCATGGTCACTACCTGAGAAACTATGGGGACTTTGAGTTGGGTGCCCCCAGCTGACTGCAGGGGCCGCTCCAGGACCTTGGGGGTGAAGCGGTCCTGCGGGTATGCAGGGACCAGGCTGCATAGGGCTTTATAGGTCAAAACCAACACCTTGAATCGGGCCCGGAAGACTATAGGCATCCAGATGTAATTGGCCAAAGGCGCTCCTTGCCATAACTGCCACCTGGACATCCAGGCGAAGCTGTGAGTTGAGCACCCCCAGGCTATGGACCTGGGGGCCATCAATCCCTCAGACCCACCCACCAGCATCCCCTTCATCTTGTCAGGATTCAGCTTCAGAAAGGCTCGCCCACATCCAGTCCCCCACAGCCGCCAAATACTGGGAAAGCACTGAGACTGCCGGGCCTGGGTCAGTATGAGGTATAAGCACAACATGCGATAACAATGTACACCGAGTCCTCTCATGACTGCACACAAAGGCTGCATGTACACATTGAACAGGAGAGGGGACAGAATAGAACCTTGCAGGACTCCACATGTGAGGTCCCGGGGAGATGACGAGCACTCCTCAAGCACCACATGTTGAGTTCTTCTAACCAGGAAAGAGCAAAACCATTCAAGAATAATTCTGCCCACCCTGGCTCGGTCCTGCAAGCGAGTCACCAGCATCTCATGGTCAATGGTATCAAATGCAGCTGACAGATCTAACAAGATCAAAAGAGACCATCTGCCCTGATCTAAATTGAGGTGAAGGTCATCAACCAAGGCCACAAGCGTAGTCTCAGTGCCAAAAACCGGATGAAAGCTGGACTGTGAGGGATCCAGAAAACTGACATGATCCAGATGCCCCTGAAGCTTCCAAGTTCCACCCATTCACTAACCTTCCCTAAAAAGGGAAAGTTAGAGACTGGCCGAAAGCTGGCAAGGGAGTCAATGTCAAGAGATGTTTTTTTGAGCAGAGACTGCACCACCACATCCGTGAGGCATCCCAGCACTCTGCCTTCTCTTAGGGAGGCACTGAGCAACCCCGCCAGCAATGGCCCAATGTCTCTCGACTGACCTTAACCAGTCAGGATGGGCATGGGTCTAGTTCACAACAGGTGGCCCTGACTGCCCCAAGGACATCTGCTGCATGAGCAGGCAAAACCCACTGAAACTGATCCCATAAAACAGGACAAGGCAGGGCTTCCATTACCTCTGGCTTTCCTATAGCTACAAGTGTGGCATCAAAGTCATGATGCATTCAAGTGATTTTATCCATGAAAAAATGTCAGCGAACATGTCATAGCAAGCACTGGCAGAGGGAGAGTGAGAGTCTGATTGATCAGCCCATGCACCACCCAGAAAAGCTCAGCTGGATGCAACTTCACAGATGCTATGAGGGCAGCAAAGAATGCCTTATTTTCTGCCTGCACAGCCATGGCATAGGTTCTTAAACTAACTCTATGCTGCAACCGGTTGGCCTCAGTGCGAGTATGGTGCCACCGTTGCTCCAACTACCTCCCTTCATGCTTCATCCGTCACAGGTCCTCCATAAACCAGGGGGACGTATGCTGTCGACGCACTGGGAGTGGATGCTTAGGAGCCTTTCGGCTGATGGCCTTGGTCAGCATGGTGTTCCAAAGAGCTACGAGGTCATCGAGAGCTATGAAGCTTCCAAAGAGCTACGTGGTCATTGAAATTGGAGGGAAGCTCCCCGAGAGCATTCTGGAACCTTTCTGGTTCCATAAGTCTCCAGGGACGAACCAACCCAACTGGTTCCACACCTCTCCAGGGGCAGACATGCGCCAGGAGGCCAGCCTGAAGGAGGTAATGATCCGTCCATGACAAGGAACAGCTGACACCTCCCCAACCAATGGATCCCCTGCCTCAAGGCCAGTGCAAAATATCAAGTTTAGGGTATGCCCTCCATCTTGTGTCGGGCCAACAACCCTCTGGCAGCTTCAACAACCTTATGACAGCTTCATTAACAACAGGCAACTGAAAGAGGCAGGAAAAGGAAGAGTGTGGAAAGAGTCATTAATTTAACTTCCCTGGTCAAAAAAACCCAACTTACCTTGTACATACTAATAGTAACTCATAGCAACAGCAACATGGTCAGGTCCTCAGAAGTAGCCTGATTTTTCTTGCTATTTCTTTTAACCTGACCCTCCTTGTAATTCTCTTTATCCTGGATCTCTCCCATTCAGTCTTATGTTATGTGTCCTCTTAACCATTCTTTCTCATTTCCATTGCAACCTTCTTAGCATCACTCTGTTCCATTATGCATTTAGCTTTCCTTGCATGTTTAAATGAAGAAAACAAGTGATCCAAAATAAAGGAGTCAGTCCATGAAAGAAACCTAAAAAATGTCAAAAGCATGCCCTTTATTGCTGTTCTCAGGAGTGTATCACCATAGTCTACAAATGGCATTAATGTACAGACAATTGAACTTTATCTTTTACAGTCAGTCAGTTCCTACTATTATTTAACGCCATTGTAAAATTGCACATAACACTAACATCAACATGTCTTCTGCATGCAGTGTGGAAGTGGGTTGTGTGTTAAGACCCTCCCAAGCATCAAGGCCATTGATACAAATAACTATAGAAGATGACCTATGGTAGCAAATAAAATAATGTTTGCTATATTTTAAAATATTTTTTGTAAATGCATGTAATACATCTGTGCATTTTACATATAGATCTATTTCTACATATAGATCTATGGGTAAACAATTACACTGGGCTTCCTATTTAAGTGTTCATATATTAAATGTAGTCATTTTATTCTTGATTGATACAGTCAGTACAAGATCAGCTAACAATTTGGCACTTACTCATTGCCTACTTGATAACTTTAAAGGTTTAATAGTCAGTTTTAAATATGATTCACTGTCTTCCTCAGGGATGAATAAAAGAAGAATGGGGGGAAGGTTGAATAGGCAGAGCACAATGTCTATTTTAATTAATAGTTCTCTACTGGATAGTTCTGGGAATTGGTAATTGAGCCAATTGAAATCCAGCTCAGGCCAATTGCAACCAAATGTTATTACCATCTGAAGAATGATATTTGGCCTATGCAAGAAGAATTGATGAGCTCAGTCAAATTGTTAATGAAGAAGTCTCTATAACACAATACTAAGTGATTGACTGTCCCAGTAGAAAGGAGAATATTTGAATAGTTATAGAGACTAAACTACTCTCAAGACAGTTGAGAGAAATTTGGGGCCTCAGTATATCTAAGTAGCTGTGGAGGGTCCTGACCCCTACCTTCTATCTCCCCCCACCATCCTAATTTTTAAATCAATTTCTAGATACCATACTGGGATTTATTTACACATATGTTACTTCCGATTATTATTTTACTCATTTCAATGTGTATTAAGAACATTCTCGTCATTTTTTGCCCCCACCCCTGAATGTGAGGGCCTGGTACAATTGTACCCCCATTTCGACCTTGTTGAGGTGTTTTTCTTAGAGCCATGTATTGTTGACTATTACTAGAGTGGGTGAAAGCTTGTGCTATCCTGTGAATTAGCAGAGCATGTAAATTCTCAGGTTCTCAGTCCAGAAATCTGACTGGGTGTCTTCTGAAGTCAAAGGCCCTTTTTACACAGGCGGCACCCATGCATGAACACCCAGAAATCTGGGGGTTCATGTGTGGGTGCTGCCCATGTAAATTCCGAGGAGGTGGGTGTGCATGCTCCCATGCACACATATGCACACCCATCCCCATGCATGGAGGCACCGACGAAAATGGAGGTGCCTCTGTGTGGGGGGATGGGTGGAGATGGGTGTGCATCCATCTACATCCTCCCCCCACCTAGTGCACACACACCACGGTGCACATGGACACTACANTTACCTGTTCAGAGACCTGGACAGAAAAATTGTTTTCATTAAACAAATTCCAATATTTGTAATTTTAAAAATATACAGATTGTGGTAAGATAATGTTGAAAGCGGTTTCTTCAGAGAAAGAAACGGGGGAGTTTTTTTCCTATGTAAATGAGAGAGAGAGAGAGAGAGAGAGAGAGAGAAAGAGAGACCTTTGTGAATTTTACATGTTGAAAATAATTCCAAATGTGATAAAATTAAAATAATAGGGACTATTATTAACTTTTAAAAAAACACCTTATATTTCATGAAATAATATGATCGTCTTTAGGAATCTGCAACCATGAAATTAAATGTAATTATTTTGTTTCTCTTTTATATTTTAAAAACCATTTGTAGCAAAGTGCTAGAAATTAAATTAAATTACTCTGAATTAAAAACACAATTTTGGCATTTTTTACAGATGGGAAAAAAATTTCTTGTTAAGAAATGAAGGCGAGTCATGTGATCATTTCCCAGTGAAAGTGGCTCCCTGCTGCTGCATGAGCTTTGCTGTCAATATTCATCCACATTGCAATTTCCATTTCAATTCCGAACCTCCAAATTGCTGTGCACTTGTATAATATGCTGCTGGCACTAAATCATACTACCTACTGATGTTTAGCGACCTGAATGAAATTGTTTTGATGTAATTGACTGGCATGCTTTTGTATATAGAAATAAGCCTGGTCAGCAAAGACTAAATTGTGTTTTTTAGCCCTATAAAAATAGATGTTTTTCTTTTCCATATTTTGAAAATCAGTGTGAATTCATGGTTTTCATCCCCAATGTGAACAACAAAATTAGCTGACACAAAGGAGTGTACCCATAAAAGCTGCAGTTTTAAAATGGAATTCTGTTTTCTGCCCCATCTTTCAAACTGTGCCTTATCCGAGTCTGATACAAAGATTTTTTTTCTTGCCTGATGCAGACAATCTTCTGCACGTAATTAGGGATAAAGTATCTGTTCTTCTTTTTAAGTTATAATAATTAAAACGAGCACAGGAAAAAAAGGAGCATGGAACATGGAAAACAATTCATTTAAAAGAAATATGAATTGTAGTTCATTGGGTATTAAGCCCAATGTGTATTTTCCTTTCTATATTTAACGTATTGTAGTACTAGCTTACGAGTATAGCCAAAGCAAAAGATTTTAAAATAAATTGGCAAACATTTAAATTAAGTGAAATATTCAGTCTCTACTATAATAATTAATAATTTATAATTTATTGCGGTCCAAGACCATATCATAAATAGTAAACAGAACAATAATGAATACGAAACATAATATAGGGAAAACAGGAGGAAAGCCCGATAATAACAATATACAAACTAAAAAGGTGGTGAGGCCATGCTAGACTCAAAGTGCCCTACAGTCCCCAACTAGCAAAGGGAGCACAAACAAACACCCCAGCAATGGAGAAATAAGCAAATTTAAATACCCCCTCTGAGAAGCACAGTCGACACTGGCAATAAACAATAACAATTAAAATGGAAAGTAACCATGGGAAGAAAACTAAAACAAAAAGGATTTTGGAACTACAACAGGACGTAGGCCCAGTCCATTGGCGGTGGGGGGGGGGGAAGTTAAAGATGGGCAGGAGATAAAGTTAAGGGTGGGCAGGGGCCCAATGTTTATATCCCAGAAAGGCCTGCCTAGACTAGGCCACCGGCTGCCAGATTTCTAATATCCTGGGGGTCAGGAGGATTAAACAGCAGCTGGAGCAAGGACATATCAGACCTCCCTGGGAAAAAACTCAACCGGGCACCCAGTAATTCTTCCCTCGGAGCGTCATAAAGATGGCAGCATAGAACAATATGACTGACAGTTTCTACCGCAACATTGTCAAAAGGACACAGCCGCTCCAAAAATGGCACTCCCTGCCTACGGCCCTCCAGGACTCGAGAGGGGAACGAATTAACCCTAGCAGTGAAGATGAGGTGCTTGGCTCTGACTGAAATGGAAATGGCAAGGTATTCAGCCATTTGGCCCTGGTCTGGAACCCAGCCTGGGTAATCCCTCATATGAGGCGAGGAGGAGATCTTACCAATTTCTCCCTGATGGTAGATATCCATTGACCTAGTCAGTACCTCTTTCCTGACTGAGCCAGGGGGGTCTGTGGGTAATATATTCCTTGGAGAGACCAATGGACCTTAGGTGCTCCTCTACTGCTTGAACCCACGGACTGGCAAATGTATCTTGCCCAGCCATCTGTAGCAGGACAGAGCATCACAAGGCCTGTAAAAAACCTTGCCTGGACCGGGTTAATAGCCTGGGAGTGGGAGAGAGCCCATAGTTCGGCCCCATAAATAACTTGTGCCCACACCTTACTGTTAAAGACTCTTAATGCTGAAGGAATTGCACTCCTGCCCAGCCTGGAGAAAAAGCCGTGTATTGCTCGGGATGGACCAAGAGAGGCAGCAATGGCCCCAGCCACATGCTCATTCCAGTGACCACTTTTATGAAAAAGAAGGCCGAGGTATCTAAAGGCTGTGACCTGCTGAATGACCTGTCCCCCTATAGACCAGTGAAGGATCTTTTTCTTTTGGGAGAAGACCATGATTTTAGATTTATTATAGTTTATGGTAAGTTGGTTGTCATGGCAAAATCTGGCAAAAGTCTGAATTTGCCGAATGAGCCCTATCCTAGTTTGAGACATGAGTGTCACATCATCAGCATAGCCAAGACGTCCTATCGCCCAGGTAAACAATCCCCCCCTCAAAGTCCTCTCCTGTTTTCCCCGTAGGTGGTCTGGAGCCTCCCGGAGCAGCGGCGAAGGGACAGAGCAAGCCCAGGAGAGACAAGTGGCAAGATGGTGAGTAGCACTCCCGATCAGGATGCAGATGGGAGGAGAATCATCCTAGCCAGGTGCACTGCTGTTATGCTCTGCCAGGCTTCCAGGTGAGCCAAGGAATGCCTCCTAGGTCCAAAGCAAAGGTGTGTGTGATGACAATCCCCTAGGCGTGCACCTGCACTTCTGCTCCTGGGTGTGCCTAAAGGAACGCCTACGGTATGACCGCAGGCTACCTGTCCATTTGTATCCCTTCAGGACGCAGACTCTGCCCCAACTTCGCTCCAGGCAGCAGATGACTGGTAAGTAATTGGGCTCAGAGGTTCCTGCTTCCTGCTCTTCTCCAACTAAGTCCGAGGCCGGATCGTGCTGAAGGAAGCACCAAAAGGCGCACAGCCATTGTGGGCTCACTGTCCATTTTCTCCTCCTAGCACATTGGTAGTTCTGCCTCACTCTGGTCCAGTTGCAATGGAGGCGTCCGAGGTCCTCTCAGGCAGCTCCATTCAGAGGACCTTACCAGTACCCCTCCACAATTGTGTGGAATCTAGAACACTGTCTGTTCGGCAGAGGGGCCCCTGGGTGCCCCGGCCCAGCAAACGGCCACAGCCAACGGCCGACACCCAAGGGCTGGTGCCCACAGGGCCCTGCCCTTGGAGTTGTTACCCGGGGAAGGGGAGGGACAAGCAGAGTCGCAGCAGCTTCCTTCAATCACCACAGCCCCAGTCCTCTCAGCACCACATACACAGCCTGCAGCTTGGCCACAGGGCCCCACCCTTGGAGTTGTTACCTGGGGAAGGGGAGGGACAAGCAGAGTGGCAGCAGCTTCCTTCAATCACCACAGCCCCAGTCCTCCCAGCACCACACACACAGCCTGCAACTTCAGTCTCTACTAACAACAGGACCTTCTGTTGTGCTGTTCTTTCATCTAGGGATATCTTGTCTCTTAGCATTGTTCAGTTTCATTATCATGTCCCTTTCAGCACAGAATAGATTGTGCTATAACATAAAATATCTCTACTCACATTGGTAATTGGTTGTCAGCAGTCAAACAATCTTGGGATGAATCAAATCATCTAGCCTGAAGATAACATTAGAGGATAAATGGAACCAGGTGACTTCTACATCTGAAATATTTATGTCCGTAATATGCAACCAAAAGGAATTGGACAATCTCTGGGTACTCATGTGTCATGACAGTTGCCTCCTTTGTTTCTATAGGAGCTATAGGGCTTGTGGGTAACCCCCACCCGCCTATTGACTGAAGCCCCCTCGTGTGTGTGTGGGGGCTGCTAAAATTATTAGAACCCCCCTCCCTTCTGATCTTGCTTCCAGCAGAGGTGAAGGGGAAAGAGTATGCCCCAACTCAAGTACTGGAATGGCAACCTTGCAGCCCCTGAGGACCTTTCCTGTTCCCAGAATTTATAATCCAGGGGGACTGTCAAGGGTGGACACTCACAGGGGATACCCATGGAATAGTGCTGCCCTGTGGCTACACCAAAGGGTGGCACTAAATTGTAAAGTTTTATTTACTTACAATGGTAACTGTAAGTAAGGTAAAGGCGCAACTACTCTCCATTATAAACGGGACAGCTGAAGCCCTGATATTGAGGAAACCACTTGAGCTACAGTTCTGAATATTTATCTATGACTTATATTTGTGGGGTCCATCATATGTGCAAAGTTTGAAGAAGATGCAGCCAGAAAATAAAAGGTTATAACTGTTGAAAAGTGAATTGGTTGTAGTCAAAATGCAGAGTGTCCTGACTATTTTGAACCATGGATATCTTCCCCCCCACCATGAGTTGAGCCCCCAGACTTCACAGCCTTGTAGTCTGAGATCTCCATCAAGTGCTACCATAGTATGATAGGGCTTGGTGCAGCCAAAAACAAGTTATTAAACATTTTAAAAATCAGTTCTGCTGGCTGGTGCATGTGCAGTCGAGCAGCGACTGACCATCATTTGTGTTGTTAGAAAAAACAGCATAAAAAAAGTTACATTACTGCTCTTTAAAATCACTTAACTTGATCAGGTGCCAACTCTGTCACAAAGTCTTTAAGTCTCCTTCAGGCCAGTCTTCTAGCGCACCCCCTCCAGAAGGGGAGGGGACCACTTAGGATGGTCCGCCCTCAGAGGCTGATGGAACCCCAGCGGTTCCAGGAGGCTCTGAGGGAGTTAACCCTGGACGTGGACGGCCACTCTGTGGATGAGCTGGTTCAGCACTGGAACAACTTGCTGGAGGAGGCCATCGACAGGGTGACTCCGAGATACCTTCTGCCTTGGGCTCATCACCACAGGGCCCCTTGGTTTACTGAGGGACTGTGGTGTATGAAGCGTGTAGGCAGGAGGCTAGAGCGACGTTGGCGTCAGACTCGATCTGACTCCGACCGTCTTCTCCATAGGGCCCATTTGCGGTCCTATGTTGAGGCTGTGAGGACGGCAAGGAAGGAGTTCCTTGCCGCCCTCATAGCGTCTG
>QEPC01012329.1:4203999-4222473 GCA_003113815.1 Sphenodon punctatus
AAGATAGAATATATATTGCTTTACATTCTAAATTCCTACCTAAGATAGTATAAGTAAGACAGTTGTGAGAATGTGGTCCTTTTTACACGGGCCTCTCCCACCCATGAACACACAGATTTCTGTGTGTTCATGGGTGGGGGAACCCCATGTGAACAATGAGATGCACGCACCCATGGTGTGTGGGAGTGCATGCACACCTGCCTAACACGCATCCCCAGTCACACACACACACACCCACTCGTCCCCACACACGGAGCAACCAGGGGAAACGGTGGTTACTCCATGGGTGTGGACGAGTGGGGGGTAAGTGGGGATGCATGTGCAGCCATGGGCATGCCCTGTCCATGCACTGGCGTGCCCACGGACCTCCCCCAACCGGCGGAGCCATGTAAGAATAGCATGTGAGGAGGTACAGAAGAACAGAAGGTTTCTACCTTGTAAACAAGGTTCTTTAAGATGACTCCTAACATTCTCACAGCACCCACCCTTCCAGCCCCGCATGGAATTTTTTTCTTATATTTCTAGAAAGGGTTGGAAGGAACTGTAATTCTGAGGGAGAGAGTGCTTTTTATACTAGAGGAGCTCGAGACCATCATGTGGTCTATTATTTGAATAGGGTGAGCATGCACAACCCAGTTGTGAGAATGATAGCAGCCATCTCGAAGAACCTTCTTTACAAGGTAGCAACCTTCTGATCAGCACATGGGCAGGAACTGTTTGTAAACAAACAGTTTTATTTCCCCGATTTCTGTCCCGTTGCTGCTGCTGCTGCTGCTGCTGCAGCACTACTAGGAGGCAGAGGCAGGTGAGGGATAGGGACTGGAGCCAGGGAGGGGAGGCAGCAGAAGAACTTAGACTGCATTCTCACCAGGCGGTGTCGGCAGCAGGAGGGGCGTCGGAACGAGGGAGACGCACCCTCAGGAAAAGAGCCAGTGCAGATCTGCTGGACTCTTTTCCCAGCCGCTGGCTCCTCTGCCCTCCCGCCTCCCTCCCTCCTCCCGCTGCCACCACCGCCGCTGTAGGTAAGGGGGCTGGCCCTGCCTACGCACACACCCCAGTGCAGGACCCGGGTGCAAATACGCCCCCCCCGTGCCACGGTAGCTACGCCACTGATGTGGCGGTCACTGCCCCAGTCCTTACACCCTCACTTAATTAAGTAGGGGAAAGGCAGGGAGGGAAGACGTGAAATGGGTACCTGTTTGGATACCACTCAGGCATTCCACATTACCTGACCCATTTTGAGATGGATTGGGTAGCATGGATTCAAAAAGTATAGAGCACCCTTTCCTGCTCTAATTGTAAGCCATGAGAAGTATGGATTATGGGTCACTCCTATGTGCTTGATCTAGTCTACAAAGGACATGTGAGTCTGCTAGAGCCTAGGTTATTATTTCAAGGGGTAGAATCATGCATTTGCTCTGGAGGTCCCTGCTTCAATTATTGTGTGTTGCCTAAGACAACAGGCCTTGCAGAAGCACAATACATTTTTGATGAAGGGAGAATTGCAGTTGAACACCCTTTTCAGTTACTGTAATGAGCTACTGGTATAAGAGGGAAAACTGGAAATAAAAGATGGTGGGTTTTCTTCCCCTTTCCCTAGCTGCACAGCGAGACCTCTAATCTATTTTCTAAGCATTATACCTCTACCCCTCCAACCTCATCTTGTAGCTTCTGCCATGCCATATCAGGGAGGGGTGCAGATCCAGCCAGGCTGGAACTCCTTTTAGCTCCACTTATTAACCAGCGATCAGCTTGCTGACTCACTCTAGTTGGAGGAGCCCACTGGCCAGTCTTCCAGTTGACTGCTGTGGTTTCCAGTTTGCTACTTTAAAAGCTGCCACAGAGTTCCCTCCCTCAGAGCTGTTCAACCTCAGGTTTTGCAAGCAGTGTGAGATAAATAAGTCCCAAACCCAGATTGCTCTCCAACCCTTGTCTCACCTCCAGCTTCTAACCTTGCTCCTCTTCCAGCCTTGCTTCCAAACCCTACCTGTCCCTATCTCCCTTTTCTCACTCTGGCTGTTGTCCTGGCTCTGACCCAGAGCACTGGTTCCTAGATTTTGTTATTGCTTCATGACTTTGCATCTCTTCTTCAGCCTCTAACTTCCTGGTTCCAAATTGCTTAAGACTCCTGCCTATGCCTGTCACCTTGGGCCCTTATTCTGCCAGGCCTTGCTTTAGGGCAAGACCACTTATGATCTGAGATTAAAATTTGGTGGTGATGAAGGAGCCAGAGGAGAGAGCAGAAAAAGGCCTCATCTAAGTGCTACTTCAGAACAATATATTTGAAGTAGATGCAGGTATTGTGACTTATTAGTTTTAAAGCTGCAAGGAATCTACAGTAATTAATTCATATAGGGTACAAGGATATTGCCAGCAGCCTGTCTTCTTAATCAGTAAGAAGTAAGTAGTTGCTTGCTACTCATGTCTCCTGCAACACTGAAAATACTGTTTTCTGCTACAGATATTTTCCTTTTCAGTTATGAAGAGAGAGGGGGTGGGGGGGATAGCTTTGAAGAATAAAAGTATTGGGCATTTTCTTATGCATTGATGGGAGAAATAGTTGGGAGAAATAGTACTCAAAATTCATCTGTATATTTTTGTCAAATAAGCACAACTAAAGAATGAAAGCTACTTAAAAGGTGAGGTGTGACACATGTGGTGATAACTAAATGTGAAATTTGTGACTGTTATTGTACAGGGGCCTTGAAGGAAAATTCTCAAGGGAGTTTCTGGGAGAATTGCTGGGGAAACGGTTCTGAAAATCAGAAACAAAAGTTATTTCAAGTTATTAGTAAGCTTTTGCCTTATGTATTTATGGGAGTGTTGTGCATGTTTAAAAGTAAATGTTTATTTGTACAACTCAGAAAATGAGGAACAGCACCCATAAGAGGCCTTTGACTTCATCCGAGCTGGCTTAACCACTGAGCAATCTGAGTAGATGTCCAGGGTTGGGGGTTGGAAACAGGATTCTTCCTGCTGTTTGAGCTGCTTCCTGCTGTGGAGGGAGGAATTGGAGTGGAAAGGCTGACTTCATGCATGATTAGGCATGCTACATAACTCCTCTTTCCCACTCTCCTTAAACAGGCTCCTTCCCCTGCTTGTTCCTCTTGCTGATGCCACTAAGAACTTCCAAAGCCTTCAGGGTGTGAGAAGGCTTTCTCCTGTCTAGGGAGTGGAGGGAAGGAAAGACCCCTTCAACTCAAGGATGTCCCCCCATCTTCCTAGCTCCACTGCTAGTGCTCTCCATCCTCATGATTGCCTGGCTCTGGAGCCTCCTAATTGTTAGGGATGGGTGAACAGATCGCAGTTTGGGTTCGGCCGTTCGGTTCGGCTGCGTTCGGTTCGGCTGCGTTCGTTTCATCTGTTCGGTTCGCCCGTTCTGTTCGGCTGCATTCGGTTCATCAGTTTGGATGTTTGGCTGTTCAGTGGTTTGGGTCAAATGTTGAGTTTGGATTCAGTATTCAGTTTATCTGAATCGGTTCGATCTTTAGTTTGGTGCCATCAGGAACTGAAAATGACATTTGGTTTTTGAAATAAAAGGAAAAAGCTAAAAAGCATATTTCTGGCTATAACATTTTTGTTTCTTATTACTTTTTGATGAAATTTAGGAAGATTATATCTTCAGTGAAGGGCACTAGGTGTACCAAAATTCGGAACGATTTGTTAAATGAAACCGATTTCAGAAGCAATTGAATGTTGTGATTTTAAGAAAAGCTCCATACACATTCATGGCTACAACTTCTTTATTTTGCATCCAATGTTCATGAAACATGTGCATATTACATCCCTCCATATGCTTAATATTTCTTCCAATTTTAGGAAAGAGTGGATAAAGGTTCCCAAGGGTATAAGAAAATACATTTCCAGCTGTTACATTTTGATATTCCATTCTGTTTATAGGATATTTGACAAGAATGTATCAAATACCTTTCCTGCCATTTCAGCAAATGTACAGGAGATTTTGATAAAGGGACCCAATTATATAAGCAATTGATGTTGTCCCTGTGAAGATCATTATTCAGATGAATATCAGCATATTCAGTGCCAGTCAGAGGCAGGCACCCTGCATGGCAGGGGGAGAGAGACTGTAGGAGGAAGGATGTGGAGCAACCCCAAAGACTGACAGACACATTCAATGGCCAAACACATTACTGCAAGCTTCTAGCTTTACAGGACCAATTGGTAGTGGTTTCGAGGTGGGCATAGGGGGCGGCCCTGTGGCGGGCATAAGCAACATAACTGGGACTTCTGAGATAGCATCCCAGCAGTCAGGAGACATAGTTTAAACACATCCAGGCTGGCCAACTATCAATCACATCCTGCAGCACTGAGACAGAGGACATAAGAGAATTTCTATTGACTCTTTCCTAAACAGGTGGTTCTGACTTCCCAGAAACAAGTGGGGGAGATATGTTGGGATGGTTCCAGCACAGAATGAGGATATTTGGTTGACATTTCTGTTGGCCAATTTGCATCACAAACCGATATAACAGTGACATAAGAGAATCGGCATAGGCCCCTTCTCTACATATGTTGTACAGGCATATAAAATTGGGACCCTTTATAATATCTTTCTGATATTTGTCAGAAATGATCATGAAAGTGAAATATATAGTCTTGCCAAATTTCATGTACACTGATTGGACTACAAAGATGTTATAGTCAGACATACATTTATATGTTAATTGCTTATACCACCAAGAACTTTTTTCCAATACTTCTGAAATTTGGCACAGGTAGTTAATATGGGAAGCGGTATAAACTGAACAAGTTTCACCTACATTAGATGTGAGATAAAGAAGTTACAGCTAATAATGTATATGTAGAATATTGCAAAATACAATAATTCAACTGCTTCTAAAATCGGATTCCTTTATCCAGTTATTTTTAAATTTGGTGCACATAATGCATTCCATTGGAGGTAGAGTTACCCCAAATTTCAGCCATATAGATTAAAAAACAAAAATGTTACAGCCGATAATGTGTTTTCCATTGAAACCAATGGAAATTCAATTCCGAACTCACTGAACGCATCCGAACTGAACGTTCGAATTCGAGTTTGGTTCGGTTGACCGAACTATTCAAGTTCGGTCCGAACTCCAAACTTTCAAATTCAAGTTCGGTTCAAACGTTCGGTTCGGTTGACTGAACTATTCGAGTTCGGTCCGAACTCCGCACTTCCGAACCACGTTCGACCATCTCTACTAATTGTTCACATACCTCCTGCTGTCCTCTCATCTCTTTGCTTCCCTTCCTTGAACCCTGAGCTCCTCCTCTTACTCTCTCTTCACATGCTGGAACGGGCATCACAATTTATTTTGTGCAGGGCTGGTCCTTTTTGTCATTGACCATGGGTTGACCTGTTTGACTCTGAGGTGGCACTTGAAGTAGCATTCTTGCCTCTCAGAGGCTCAAAAGCTCATGTTCGGTAACTGTTCATCTGCTCAAAAAAACAATCACCTTCTCTTATGAAGTCTTATTTTATTACCCATCTCTTGCTCAACATATATGTGAACTTGCTCTATATACTAGAGAATTTGAAATAATTTTAGATTTATACTACCAAAGTTGCTGCCACACCGATTTATGTCTGTTCCTGTTCACTAAAAATTAGGGATGGGAATTTCGGTTTTGGATAAAACAAAAAGTACCCGAAAACGGCCATTTCAGATTAATCCAAAATTTTGGTTCTTTAAAACCACAATGTTAAAAATCCAGTACAAAAATCAATGCAAAAGATCCGATAGTACCAAAACAAAAAAAGAACCAAAATACATGAGAACCGAAACAGAAATTGACTGAAACCAAAATTTTGCCCAGAGTTCCATTCCTACTAACAATAGACACTCTGTATACACCCAGACAAGCCCAGCCAGGAGCAATCCCCATGCGCCCCAGGGTGGGCAATTTCAGCTGCCACACTGCAGGCCCAGTATGGAGAGCAGGACAGACAGTCCACCCTCCACAGGGAAACCGGGTGGGCAGCTGTCAGCCATCCTGATTGCCCCAGGGAAGGCCGAGGCACTGGCAAGACGCATGGGCACCCAGCTCCACCCCACCCACCATCTCCAGCCTGCCTACTATCCCACACCTGGCCATGTCATGGCTGCGTGGGAATGGCGACAGTGCCCACCACTCAAAGCCTCCTGTGGTAGGTCAAACAGGGACTGGTCACACAGGAGGTGGCCCCTTAACCTGATCCAGGCAGCCTTACCCCACATTGGGCAATACTGCTATGTGCTGTGTCCCTGGCCTTTTTTGGAGGATGCATTGCATAGCAGCCAGCTGTCCACTCCAGAGTGGGGTGAACATCTGGTGGCTGCCAGCCATATGATGCACTGCATGGCGGGGTAAGGCTACTCAAATCAGGTGAATGCCTCATGTGGCTGCACCCTCTGTGTGACAGGTTCACAGGGATTTGCAGAACCAGCAGCATGGGAGAGGGTCTAGCAGGGTTGTGTTGGTGTTGGGACTTTTAAGGAACCCTGACTGGGAGAGTTAATGAGGCACCTCATGGTCAGCTGGGGAGGCCTGCAGAGAGAAAAGGTGGAGATGCTCAGAGTGCAGTGGTGTGGGTGGAGAGGAGACCAGATGGAGACCTGAGAGCTCACACTGGCAAGCAGAGACTGGGAGGAAGAAACTGTCTTGTTGTAAGCTGAAGTAAAGCCTGCAACTGAAGACTGACTGAAAGCCCACTGGAACACTGCAGTAGTCATCAATACCAACACATCCTGGTAGACCGAACATGGAGCCCAGGTGTGAGTGATCTGGGTTCATGCTGTAGTGGGGTGTGTGTGTGTGTGTGTATCTTCCCAAGGCCACATGGGGGCACTGGGATGTCTCTAGGAGAATTAGCTCTACCCCTCTGGCACACTTATTCAGCCCTCAGCTGAATCCCCCTCTAAAGGACAGGGGTACCGTCCTATGGGACCCAACACAGAGTCGAGAGGGTATCCAGTTCACAGTCCTTTATTAGGCCACACTCCCTGGGGCTGCTGGCTCAGTCACCTCCACCCTGCAGGCCCAGGTCCATCTCTCACAGGCTCAGGAGCAACACAATGTCAACCCCCCCTTGTCCATCTCAAAGCCCCAGGCTCTGGCCAAGTCTTCCCCAGGCACGAGGCTCCTTCCTGGGCACAGCCTCTCCTTCTCTTCAACACCCTGGCAAGCATAAAGTGACTTTCTCCAAGACATGTAGTCCCTTCAGCTCCCAGGCAGAGGCTGCTTTCTTCTCAGCCTTGCTCTCCTTATATACAGGCTGAGTGGGCGTGGCCAGGCTTCCTTTCCACAGCCTTAAAGGGGCAGTACCCTGTCCACTCTGTCACAGGTTCTCTCAGCCTGTTTGCCTCACAGGCTGATCCCCAACTATGGGGCTGGCTCTGCCATATCCCTTTGCATGTTCAGCCCTCTGGCTGGCCCACACAACCCCCTGCTTAAAGGGACAGCAGCTTCACAGGACTGGTCCCTGCTGCAGTTGGGCTTTAACAGGAGCTTTTGGTTGGGCTGGCCTGCTCACGGGACTCAGCAAGGCTGAGAGAAGCCCCTTTCCTCAGGAGGATTGGCACTGCCTTTAGGGGAGTGAGGAGGGCAGGTTTGATTCAGATTCAGCGCTGCCCAGACTCAAGCAAAGTGTAACTCACCCAACCCAAAGGGAGGCTTTGGGGTGAGTGTTTATGTGGAAGGGATAGCTAATTCATCTGAGTAGGGCACTTGGGAAACCAGAGAGCTGATTATGCCTGGCAGCCTGCCACACTCTAGTTTAGAGGGCTTCAATGTAGAGGAAAAACCTTGCTTTAGGCTCATCCCTAAAAAAAGAAGCCATTCCCCACACCCCATCCCAAAATAATGCTGCTAAAGAGGATATCAGTCAGAGAAGATCACACAGTTTTATGTGCCATTGATATTATAGACCGTAGGATTGCTCTTTATTAAAAAGGTTTACCATTACTCACATAATTAAAAAAATGGTTTTGATATTTTTGTATGTTTGTAAGCCACCCTGAGCCTGCAGGAAAGAGCGGAATATAAATCCAAATAAATAATCCAATCACGTGTGCCCCAGTCCACATGCGCACATGCATGGGCCTCAAGAATAAAATGTCATCTTATTTGAATGAAGAGCAGAATGTTTGTCAAAGTGGAAAATGAGGCTGGAATTCATGTTCTACAATATGGATGATTTAGCTGGGGTTCATTAAAAGGCAGAAAGAAGAAAATTAATTCACATATCCAATATTAACTACTGTGTGTGGATCAAGAGCTACAGGATGTTGAAGGGAGACTATATTTGGGCTTGTTGACACATGGAACTCTTAAAAAGTTGAAGTGTGGTATTATAAATCAGTCTTTATCACGTTGGTGATTCGAGTAAAAGATACTTTGTGCCAAATACTAAGAAAGCCACAACAGTTGAATACAACCAGAACATCTTGATTTTCTTTTAAATCCTTAGTTTATTCTGCATTATACTGAACAATTTTATAAACTTTGACTGATAGTCATACGTACGATGTACTAGCTAAGATTTTTCAGAGGATGACAACATTTATGGGCATTACTTGTCTCCACTTAAATTTTGTCCGCCGTCTCTGCGGGCAAGTTAATTTTAGATGAAAATTCAAAACCTTTGGATTTTCTGGGTTGTTGGGGCAGCAACCACTTGGCTATCATTTATTTAATTAATTTATTTATATTCCATCCTTTCCCTAGGCTCAGGGTGGCTTACATCATATAAAAATACACTAAAAATACATTAAAACTCCCCACCCCAACACTTTAAACTCCCTATTCCGGCTGTCAAATGCTTGGTTCAAAAGATAGGTCTTACATTGCCTCTGGAATATGCTCAGCTTCCAATTCTCAGACAGACCTCCAGGAGAGGGGAGTTCCACAACATTAGGGCAGCAACCGAGAATGCCTCTCTAAATGCCCTTGTTATATGAACCTGACTGGCAGGGGGTACCTGCAAGAGAGTGTTCCTGGCTGACCACAGGGATCATGGTGAGCATAGTGGGAGAGGCAGTCTTTCAGATATGTGGGGCTCAGGCCATATAGGGCTTTAAAGGTCAAATATAGCACCTTGAATTGTGCCTGGAAAAAGATTGGTAGCCAATGCAAAATTTAAAGCACAGAGGTAATATTGAACACATTACCTCTGTGCTTTAAATTTTGCAGACTCATACCCGAAAGGAACCGGTCTGCCGCATTCTGCACCAGTTGCAGCTTCTGAACAGTCATCTGGGGCAGCTCCATGTAGAGTGCATTGCAGTAATCTAGACTTGAGGTTATAGAAGCATGGATGATGGTGGCCAGATCCTGTGATGGTTCGGAAGCTTCAGCTGATGCAGAATGCTGTGGCCCGTCTGCTTACTAGGGATCGGCGGACAGAACCAAGTTCGTAAATTCGGTTTGGTTCAGAAGTTCGGTTTGGTCGACCGAACTATTTGAGTTTGGTCCGAACTCAGAACTTCCAAACAAAGTTTGGAAATTTAAACCCCATTGAACTAAATGGAATATTATCTTTTAGGGATGGGCAAACAAAGCCAAGTTCAGAAATTTGGTTCGGTTCGAAAATTGAGTTCAGTTTGGAAGTTCAGTTCAGTTGACAGAACTGGTAGAGTTCAGTCCGAACTCCGAACATCCGAACCGTGTTCACCCATCACTACTGCTTACAGGGACGGGCCACCAGGAGCACATTCAACCAGTACTCCAGGCTCTGCACTGGCTGCCTATTGTCTTCTGGGCCCAATTCAAGGTGCTGGTTTTAACCTATAAAACCCTACATGGCCTAGGTCTTGTCTATCTGTGGCACCGCCTCACTTCCCGCTACCTGGGGCGGCCCTTGGGGTCATCGAGGGCACCTTCCTAGAGGTTTCCTGCTATAGATTGGTGGGGACTGACAGGCGGGCGTTCTCAGTGGCTGCACCTGTGTTGTGGAACTTGTTTACGGTGGGTGTTCATCTCAGTCCTAGCCTTCTTACTAGGGGTGGGAATATCAGTATCGGATAAATCCGATACACCCGATAATCAGGTATATTGGATTAATCTGATAATCACTGGTATTGGCATACCAGATTTTTAACAATGACTGCTTTTACATCACGGCCATTGAAGTAAATGGCTGCAATGTAAAAAATCTGGTAAAGCAGGCAATGTTAAAAATCCGGTATGCCAATACCAGTAAATCTGATACCGGGGAGATCCAATACCGATAAATCCGATATCCAGTATTCTCCCCGGTGTCCCATCCCTACTTCTTACCTTCTGGCACCAATGTAAGGCATGGCTCTTCCGCCAGGCTTTCAGTGATGGGGAGGGGTTTGGGGATGGTTAGGGTGGAAGGGGTTGTTTTTTCTTGGTTTTATTTGCGCACCAGCATGTGGTTCTTTTTACTGTTTTAAATATTTTTATATTATACACTATATTATAGTGTATTATATTATATTTATTTACATATATTGTATTTTATGGATATTTTTGACTGTAAACCACCTTGATCTGCCAGAGGCAGATACTGGCAGGATAGAAATAAAGAAAGAAATAAATCTGAAAGAGAGGGCTACAGCCTCCTCACCAGATGGAGTTGGTGAGAAGCACTCCTGGCCACTGCCCTGCCATACCACCTGATGTTCCAGGTGCAGAGAAGGATCCAGGAACTATCCAAGGCTGTGAACCTGGGTAGCAAGAGGAAGCTGGACTCCATCGATAACAGGAGTCCTAGTTCCCCCCAAGTCACAGGACTGGCCAACCGTCACCACTTCAGTCTTGTCTGAATTCAGCTTCAATCATCTCAACTTCATTCAGTTCCCAAGAGAAGCCAGGCAGACACGGGGTAAACACCGAGACAACATGACCTGGGTCGGATGAAAAAGAGAGATAGCACTGGGTGTCGTCAGCATATTGATGACACCTCACCCTAAATCTCTAATCAATCTCAACCAGCAGCCTCAGATATACGCTGAACAAGAGGGGAGACAAGATGGAACCTTGAGGAACACCAGGAGAGCTCCCAAGGGGATATTGAACAATGTTCCAATACTACCTGCTGGGATCTCCCTAACAGGAATAAATAGAACCACTCAAGAGCAGTCCTCTGCACCTCTGCCAGGTCCCGCAGTTGTGTCAACACCACCTCGTGATCGATTGTATCAAAGGTGACTGAAAGGTCTAAGAACAACTGGGTAGAGTTTCTTCCGTCAATCTCCACGTTAGATCATTGACCAAGGTTCCAAGTACAGTCTCTGTACTATACCTAGGATGAAAACAAGACTGAAATGGGTCCAGGAATCTGATAGCATCAATAGCCTGAAGCTGCTGGGCAACCACCCACTTAATAACATTCTCTAAAAAGGGGAGGTTAGAGATGGGGTGATAGCTTTCCAGGGAGTCAACATTCAGAGATGGTTTCTTGAGCAGTGCCTGGAGAAGCGCAGTTTTGAGGGTGCCTGACAACCTGCTCTCCCAAAGGAAGATGTTGCCACCTTCTGCCAAAATATAAGCCAAGTCCAATAATGAATTGAAAGTACAGGTGCAGTTTTGTACATTGCCTTGACAGACTATTGCCCTAACAGACATGCAAGTCAGTCTGCATTTAGCTGAGCTAAATGTGGTTAGCATAGTCATTTAGAATGATTTTTTAAAAATAAGTGGTTTTAGTGCTCTTGAAAACTGCAGGCTTCTTGTTTCAGAAGCACCAAGGCTCATTAAAAGTAGGCTTCTGTTTTGCCCAATACAATCCTCAAGCTGTTTAGCACCATTGCTAGCTCTTAAGTGCTGATACATGTCCCATTGAAGTGGTACTTGTCTTGGCACTCGGGGGGGGGGGGGGCAAGATTAAGTAAAAAATGGTTATGAGTTGCAATTTCTAAGGCTGATTTAATAATGTGGACACTTCACCACCAGAAAGTGAACAGAGAAGGGCAGTTTATTTCACTGCACCAAAACCACAGCAATGACCTTGGCCACTATTGACCTGTGTGAATCAATAACATCTACATGATTCTTCAACTATTTGGTGCTGGAGCTAGGCCCTTGTGATGTTGGTGAACCCACTGAAGTAAATGGGACTTGTGTCAGCACAAAGGGCTAGCTAGCACCAATGCCAAACAGTTTCAAGATCATGTTCCTAGAGAGGAAAGGCTTTCTTTCTTCTCAGGGACACATGCAGTTATCCCACAAACCAATATCTTCTGATTAAAGCCTGTATTTTACAAACAAGTTGCGTTGTGTACATTTGATAATAATAATAATAATAATCTTTATTTGATATAGCACCCCCTGCCATGGCACTCAGAGCACTTTACATACAACAATTTAACACAACCTTTAAACCTTCCAATGATCCTGTGAGATTGTTAGTCTGAGAGAATAATGTGACCAGCCCAAGGTCACCCAGTGAGTTTCTGGCTAAGGTGAGACTACAACCAGGGTCCACCCTAGCTCCCAGTCCAAGTACTGTGCACTTAGCCATTACACCACACACTGTGTCATATTAATGTGTATCATATTAAATTGCACGATGACATGGCAGAAAAGAGAAAGCAAGCTATTGTCCAGCTAGTGCTCATGGAGAATTGGCCCATAGCAATTGTTTCCATGTTGTCATAATCTGACAATGGTCTGTAAAGCTACATAACCAGTAGGGAATTGAATCATTAACAAATTTTGGTTCAGTCATGTGTAACCTGTAAGTTATTTATTTTTAATATTTTTGTTGTTGGGTTGGTAACCTTTAATTGTTTATATATAAATCAATAAAAATGAATCACAATACATTGGTTCAGTTCCTCTTCAGGCTCATCAGTCTTTCCTTTCTCTCCACTTCAGTTCCAGTTAAGACAGTAATTTAGAGTAATGATTTAGTAACTTGTTTGAACTGACTCAGATACATTTCCTGCACAATGCCTTCAGGTTTTTCTGACAATTGAAGAAGAACTTTCTGTGGTAAAGACAATTACAGAGCTGAATTACAAAAAATGGAATTGAAAACAACTTATTTTTCTACAAAAACAAATGGGAACTTATTGTAGATCCCAGCATTAGTGGCTACCCACCCATAAAAATGTGAATCATTCTGCAGTTACACCATGACACTTCCACTTATTCCCACCCCCATTTACAGACATGGCAAGAAAACACCAACAGTAGATTGAGGCACAGTTTGAAAAATGGGTCAATTATGGTCTATGACAGGTGCACCTGCTCAGATGTTTGCTTTCCCCTAGCTGAGCTAATTGACGCAAGGAGTTATTGGGAACTGCTTAGTATGGCTGAGCCATATTAGAACCATGGCTCAGCACAGAACAGAAAGAGTTGCCCTATAGCAAGGCAGGCTCTGCGAGAGCCACACTTTGTTAGGGAGTGACTGGAGCCTTACAGAGTTTTGGTTCAGAATCACTGATAACTAATAGCCAGGTTGATCAAGGGGCGAAAACCTTCAATTGCTAGAAGCTGGGAATATATAACTCCCTACAAAAGTATGTTTTTATACTTCTTCGGAAACATCTGTTCCTGACCACTATCAGAGACAGGATACTGGACCACATGGACCATTGGCCTCAGCTATATACAGTTCTTATGACTCAGGCAGGAGAATGGTTTGGATTTTAGAGGAGTTTGGAGCTTCCCATTGGAGTGGGTATAGCTCAACACAAGCAAGAGTCGCTAACAGACTATGGATGTTGTATGTATATAAACTAGATCAGAGGTGGCCAAGAGGTAGATCATGATCTACTGGTAGATCACAAACTAGTCGCTAGTAGATCACTAGGGATGTGCGAACGTGGTTCGGATGTTCGGAGTTTGGGCCGAACTTGGCCTGTTCGGATGACCGAAATGAAACGACTGTCTGAACCGAACATTCGAATGGCCGAACAGTTTGGAAAAGTTCAGATGAGTTTGGGGGTGGGAAAAACGTGACTTTGGGTGGGAAAACACATGTCTGGAAGGGGGAGGCAGCTGAGGAGCAGACTTCCTGGCACCAGGGGTGGAGACCAGGGGTGGTTTCAGGGCCAAATGTACCGATACTGAAAAAAAAATATTGATTTTTGTATCGGTATCGATAGCGCTATTTTCAGATTTTTAGCTGAGTTCGGCCGAACCGAACTCCGCTGAGCCGAACAACCGAACCTGAACTCAGGTTTCGAACTGAATGACTGTCCGAACCGCATTCTGTTCGCACATCCCTATAGATAACAGTGTGAGGAGGGAGACCAACCTCCCAGGGATCACCTTTGACAAGGAGAATAGGATCAGTGCCCCAGACAGGAGAAGAGCTAAGAGGGCTGCTCCAGTGTGGTGGGGAAGACTGTCTCTCTAAAGGGAAGTGATTTTCTCCACTTCTGAAACAGGTTGCTAAGGTGCCCTGGAGCTGGGAGCCAGCAGGAGGTGTCCTGCCCTAGTGTGCCAGAGCTAGCAGGAAAGGTCCTAGGAGATTACTACTACTGCTACTAGTTATCATTTCTATAGCACTACTAGTCATATGAAGTGCTGTACATATAACACAGTCCCTGCTCCAAAGAGCTTACAATCTAATCAAGACACAGAAACATAAACAACTACAAATAAGAGCTTCCCTATGCATAATGGACTACAGGATGCAGGTATATAGTAAGCTTATGTATTTCAATTAACATGGTTGAAATCAACAAGGCTATGATATGGGAAGGACCTGGGTTCATGATTTAAAAGCAATCTCAAAGAAGCGGGCCTTTAGGCAGGACTTAATATGGACAGGGAGGTAGACTGACGCACCACCTCAGGAAGTTTGTTCTAAGCATTGATATTGTGCAGCAAGGTGGAAAGCGTTGAGTTGGGAACTGGTGATGGAGAAGGGCAGGTAAGAGCATCTTACCCAATAAATGGAGGACACGAATAGGAGTGTAGGGGAAGATAAGAGAGGAGTGGTACTGAGGTGCTTCAGAGTGAAGACACTTGTAGGCGAGTAGGAGAAGCTTGAACTGTATGCGGAAGCGGATGGGGAGCCAGTGTGGTGACTTGAGGAGAGGGGTTATTATTATTTTATTATTATTATTAACAAACATTTATATAGCACCAGCAGTGTACCTGGCACTTTACAAAGTAATAAAATAGACACAGTCCCTGCCCCTAGGGCTTACAATCTGAGAGACAGGAGCTGGGGGAGAGACTTAGGAAGGGGAACAGAGGGAGAGACAAGGGGTCTAACATTCATGAAGATGCGAGGTCTCAAGTGCACGTACTTGGCTTGGTTACGATGAGAATGACAGCAGGCAGGTCCATGTTGCAAGGATAAGGGTAAACCGATCGTAGGTATAGGAATAGTGGCTCAGCAGGATAAAGAGTCAGACAGAGCAGAGCGAAAGAGGTGAGTTTTAAGGAGAGATTTGAAGGTATGAAGGGAGGGGGCAAGGCGGATGTGGACAGGGAGGGAGTTCCAGGCATGGGGGGCAGCAAGTGAGAAGGGACGAAGGCGCTTAGGGGAGCAGGGAAGGCGTGGAAGGGTGAGAGAAGGGACAGAGGAGGAGCGAAGTGCACGGGCTGGAGTATGGAGGGCGATAAGTGCAGAGAGGTAGGGGGGAGCAAGGTTGTGAAGAGCTTTATAGGTGAAGACTAGGAGCTTGTGCAGGATTCGTTCAGGAAGGGGAAGCCAGTGAAGCGAAGAGAGGAGGGGCTGCACATGGTCGAAGCGACTGGCGAGGTAGATGACCCTGGCAGCAGAGTTTTGGACAGAGATGAGGGGAGAAAGGTGAGACCGGGGAAGGCCAGTGAGAAGGAGGTTACAGTAATCGAGGCGAGAGATGACCAGAGCATGAACAAGAGTTTTGGCAGACGAGACAGAGAGAAAAGGGCGAATCTTAGCAATGTTATGGAGGGAGAAGCGACAGGATTTAGCAACAGAGTCAATGTAGGGTTTAAAAGAAAGGGGTGAGTCAAAGATGAAGCCTAGGCTACGGGCTTGGGGGACAGGCAGGATGGTGACTCCATCAATAGTTATTGACAGTGAGGAAGGAGAGGAAGGATGAGGGGGGAAGATAAGGAGTTCAGTTTTAGCCATGTTGAGTTTGAGTTGACGTTGAGACATCCAGGTAGAGATGTCAGAGAGACAGTTGATGAGACGAGCTTGAACAGAGGGAGAGAGAGAGGGAGTAGAGAGATAGAGTTGAGTGTCATCAGCATAGAGGTGGTATTGGAAGCCATGGGAGGCAATGAGTTTGCCTAAGGATGAGGTATAGATCGAGAAGAGGAGAGGGCCAAGAACAGAGCCTTGAGGAACACCAACTGAGAGGGGGAAGGAGGAGGAGGCGGAGTTGGAGAGAGACACATTAAAGGAGCGGTCAGAGAGGTAGGAGGAGAACCAGTTATGGACAGAGCCACAAAAGCCAAGGGAGTGAAGGGAATCCAGCAAGAGTGAGTGGTCAACAGTATCGAAGGCAGCAGAGAGATCAAGGAGGACAAGAATGGAATAGAGACGTTTAGATTTAGCCACCAGAAGATCGTTGGTGATCTTAGCGAGAGCAGTTTCAGTAGAATGAAGGGGGCGGAAGCCAGATTGGAGGGGGTCAAGGGAGGAGTTGGAGGATAGGAAGTCAAGGCAGCGGGAGTAGACAACACGTTCAAGCAGCTTGGAAGCAAAAGGAAGGAGTGAGACAGGACGATAGCTAGAAGGGTCAGAGGGGTCAAGAGTGGACTTTTTGAGAATAGGAGAGACTGTGGCATGTTTGAAGGCAGAAGGGAAAGAGCCAGTAGAGAGGGAGAGGTTGATAATGTGCAGGAAGGAGGGGGCGACAGTGGGAGTAATGGAGGTGAGGAGGCGGGAAGGAATGGGATCAAGGGGCAAGTGGAAGGATTGGAGGAGGAGAGCAGAGAGGAGATTTCCTCAAGGGAGGCAGAGGAGAAGGAGGACAGGAGAGAAGGAGGGGGAAGAGGGAGAGGTGTGGGAGAGAAGGAGGGGGAGGGAGAGGAGGGAGAGGGGTGGGAGGAGGGAGAGGTTACATGGTTGTAACAGCGTGCAAGAAAGGTGAGTCTTGCAGCTGAATTTTGTAGCTGTAGTGGAGAGATAAGTGGCTTAGTGGGAGACCTGTGAGAGGCAGTAGTCTAAGCAGGCTGTGATGAGAGAATAGATTAAGGTTTTAGAGGCATGTTCAGACAGGAAGGGGTGGATTTTGGCAATATTATAGAGAAAGAAACGACAAGTTTTGGCAGCTTAGGTTGATGCATGGATCAAGTGGATTGTGCTCACCAGAATTCTGGCCACCCCTGAACTAGCGTATATGACTAAATCCCATAATAAAAAAACCTCTGGTTTACAAGAAGAGTTAAGGCTCTTGAAAATTCAATCAGGTACTAAAAAGCATGGAAATTGCAAGTTAAGGCTCCCGCTTTAACTTCTGTGCCATGTTAGCAGTAAAGATATTGTACTTTTTTGCATATTGTGCTCACTTACAGCTTAGGCTCCATGCACCCACACTTTGCCTCCGTCTTTCAGTCCCAATCCTCTTCCTCTTTGCAGGTTGGGGGCAACACTGAAGCTGGGGACAAGAGGGCATGAGATGCCCCTCACCCCCTCCGTTTCCTCTTTAAGAAAGTGAGAACTTAGAAGTTCTGACTCCTGCTCCTTCTCCCACTCTGATCTACTTGGTCCCAGCCCTGTAACAGAGAACTCACGACTTCTGGCTTCCAGCCCTCTCCACCTCACTCTAATCCAGTAGGTGCATTCCCTTCACAGGCAATAGGGGTGGGAAGTTCGGATCATCCGGTATCTGATACTGCTGGTATTTTGGTGTACCAGCAGTATCGGATTACTGCGGTATTTGGGGGTACCGGTACCAGATCCCCGTGCCGGATTTTTTTACATTGCAGCCATTGAAATGAATGGCCGCAATGTAAAAAAAGAAACAACCCCCGCAAACACTTTCCCTTCCCAGTCCAGGCTGCGCAGGTGGAAGGGGGGACACCCCCACCCACCCTGCCCAGTCTGGATTTTTTTTAAAAAAAATTCCCCCGAAGTCCCGGCTAGTGTGGGCTCCGGGCTGCCACCAGCGACCCAGAGCCCACACCAGCAGGTAGGTACTGTGGTACTAGGGTGATCCCTGGGGTGGGGGGTGGTTTAACACACCTCCCACCCCAGGGATCACCCTACCTCCCCACCCAGGGATCACCTACCTTTGGCGCTCCGGGTGGCGGTGGCAGTCCGGCGGCTTCAGCGATGGCTGTGGCTGCTGGCTTCAGTGCTTTCTAGGCCTTCCGGGGAAACCCGGAAGTTCCCCAGAAGGCCTAGAAAGCGCTGAAGCTGGCAGCCACAGCCAGCACTGAAGCCGCCCGGAACGCTGCTGCCGCCGCCCAGAGCACCAAAGGTAGGCGATCCCTGGGTGGGGAGGTAGGGTGATCCCTGGGGTGGTGTGTGTGTTAAACCACCACCCCACCCCAGGGATCACTCTAGTACCTGCTGGTGTGGGCTCCGGGTCGCCGGCGGTGGCCCGGAGCCCGCACTAGTAG